>BOPP01000329.1:0-150265 GCA_017312745.1 Gryllus bimaculatus | reverse complement strand
GAAAGTCAACCACCCTGTTTTTCACCGTCTTATGCGACTGTTCCCAGATATCTTCTTTCATGTTCTCTACAATTTCATGTAATGATATTCCTTTCAAATCAAGATATTCAATGATAGCACGGTTGCTGATTCAGCCCATACTCACCATTTTATTTACACAATAATATTCAAGCACTCCAGCGAAAAAACTAACGAAACTGTGCTAGCGAAATTTTGCTTCCACATCCACGAAGGTTCAGAATAAAAGCGGTTAATGTCGCTACGAGACATTGCGGTATTTACCTCTAAACTAAAACGCTAAAAACTTTTCGACCGTCCATCATAGAAATGTACATTCGTAAAATACACCACAAATGACGTAATTAAAAACCAAAATGTATTTTATCATGCCTATTACAATTATTTCAAACTTATAATAATTGGATAATTGTAAAACATTACGCTATTAACGAAATTTAACAGTAGATCTATTAACAATAAAATATATTTTCAAAATAAGTCGCACTTCTTATCTTGATAACACTTTAATGTTTTTTTTTAATATTCAAATTACGATGTCCCAAATTTATCGTTAAAGTTGATAAATGCATTTATCAATCTTTAATAAAATATAACCAAATTTATAATTTTAAATTGAAACTTTTACAAAATGTCACAACTACAGTAGTGAATGCCAGAACGAAATGTCTCTCCTGCCCCCACCTTGATACGCCACCAAGACCCTTGGGTCCCAATCTACTGCTGCTCTTAATCAACGTTGAATGGTACAGAAAGTCCAAACGCAGTAGATCAAACGCGTCCGAGTCAACAGCCAGTACGTCCAAAGAGTAACAACTGCACAATTAAAAATAATAATAATAATACTAATAATAATAATAATAATAATAATAATAATAAAATTATAATTTTGGACATATATCTTTAACGAAAGAGACACGCAATGATCAAGTTAGCAAGGGTAACATTTCGCCTTTAATTACGCCAGCTGCTCTTGGTATTTTCACATTCGCGGGCAAAGCCGCATTGGTTTCTGGAGGTAGACGAAGTATCATTGAAAGTACATTTCATTTCATTTCCTTAATAAAATATTTAAGTGAATATTAAAAAAATAGTACATAATTTCTGCAAAAACAATAGAAAAAGTGTTAATTCGATCAGAAAGTCTCAGATGAGCGTGGATTTAATCTTTAAGCACGTTGTAACGCACCGAAGTATCAAGGCGGAGAAAAATATTTTTTTAAGAATAAAGGAGTAAATTAATAAATACGCTTCCAATATTTGTACTCCATATTGTTGCATTTGAATAAAATTACGGTCACGGAGCCACCAAGCACAACCATTACGTAATACAACCATACGTAATACTCGTATCTCAACAGTGAGCTTTGAAATATACACCGTGAGTACTAATTACAGTAAAATTGATAAGTTTTGAAATATTCATTATTTGTTGTTTCGTAATATGCGTTATTCATTACTAGTGAGTTATTCAAGTTCAATGCAGCCTCATAAGCAACGCATTTAATCTATAGAAAATACGTTATTAATTCCTAGGCTGCGACTTTCAACGTTCGACGAATAATTCCATTGGCAGTACACCAGTCTTCTGAAATACTCACAAACAAGTACCAACCGAACAACTTAGAAGAAATAATAAATGTTGATATATATAATCTTTAACTAAAGAGATATGCGATAATAAAATTAGCAAGGGTAACATTTCGTCTTTATTTTGGCCAGCTTCTTGTGGTACTTTCACATTCGTAGCCTTCGCTGAATTGATTTCTGGTGGTAGACGAAATATCATTGAAAAAGCATTTAATGTCATTATCAAAATATTTAAGTGAATATTAATACAATAGTAAATCAGTATTTCTGCAAAAACAGAAAAAACTGAATTCAATCAGGAAGCAGTATGGTGTATTTTAATAAGCATTATTCATTATTAGTGACAAAGTATACAAATTTAAAAATCATCAGTAATTACGTCCCGAAGGAATATTTCTAAAAGATCTTGTCTCAGTAATTGTTGGCTGTCTCAATCCATTCCTGAAAGCCCATTGTACTATTCTATTATAGTATTGATGGTTCCGGTACAGTTACAAGACAAAAGACACGTACAAGAGTATTGCAGCTTCCGTATGCACTCCCAAGCAGGGCATTTGCAAACAACCCGTTCAAATGCAGCTCTCTCATTTCACAAGCCATTATTCATCAGCACGTGGGACGATCTATTCAACTGAAGACTAATGACGCAACATGTGACACAACGACGTATGAGTAGCACCTGAAGAGAGAGCCTTTTGAATCTGGTAGATGATTCGAACTCTTCTGAGCAGCGATACGGAAAAGTACATGTGAGCCTTCTTTTTAAATCCCTCAAAATATTCGTTGAGCTTACACCTTCTAATTTAGCAAAAATATGATTAACTTTTGTGGAAATGTACACTACTTCGCAAAAACGTTCATTTTTTTCAATATTCGAATATTATACCTACAATATTTTGTAGTAAGTATGATTCGCTAGATATTTTCTGCATGCAATTTCAAATTATAAAAATAACAATTACTTTATAAATAATGCGTCTGTTATCACCCTCACTCTCATATTGAACTACAACTTCAGTTCATCACTCACTCAACCAAGGAGACAGTACAATGAACTACTTCTTCGCCAAATTCCTTTCTATTCATTGATGTTTCTGGGCACGTCGACTGTTCTGGCCGTAAGTCCCATTAATCTAGTTTGTTTTAACCTGGTAGATGGCGGTGTTCTTGCCCATTGAATTGGCGACCTTCACTCGGGGGCGATTTCCCCCTCCAAGTCCTCCCCCTCAATGGAGCACAATTCCAGGTGGAACGATCTCTAAGCTCACGACAAGTGTAGTGGAGTAATGCATGTAAGTGTGTGTACGATAGGGGAGGATATAGGAAAAGGAAGAGGAAGGAAATATCGCACGTGACCCATTTGTTAGGGAACTGCACCGGCATGCACGTAGGTCGGAGAAACCACGGAAAACTAGTCATCAGAACTGTCGGAAACTAGAATTCTCCTCCAGCGGATGAATTTAACCTAGCTATGTAGCTAATTACGAAAATTCGCCAGCGTCCAGACTCAAACCCTAAAAGCTACCAGTTAGAGTCACCGCAGAGACGGCGGAGAACCTGGTTCTTAGCTAAACTTTAACGTTAAATTGCGTTCGAGAGGTGAATGCTAAGGTGGAAAGTACTGAAGATGTTCCGTCGGTACCTGGAGGTAGTTGTATCCTAACGAGTTCAATTTACCGCTAACTTTGCCATGCCGTTAGGAGAAGAACTTAGGGGATAATTATATCGACTCCTTCTGCACATTACAGAAGGAAAACTTGTGGAAACGACCAAACAGCTACCGAACTTGCAGTCACGCAGCCGTTTCGTGGCATCTAGTTTGTAAAGCAATTCAGCACGTACAGATAATCCACATCTTTGATACTGATTTGGATATTTCCATAAGCATGTACCAATTTGACAAGAATTTATTTTGAAGTTCATGGATCCAAGATGATAGGTGAGGAAACTATTCATCCTGTCTGATCGTGAATTCATTCTCGCGCTTCACACCGTTATGAATTTACATGTGGATTTCCACAATTTCCTCACACGCAAGAATCTCTTGCTCTTAATCGTCAATATACGCCCAACGTACATCGCTGGTCGGAAGGCGCCTTTTACATAGTTTCCTTCGTTCCCGATTGTGTCGATGTTTGAGCAACTGAAACACGAGAGAAACTATTTTTGTGCCTATCATTAGTTAGGTTTATGGTTATGATACCAAAATAGATTATTCGGATAGAACGTTTCCATACGAAATAGAATATTAAAAACGGGAAGGGTCGCTATAAAATATGATAGTAGAGATTTGAGGCAGTTTACGGGGTGGGCAATACGTATTCGCAATGTGACAGTGTCGGTTTAGAAAGGGGAGGGGAGGATTGCTCTTGCGCATTTGTGCAGGAAGTCCGCGCCGCAAGATTGTCCGGGCAATCGAATGCTTCTGAACTCTGCAATAGCAGGATTAACCCCCCCCCGGTCGCGCTAGAGATGTGCAGCGTTGGTGATTAAGAGAAAGCTAGACGAGCTTAATTGGGAAGACACTTTCAATTTAAACTAAATCTTCTATCAATTGAGTAAAAAATAAAAACTGATTTATTACGCAGAATATGTATTTTAACACAAAAGCATTTAATAAAAGCAAATAAACGAATAAAGGTCGGAAGATATAATAAAATATTCGTGCGATAGGAGAGGATAACTCGGCGAGCGACCATACGAGGATTCCATTGTCCTTTTTCGCTTTTTGTTTTCTTTATTTCCTTACTGTGACTTTTAAAATCCTTCAAGATTCGATATCAGATTTACAATGTCATTTACTCATTTACATTAAGGCATATAAAACTGTTCCGAAATTCGATTCCACATGTATAATGTGATTTCGTGACAGATAGGCGTCACACTATTTTTAATACTTGTTAAAGCAATTGTAATCTTAATAAGTTCCCGGGATACCGTAACTCTTCTAATTAATTTTGAAACTAATCACGATTCTTCAAAAAAAATTGTGATATTGAAAAACATATTCAACTGCTTCTATTTAACTTTATTTTTTATTAGACATTTTAACAGGGATCATGATATGTCGACAATTTACGTTGTCCCATCGTAGGAATGACATTCTTTGGCGTATAGGTCAACTTCAAAAGCCAGTTTAAAAAATTCTAATTATTTTATTGGATTACACTGGACTGACAAAAAATTACGAGCAACAAAATTCAAAAATCACTGCAATCCGCTGTCTAATCGAAATCTTATTGACATAAACTCATAACATTATTTTAATTTACTACAAGCTAATTGTTTCGTTCCCTAATTGGAAATCTGGTATCACTCCTTACAAGTCGATTCACTTGTGTGAAACACTTCGATTTCAAATGTAATACGTATATTTTTAAACATTTCGAAAATTTTTCTGTCTTTCTGTATACATTCACATTTTTTTCAGGTGACAGACTAGTTGTTGAATAAATTATTTGTTATTAAAAACCTGTTAACGGAAGGTTTGGAGAGGCAACACCGCGTCTCGAAACGTACTGTTTGCAGGTTTTTAATAAAAAATGATTTAACAACATGAATGACTTTAAATGAAATAGATAATTTATTCAACAACTAGTCTATCAAAAAACAAAGCTCTTTGTTTTCACAACTTTGTGCTTTGTACACCTCGTCTTTTGTACCTTTGTACTTTGCACACCTCTAGGAATATTTGAAAAATTAGAATATATCCTATTTTTCTTTCACTTTCATTAAAAATGTTTAAATTAACGTGAAATGTATATGTAGAAAGAATATCTGACAGCGATTTTTTTCAGATTATGGATGTCATTTATCCAAATGCAAGGCGTACATTTGTGGAAGTTTGCTTTGAAGAATTTTTAATTTTTCCTCAAAAATCTTATAAACGTTTATGCTTTCAAAGATCATGCTAAAATCTGCATAATATATACACAGTTGTCAAAACATATATACTTTTTCCTAAAATACTTGAATGATCTTATGAACTACGCATGAATATCTTTCGTTTATTCAATGTTCTTTTGTCACTGATATTGCAGTTATTGACTGGCATTACGACAGATAGTAAGAGGAAAAATATGTTATTTCGAAGATCACTTGGTCTATTTGATGTTCCCCTCACTAACGTATTACTCTTCTAAGACGAAATAGAGGAATGCGAAATTCGAATGATTGCCTTCGGCGCGCTATAATTAGGACCTAACGTGCATGTGCCGTAAGGGTTTTTAACTTCACCTGCTGAAATGTAATACCCTGGGTTACCTTGAAAATACCTACGAGATGTGAGAATGGTCGGAGCAGGTGACAGTAAAACTCAATGGATATTCTAAAAAACTTCAATGTGTGACAAAAGTCAATGGATATCGAAATGCCTATGGGGTGATTCATTGACAGATTCCTGCGTTTGAATAATAATATACAAATAGAAAAATATTTTCTATTTGTTTGCAGACTGTGAAAAACCGCCAACTTATCTCCCTAAATACTTGCCTTTCTCGCCGAGAGCTATAAGCTGAAATTAGTTGGGGGCGGGGATTTGCACTTCGAACACCCTAAACTTATGATTTGTAGCTGTGCTTTTTCAAACTCATCAACATTCTAACAAAATTAATAATAAATGATTGCAAAACATTTATACTCTTTACTTCCTTTAGTAGAAAATCTACAGTATTATAAAAAAACGTTATCACTCTTGACAGTAACTGAATAAAATTATTATTCCTTATAACACAGGTATATAGATAATCGAGATTAATCCAGCTTATCGTTAAAAAGGATTACTAAATGAATATCCGAATAAACAAACGTTTAACTTTTTACATATAACAACTTGCATTACAACGTTCTGAATACACAAACGTTTTTTTGGAAAACCTTATAACGAGTTTAAAACATGCGGCATTGCCCATGATTAGTAGCAAACTTATTTTCTGAGTTCGTTAGGAAAACGAAATCACATTGCAAATATTGTATACCTGTCAAACAACAGTACCTGATGAGTTGCTAATTAATCAGAGACGAGTGTCACATGTGTAACTTTGTTATATAAAATTCCTGGAATTTTCGTTTACAAAAAGAGATCATGTTTGATTATTTTATATGCCCATGAAATATGTAAAATTAATCTGAGGCAACTCGTAATTATGTGTGTGAATAATGTATGTAACTAGCAGTCTGCAACAGAAAATAGTTTTCCAAAAATACCACCACAGTTATCAAGATAAACAAGTGTTTGATGATAAGAAAACTGTTGCGGGATGACGTGGGAACCACAACATCCAAAAATCCGATGATAAAACTACCATTAAATAATGTTTCTTTGCCATTTTTTTAAAAAAAAAAAGAGTAGCGAAAATGGCAGAATTTATGGGATGTTTGTGGCAGCTCTCACATCTATTATAAAAACGGTTTTATTGGTGTCAATGTTATTCATGGAATATATATAATATATATATATATATATTATATATATATATATATTATATATATGGCAGGGTCCATCTGGAATGTGCATATTGTGTTGTGTGACAGTGGCGCAGCTCATCGCAAGCCCCGCAGGCTGGACAGATGTGGACCGTCGCTTGGAGGATGTCTTCCGCTCAGAAATGCCTCCAGGCCTGCGCCTCGAGCTGCCTGTGCGGCAGATGCGACACTTCTACTTGGGAGAGAGCGACCTTCGAGCCGACGACCCGGAAGCCGTACGCGGATTCGTTCAGGTACGAATCAAAATGACTACTGCGAAACTCTACTCCTTCATATACCTCTCTGAAAGGCAACAATGGGGAACTACTTAACTTTGACACGTATTCTTTAACATTCATAGGAGTTTGCCGTGTATACGCACAAAAGGGATTTTAATGACGCCTGTTGGCACATTGACCTCCAAATTGTTTCAAATTTGGCACCAGTTGAGAATAATGCAGTTTGCTGTCCCTTGAAGGCATTTCTGAGAAAAAGATCATACATTTCAAACTTCCCGCCATATTTAATCCAAAAAAAAAAAAGCCGCGAAAATTTCTTCTCGGTTGACCATATACTCACTTCTTTCGTACAAAGTTCCTTGACGTAGATTGACAACTGCTTCCTGTTAGTTCGGAGCGTCACCGAAAGATCGCATTAGCTCCTGGGCAGCTCCTCGTGCGAAAACATGTGGACATTGTCAACATTCTTAGAATCCAGCGATTTCAATTTTAGACGCCATGAGCTGGCATTGTCATCAGAGGCGAAGTGCAGAAAGCTCACTAAAAACGTGTTGGACACATTCAAGGTTCGTTCAGGGAGTGCCAGGTAACCTTTCAGCATTCTAACATACAGTAAAAAACGACGAAATTCGTAACGAAACAATTGATTTTGCCTAGACAGAGGTGACCATGATAATCTCTTCAATACTAGTTGATTCTTTCTCCAAGTAACAATCTTTGTCAATGGTGTGTCGTTTCTTTTCCACAACACTTGTTTGATGAAAAATTATTGATGTGCCTCGCAATTCCTGCTAATTGCTATTCCAACGTATCTAACGAATATTTCGCAGTATCAACACTGCCAGACGCTAAATAATAGACCTTTTTATTCCTTTGGTACAGAAGTGTCAAATGACTATTTTTTAAATTTGTCAAATGATAATATGGATCAGATGGCTCACAATAAAATTTACAACCGTCTACTCCAGTCAACACTTACAAATGTCAAACTTTTTTCCTTGTCTTTGACGTTTAATAGACACGTGATCACGACGAAAGATCATAGCGACACCAAAAAGCAGCAGTTTTTTTTTCAGTTACGTAATATACCATCATTGCAATCGACACGAAATGAATAAATGAAGCGAATAGAGTACAGTTCGCACTTAGTATTGTTTTAAATGTTTCATGCAAGGTTTCCCTAAACTGCATTGAAAAGACAATGTATTCAGTAATAGTATGCACTAGTTTTCTATACAATTTCACTAACACAAGCCTGCACCCCAGCTTCTGCGATCTACATTTAAGAGCCGGACGACCGCCCCGTGAGAGTGGTGAAAGTGCACATGGTGTGGGGTAGACAGTTTGGCAGGAAAAGAAGCAGCCTGCCATTGCACGAGGATCACGCGGTTCGTAGATTGAATGCTTGTCGGCTAATGCGATGACCCTTCATGCGAAATTATTTGCCCACTTATTTAAATGTGTAATATCCTGTATTTGTAGCTACAATTCCACTTGTAGCTAGAAATACTGGACATTACATTTTATATCTTGACTGTTTATGTTCTTCTGTTCACTTCTATGTATCAACATTTTATTTCAATTTATTTTTTTAGTTTATGCTCATTGTGACTCTTAAAGAATATTTCAAAGCAGTAGTGTATTTAAAAATACATTTTTTAATTCTAACAAATACTACAGCTTAAAAATTGATTTTTCACCAGGAATGTTATAATCTCAGATAGCAAAATAAAAACGAGATACCAACGAGTAAACCTCTTTGACGATATGCTACGGAAATCGTGAGATTACTATGAGTCTTATTAAATAGAATGTGAAGTGTTAAAGCATTGAAATACGTTGTTTAACACTCGCTAGGAGTGCTGAACATTTGTATCGCCGGCAATACCAAACAGCATCCAATGGTTCTGGCCTCTGAAAATAGTACAATTAAGCTGTCACAAATTAGCCACCAAGGAATTTAGATAAGGCACTGAACGTCAATAACCACTAATAGCGTCTAGGAATACAAAAATGTTTTCCTCTTGGCGTGCATCGCGTTCAACTTCAGTTGGTTCGGCTGCAGATTTAAAAACTGCGTTCCAACGGCGTCTGCATTGCTGCTTTACGTAGAAATTGTCTACCGCGTCTGCCCGAAAAGTGCTGGGCCATTCTGTAGTACGATTAATTTAGTCGTGCGCTTGACGTAAATCAGCTGTTGTGCTTCATCCAGTCCCTTCATCCAGTCGATCGACAACGAAGAGAAATTTTGAACATTTAAATTAAGTCTTGTAATGCCAATTTTTGAAGTGGGATTAGTTGGAGAATTGAAAGAACGCTTTTTATTAGAAAGAAGTACGTCTTTATAAGTTTTGTAACCTTTTTAATTCGCAGTATGATTACTACCACAGTTAACGCATTGAGGAGTAATAGTTGTAGGGAGAGAACAATTTGTGAAGTGATGTTCTTGTAAACGGCGAACACATCATGGGTCTAAATAACAATTTGCTTGCGTATGGGCAAATCCCTGGCATTTTTTCCATTGAATAGGTATTTTATGAGAAACTTTTGTTTGTATTTTAATTAAACTATGAAACAGTTTTTTAAATTTGAATATATTTGAAGCGTCTTAATTTAAGAGATCTATTGAATACTTTCAATATGTTCTCGTTTTTTATTAGAGGCGATAAACTTTTAGAACTGGAATTTATTGTCGTAATTCCATATATATTTCTTCATTAGTATAACTAATAGGAATGTCTTTAATTACAACAGAGGTTATTAGAATCGTTGGGTCACGATAAAAATGAAATTGAAAACTACTTGATTCACAAAATGCCCTATATATACGAAAGTCCTCAATTGAACTACATGTAGTTTTCACTGCATTCTTCATTATTTTTGTAGAGAAGTCACTTTTAATAATTTCTTGTAAATCGGCAATGAAATTATGAAAGTTATTGACGTTTGATACACTGATGGGATTATTTTGATTTGTTAAGGTTGTTTGTCTGTTGGTTGCACATCTGAAAGTATTGCATATTAATTAGCTAATAGAATTCCAGAAGTTTATGGAAGATTGTTTTAGCCTTTATAGTCTAATAGTATATTATAGTCTTTTACCTGAATAAATTACTATAATTAACTTTTTCTCTCTTTCGAGAATCTCTTTGTTGCTGAGAACTGCCTGACGTAATGGTAATTATTCATATTTGCCTTAGAAGCTAGTGAAACATTTGGAATAAAATTAAAATTATTTTGTTGAGATGGAGGAAGTTGAAACAATAGAGGATCACTTGCTGAGATGTGTTGCATATTTGAGACAGAAATATTTTGTTTTTGTTGAAAAGTTGATTAATTTGAAGAATTATCTTGATGCATTGGAATTGCGTTTATATTATTTGATGTATTTTCTATACTATTTGAAGATAAGGCAAAATTTTTGATCAGTAATTGCCATTATACTACGTGCGCGTTTTCTTGAGCTCCGAAATACCTATCCCTACTCCTGTGCCAACATTAGTTGAATTAAGAATAAATTATAGTAACGAGTGTTGTAAGCAAAATCTGATAACCAGAAATGTTCGCTCTCATGTAATAGAATCTACTTTTCAACTAGAAATGATCTACAAATTGTATATAAAATTCCTTTTGTGAAAAATAACTAAACTTCCCACTTCTCTCGCAACTACCGTAACGAGAGCTCAACAAAATGTGGCGAATGCTATCGAACTAAATCTACCCGTAAGTGGAAAGTCAATATGGATCATTTTAAACGTTTTGCGAGATCCGAGGAATTTGAATTATAAATAAGTTGTCACTATAAAAAGTTAAAGACACTTTTCACAGTTTACATCAGTACTAGCAGATCAATAATGATAGTAAATGATTTTATTACGATTACTATTCACTCATACGTATAATTGTTAGCAAGTTTTATACAATCAAGTCGTTGCATCCAATCGGGAGCTTGTATGTCGCTACGGTGACGTCACTGTGGGGACGTTCTAGCACCTGATTGGATGAAACCGTGAACAGCTTATATATGTCAAGTAACATAAATCCTAAAATAGCTCGCTGGGAACAACCTTTTTAAAATGTTATATATTCTTATTTGTATCGTTTTACGCTCAGCAATGACATTTGCAGGTTTTTGAAGGAAAACAACTCTTGAGCACGTTATGTTTGAAATGCATAATTTATCTCTTTATTTATGAACATGATAAGTTATAATTGTTTTATTTGATGGAAGACGCCAAAAATGAATTTCGGTGCGCATGTGGTGACGCAAAGAGTTTAATCTTTTTTATACGATGTACAATACTATTATGAATAAATAGGGCTTGTTGATTTGACATTCGAAATATTCAATGCACAGTGTGAATAAGAGTAGAAAGTAATCGTGATTTTTTAACAATAATTTTTTTTGCTTTGATCGGACCGTCTTATTCAATTAAATATAGTGAATGAAAAAATGTTTTATGTCAATTTCAAACGTAAACTATTGAATATTATAATTTTGTCTTGAGCAACACACTGAATTTGTGATTATGTTGTAGCAAAACGAATTACTTTATCATCCTTACAATCAGTTATAATACTTAATGTCGGAATAAAATGTATGTATGCCTAATTCGTTTTAAGTTTATATTTTACATTCTCATCATCTGACAATAGTCATTTCAAATATAATACAAATGGCAATATTACTTGAACTGTATGTAACGCTCCGTCCTTCTCCCCGATTGATTTTTCAATTTACGCGCTACGGTTCGCATTGCGCGTTCCCATTGGTGGCCCCCACTCCTACAACGAGTCTCATTGGCACCACCACTCACCCTTCCGCTATTGAACTCGAGTGGCTCGCGCGAGGCACCTGAGGTCAGTGAAAGGGCAAAACGCTGTGTATGCCTGGCCTAATAGCTTTAAACCTACGAGTATTTTAGTGCTCGCGATAGTTCATGTCGTGGGCAAGTGGCTAGTGAGGTAAAGCGAGGCAACGCTTCGTCTGTCGAGGACCAACACTCAAGCACAAAGAAGATTGGTGCAACACTGTAAAAGGACGTTCTATGTAAGGGATTCGATTACATGCCCTTCTTGGCAGTTAATATGTTGTGAGATAATTCATACGAATAACTAAGTTACAAATTATTGCCTCTGATTAGCAGATAACACTACCAGCAATCGATTTGACACGTATACAAACTTTTTT
This sequence comes from Gryllus bimaculatus, assembly GCA_017312745.1. NCBI lineage: Eukaryota > Metazoa > Arthropoda > Insecta > Orthoptera > Gryllidae > Gryllus > Gryllus bimaculatus. The sequence continues at coordinate 137,764 of BOPP01000329.1, read as the reverse complement.
TTCATCGAAAAGACTACCAACCCAACATCAGTCGAGGATGAGTTGACTACCAAGAGGGAATGTCACATGTGTAGCATGTTTCGTTACATAAAATTACCTCCTCAAGTTAATTGGTAAAAGATGATTATCTCCGATTCCTCTAAATCGTTCGGAAGTTTGGAACATTTATTCTAAACTGCTCCGTGTACGTAGACATATAATTTGTACAAAATATCACGTCACTACGAATGTGTCAGCTCAATATCGTTTCCAAGTGCAGTATGCCCCCATGTGCAAATGAGGTATTGTTACTACTCCTTACTACATAATTGATCGAGTGCGTTTCAAACTTATTAATTGGCAATGATGAAGGTCAATCGATCTTCTTCTCTTTTCTTATCAGAGAAAGACTTTTTTTAACTGATGCACCTTCGCTAACTTTTTAACCAAATCTGGGACTTGTGGTTTTTTGTCACTTTAATAAACGACAAAGGTTAAATTTTTTATGTCAATAAAAATGGGCATCACTTCAAATGTAAACATTTTAGAAATTAAATGTCTTTTGTGACACTGCGCACAACAGTGAATCCTCACTGCAGCGGGCACTCATGGTTCCGGAGAAAAACTGCGGTCATAGGTCATGCGAATGCGAATAGAGGTCATGCGAATATGGGAAGTTCACATCTTTCTTTTTATTCTTCATAATGAAGTCAGTAGACATTGATCGTAACAAAAGCTTTTCTGTACGTGTGTACATAAACTATTCTCTGTCCGTACCCTTGTTTTTTGGTATATGAAGTCCTCTTTTTAACACCTCTGGTTGTCGTTTCCATTTTGAATTTGGTTACCAACTGTAATTTAAGCAGCAGTTGACACATCGAAGGCAACTGCAAATAATACATTTATTAATAACTGAAACAAAATGAACCACCCTTCAAATTAGATATCACTTTTTAGATTATATGATAATGCGTCCCGCGAGAAATACTAAGTAATCAGAGTTATTTATGATCATTCCGGTTTGCATACTATTACAATTCAAAATCGCGAACTCGTCTTTCTGATCCAGTTTGATCTACGAAATGAGCCTGGCAGCCAATCACGGGTAAAGGTGAGATTTTAAAAGGAGTATTTACACTTTCTTACGGGAAAATAAAGTAGTTACATCCCTCCAAACCCATTCCCACGCGCGCGCACACACACACACACACACACACACACACACACAACACCCCTTCCCACTCACATACCCCCCCGCACACACACATCAGTACGAACACTCATAACACAACACACGCACCTTAACACACACAAAGTCCTTTGTTAGGGGTGGCCTCATAATTAGGAGAGTTGTCATCACGGTTTCTCATGTTCAATTCAGTTTGAATACCACCCATCCTCTCAAGAAACTTGCCAATTCGTATACTGCCAACATTTTCATTAACATTGAGTCCAGCAGATCCTTCAAATAGTTACAGGAAGGTTTATCTACAATTTATTTATTTATTTATTTATTTATTTATTCGGATTATGATTACACAAAACAAATAAGAGGTCATACGACACCGTCGGGACATGTTACTCCTCCCAATTGATTTTCGTAAAGGTATAGCTGTATGCGAACCTGTACAAAATCTTACAACTTATCCAACTGAAACTTTTACATTAAACATACTTTAGGCTAAATGCAAAAATGGCCCTAAGAAAGCTGATGACCCCACAACAATGAATTACAAAATTCACAATAAATGTTGAATGAATTAGGTTTCCTAACATTGTTCTGACAACTGACACATACGTCCGCAGTTATGTTCGTAAAACTGAAGCGAACCTGCGTTTCTGATGCGTAGGGGCATTACCCCTGAACATTAAACCTAACGTTTGTTCAGCAAAGGTGGTTCAGAGAATCAATTGATGTTACTGCAGTATCTCTGACCGCGAGGTCCTAGGTTTCAACCCCAACGGCAGCAGGATATTTGACACTAGCTAAGTCAAATTCAGCCACCGTCTGGAAGAGAAGTGTAGTGGCTGGCTGCTCCGATCGGTAGTTTTCCATTGATTCTCCAATCAACACTAGGCGAATACCAGAGCAATACCGTAAAAAACAGATCACGGATCTCGCGCGATCTTTCCTTCCTATTCCTTGTCCCATCCTCACCCCTTTCACATACTTGCATACACCATGGATTACTTACAAACTAGGAGTTATTTAACAGTGCACTGGACGTAAATCAGCTTTTCACGGTTTCATCCAATCGGGAGCTCCAAACTCCCCATTGTGACGTTACTGTAGCGACATATACGCTCCCGATTGGATGAAACCGCAACAGCTGATTTTCGTCAAGTACACGATTAAATAAATCGTTCTATACACTACCATACATGTCGGGAACTTAGAACGTGTCCCAGCTGGAACGGTGCCCTGCTGATGAGAGATGCCTAGTAAGGAAAAACTCTTGTGGCCCGAGTAGATCGGCGCCATCAAGCGTGGGAAGATCACCGCCACCCTCCGCAAATACAGCATATGCTACACATTCGAGTCTAAGGAGCTTAGCAGTTGACGTGCCAGGAATCACCAATTAATCTGTTATTGTTAGCCGGCTTATGTCTTTCTCAATTCTTTTCCATATTTCTGTAGTTCATCACGAATCATTTACGTATTTTCGTAACTCCCACAGCAGATTTTTAAAATCACCGCGTTCGATCTTTTCTTCCTCTTCCTTTTCCTACCCTCAACTCTTGCACTTACACGCACAGCTTGTCCTGGCTGGAGCGGTACCCCGCTGTTGGGAGATACCTTGTTGGGAAACTCCGGGCAGGGTCGGCGCCATAATTGGTCATACAACGGGGGAAGATCTTCCCGCGTCCCACAATAAAACCAACAATAAACTTACGGGACTAATTTAGTTAGCAGTTGTGCCTGGAATAACCAATAAATCAATCTTTTATTGTTAGGGTGCTTATGAGATCATCTATTCGTTCCCGTATATCTGTATTTCATCACGAATCATGTACATTGTTTCTTGACTCCTACAGCAGTTTTGAAAATACAATTCATAACAATCCCTCGTGTTAGCATGGAACCCTAATGGCCCGAACGCCTGCTCCAGATGTGCACCGACGTCTTCGTGGCGGTGCCCACCGTGAGCGCCGCGCGCCTCATGGCGCAGGGCGGCGCCACCGTCTACGTGTACGAATTCGCGCACGAGGGCCACGCCCCCTGGCTGAAGACCACCGTGTACAACGCGTCGCACGTGCCCGGCGTGGCCCACGGCGACGACCTGGCCTACCTCTTCCGACACGCGCAGCCCGGCCAGCCCCCCGCTGCCGACCCCCACGACGAGGCGGCCGTCAGGAACAAGAGAGTGCGCCATCTTGCCAACTTCGCCAAGACAGCGTACGTTTTCACGTTTTCCGCTGTTCCACCACAAAGTCGTTGTGGATTTCAGTTTTCGTTTATACGCCATTCGTTTGGTATTGCCTGCGATACGGAGCTTGTTATACATCGTATGACTTATCTGGATCGAATGCGGATACAACGGAAGTGTGAAAATAGTTGAAGGACGCTGCATATCCTTTTATGAGATGGAATTATTCAATGGGAATATGAAAAGACAATCCGAGCAAAGTCAGATAATAATTAACTAGTAAATAAATAAACCTGAATCATTAAAAGTTTTTAAAAAATAAAAGTGGTATGTACCACGGGCGTTATCTGGTTTTAATGATCTTAGGCGACAAGAGCCCTCGGGTATCAGGCCTTCGGGCGACAAAAAACCCTTGGTGCATAAATAATTATTGTAAGTCAATTTTCAGATGTTAGTAATTACGTCTTTACCATAAATTGCACGAATAATAATGTCGAAGATTTCGTAATGGCCGCGTAAGGGAATGGAATAAGTAAGTCATTTCCCATAATACAAAAATTACTTTATTACAAAACAATATATGAATAATATGCCGCACACACCGCTTGTTTACTTTGTAATTTTCCATCACAAAGTCAAAGTGAATTGAATTTATTAGTCAATTCACAAAACACAACTAATTACCTCTTTGCAATACTACGTATGAATAATAGTTTCGCTAACTTCGCAAACACCGTGCAAATCTTCTTTGCACCTAATAATGAATGACTTAAAGAGAACAATTTGTAGCTCTTTCAAAACATTTTGCACGCACGCGGGAGTAAATTTCTGATAGTTAAAAGTCCATATAGAGGAGAGAAGAAAGCTATAATATATACGTATGCGTTACAAATATATTAAATAAAATAATATAGTGCGCAGATGCAATCCCATCAGTACCCTAAGGGAGACTAGTTTCTTATCTTTGCTTTAATCTACAAAATGAAACAATTTTAGACTTTTCCAAGCTTAGTGTTTAAGAGAAAAATACTTCACTCCAATTTTATATTTGGGTAGAACTTTAAATGTATAGTATTAATAGCATGAATAATAATTTTCGTACGAGAACGATATTAGTTTTCCCAAAAGTTGGTAGTAATATTATTTTTTCCCTTAACATAACATTACACATTGAGTATACTGGAGACTAAGACTTCCAGAGGACTTTGCTCTGTTGGCAGTTGAGATCACGAGACCAGTTTCCGTTGAATTTCTCAGCAATGCGACAGAGGCGAGAAGCCCAGTGAATGATCCCTGTTTTCATACTTTTCAAATTTTATAAGTTTTGCAGAGTATTAAGCTAATGACGCACGCTAATGACGCATTTGTGCACACTCGGAGGGGGGGGGCAGACGACATAATAGAAATTTAAAAAAAAATACATTAAAGGTATACTCTTTTGACAAGATATCTTTAGAACGTTAAAAATTAATGAATTACAGTTAAATTTTACCCGTTAGTAAAACTCAATTAGTATTACCTCATTACAGAACAATATACGATTAATAATAGCGCAAAGACCAAATATGTTTTCTTTGTAAAGTTTCTACTACAAAATGGAAGTGAATTGTATTTATAAGTCAATTGTCAAAATACATAATTACCTTATTACAATACAATGTACGAACAAAAATGTAATTCAGTAGGAAAAAAATTCTTCCAGCTATTACATAAATCTCTGATAAAAGCGACGCTTTCGTAAAATAAAATTTAAATCCGACAAAGTGAAAACAATTATTCTTTCTAAAATACAAACATTATTTTGAAACGACGTTATTTGAAACATGCTTTTCATATACACAATAGATTAATTTTTTAATATAATCCTGTGAAAACATAATAATAAGAATATTTTATAAGAGTACGATTTTTTCTCAGAAACCCTACACCAAGACTATTCGGAAAATCAAAATGGCGAGTCTACACACCATCAGAAGAGAGCTACTTGAAAATAAGCGCATCATTTACCGCCCACGACCATGTTCTGGGAGAACGAATTAATTTCTGGCGTCAACTAGCAAGTAAGTTAATTGTGACCTAGACCTTATTATATAATTCTGATGTGATATTGCAACAGAAAACTAAATAAAAATTTATGTTCAATTATATAAAATTATTTAAATATTTCTTTGAATTGAGACGGGTGTTTTTCTGATAAGTTAAATTATTCACAATCTGAGGGCAAGCATAATTATGATAATTTACGAATATCGTTCATTATTCTCATTAATGCATAGCTGCATTTCTTTCTCATTCTACCTTCACCATTTAATTATACACGCATGAATTTACTCTACTACACATGCTGGAGCTTGTCCCAGATGTAGCGGTGATAGGAGATACCTGGTTCGGGAAGAAACGCGCAGGCTGACAGGGAAGTCGGCGCCGAATTTCGAAATCCAGTGGGAGGTCACCGTCACTTCTCGCGATGAAAACATGGACTTCACTTAAGGGACTGGTGATATTTGCCGTTGTCGCGCCCGGAATCACCAATCTCTTTCTTTTAGCCACCTTATAGAATTTTCTCTATTCCATCCCAATTTCATCATGAACCATTAACATTTTTTGTGACTTTTATTTCGTGAATTTATTTTCTATTGGAGCTTTCACTTTCAATGTTATTTTGCATCTTTAAACATGTCTCCCTCTCTATCTTTTAGTCACTTATTTTATGACATTAAATAATGAAATGTATAATAATATTATTATTAAGTAATGGAAACCTCTGCCATTAACTCCCACTAATTGATAACCGCATTCAATTGAACTTGCCCGTATGGTTATACGTAATACCGCAAGTGCTTTGGAAATTATGGATAAATCTCCGACTTGCGAAAGGAGGAGAGGATTTATCTGAGAACTTCCAAAGCATAAAGGGGCTATCTCACGAATGAAATTATATCCAACAGAGTTCCATAATGCACAAAATATTGAAAACAACTCAAAGGTGTATTAAAATCAAAGACGTTATGTCATAGGACATACGCGGTTTGTTGGACATCGACATAGCAATCGATGAATATCGCCTCCTAAGGTAGGTGAATCACATTTTGGCCAGTAGGGCGGAGAGGTAAGAAAACATCGAATAAAAAAAGTGATAAACTTTCGAGATTCACTGTCGTGACTAAGGCATTTTTCAGCTATAGGTTAAACACTAACTATCACGTGTGGAATGCTCGCGTTAATCATTCACACGTACGGAAATGAATTGTAAGTACCCTGCCTGGGCCTGCCCTGACATACGCGAATCTGTCTTGCCCCTTCCCAGCTTCGTCGCTCCATGCTGACTCGCCTGATCCTGATGCTAACCGCATTATTCTACCTCATTGCAATCTTTCTGAAAATGACTTACCAGTCGAGAAGATAAGTGAAAACACACATGCGACTTTAAACTCTAATGAATTGCATAATTAACTGTGCACGAAAGATACACTGTAATTTTGCATCCATGTTACTGACAGAACTGGTTACTACCTACGTCAGGCCCTTGATGTCGACAAAACATGTATACAACATATATAAATAGTGTAACTTACACATGAAATTATCGGTTTTCAAACATTTTATTTGCTAAACATCTTATCGGAAAGGGGATAACATAACACGTATCAAATTATGTTGATAACAAAATTATTGTGGTTGTTGGTCATAAATAATGGATATTTCTAAGTCTCAAAACGTATCATCACTAAACGTTTATATTTTATCATTCATAGTATTTCATTATTTTTCCATATCTCATCTCTTTCAATTAGTCATTTGAAAAAAATCTCGGCACTTCAAGCTCCGGAAGAAGTGTAACCGTGGTCAGTGTAAATTACAGAATGCCAGACTGCGGAGGCCTGCGAACTGAATCCAGTGGTTCGTGTGGAACAAGGATTGGTAAAAGGGCGACGTCAAGAATCAGTGGCGAATTGCACGTACTTCAGCTGGCAAGGCATCCCGTACGCGAAGCCGCCGCTAGGCTCCCTTCGCTTCAAGGCAAGTACTCTCCTCACAATGCCCTAGTGCAGATAACGCTCGAGAAGGAGCAGCTTACCTTACGTAAATAAGTGTGTATGTTATCTAGGCTATCCGGGACGAGCCGCGTCACTGACATGGTGGCTAACGTTTCGCTAGCATCTTGTGGCCTTCTTCATAGCGTACTGCAGTACACAGGCAACAACGTACTAAGGCCACAACACGCTGGCCACCACACGCCACAACGTTAGCCACCATGTCAGTGACACGGCTCGTCCCGGTAGCCTAGACAACAAAACACCGGCCGCAGAAGCCTACGCAACCGATAAGTTTCAGCATGCTGAGAGACGTTTTATTTAACACTTTTGCGTTTCCGTTAACTAAAAAAAGTAGGTATTTAGTCTACCAGCGGATAGAATTGAGATAAAAGATAATTTGATATCCTTTCGAACTCACTACACAGAATGCAGCCGCAGCCCGTCCGTCTGCCTACCTATACAAGGAACACGTTCGATTCTCCAAAATAAAATACAAACATTGTTCTCTACAAGCACTGACACTCACACTGCGTTGATACTCGATTCATGCTTTAATTCACAGTTCTATAGTCACGTTTCAATCACAGTTATTGACAAGCAAGTTACTATTCTATCCAAACGGAGGTCTACTTAGGTCTGCGCAACTTGTAGCCTTGCACGGTGCACAAAATAATTGGCAAGCCGTCCGCCACATTCGAGTTATGAGAAAGGACGCCATTTTCATCATTAATATACTTAGCTTTCTTAACGTGGCGTCTGAATGTCACGCAAAAAAAACCACTCCAAAAGGAAGCCGTAAAAGTGGGAGCTGTAATAATGTTTCAGCTCGCAATTATTTGTGTCTGCCGTCCCTCTCTTTTTTTCGTGCGTGACCTTGAGACATCACGTAAAAAAACTAAGTATAGTTCGTACTTTTTCCTAATGATTGTACAAACACTGACGACCTCTAAAATGTGTCGTAGACACAATTTTAGTTTTGAACATCTTTTAAATGTGGAGATATGAGGGCGGATTTCTTAGAGAATACTCTATTATGAGAGTATGAGATATCAAAGCCCGCTTTATTTATAATTATACTGGCATGTAATCCTGCGAAAGGTTTCTAAGAGTGTCGAAATATTGATGGCTTTCGACAGTGCGAGAATATTTTCTATTAAACGACTTGTGAACGTACAGCGTGTGAATTTTGAAATTGTCAACCGCAAGTGTCATAGATCTCCTTTTCCACCACCCCTTTGGTTGAATTGGGCGGATTTTTATCCTGAAGGCGTGTTTTCCAAAACGGATTTGGCTACCTCGACTGTGATAGTCTCGTTAACATCTTCAGGGGGAGGGATGTACGAGGAAGCGCATGGAATACAAGAGTCCGGCACAGTATAAACTATAAAACTTTCAACAGTTCTTTGAGTTTTATGAGGGGACTACTACATTTAAAATGTAACATTTGCAAGGGAAATTCGTAAAGAAAATGGCGCTTCCAGTGCGTTTATGGATGTTACGTCCCTGCCGCGCATTCAATGCGCGAAATATTCATTGTTTAGTCACGTTTATTATTATTAAAATCGATGCAGAGTAAATACCTACTTATTTTGAATATTGAGAAGAAAGGATTTTGTTTTTCTTTAGAAACACGTCAAAAATGTGAGTTTGTTAAACTACACAAAAATATTTCATGTTCCTTATTCGCAACGTAGTAAAAGTCATTTCTTTAGTATTCCAATTATAGAGATTGGCAAATACATACAATAATGATTCTTATTATTGATAAATAATTCTTTAAACGTACAATTTGTTTACATGAATTTTTAAAAAAAACTTCTCTAGCAATCTGACTGCTCTCATTTTCTACATAAATGCGACCCTCGTCCAGGACGCTGTGGCCCCGGAACCATGGAAGGGAGTCCGCGACGCTCTGCAAGACGGAAACAACTGCCCGCAATTCAGCGGCGACGCCGCGGTCGGCGACGAAGACTGCCTGTTCGTCAACGTGCACGCCCCGCGCCGCCCGTCCTGGCTGGCGGACTCCTTCCCGGTCATGGTCTGGGTGCACGGCGGCGGCTTCGTCACGGGCTCCGGAGACGCCAGCGGCCTGGGGCCGGACTACCTCATCTGCGAGGATATCATTTTCGTCAGCCTTAACTACAGGCTGGGAGTGTTAGGTAAGTTTCACGGCGACTCTTGCGCGGAGACACGGTTCATGTAGAATATTATACCCGTAGTTTTCAAAACGTACATTCAGAAATTTTCTGTTCGTAAAGAGATGAACGGCAATGCATGTTTTACGCTAATTTTGTAATAAAAAGAAATTCTCTTTAGTTGAATCTGCTGTGGTGATGAGACTAGTTTGATATCAATAGGTAGGGTAACTCGGGTTTTCGAGAAAGATCAGCGGTAAAAATGAATCTACAGTGGTTAATTGGTAACTAAATATTTAAAAGTTCTGATATTATTCTTGTTTATTTTACATTACTAAGAGTGAAGTTGCATTAGTTTATCACTACGATTATAATTGTCAAAAGATAACTGGCATTTCTCCGTCAACCTCTATTGAAGTACCCTAAATAGCATAGTCGATTACAATTAAACTCCAATTGCCTCGGCATGGGTTGAAGATCAATTTCAATTTTTTTCTTTATAATTACATGAGAAGTAAAAATATCAAAAAAGGTAAATTTTAAAATCTGGGATTTCATTGAAAGTGTTAGCAAAGTATATATAACTCCGCAACAGAATTTACGAGATTAAATGGCAAGTGAGCTAATTTTTTTATTTTTATCTTCTTGCCCTTACAAAGAAACTTCGTAAAGACAAAACGCTATGTAATAGTACGCAGGAAAACATTATTTTTTAGTTTATATTTGTTCAACATTTATATAGTTATAAAGCGAGTGCGGACCGAAAACTTAAGACAAAACTTAAACATTTATTTAGTGAGAAAGTAGACGGAATATTTCCAGATGAGGACACGGCAAGGTGAGGCGGGGAAGAACAAAGTGGGACAGGACGGAGTGGGAAGTGACAGCGCGCGCCGGCAATACAATATAATTAGACCACAGTCCAGGGCAGGAATAGAGGAAATTCCTCTTCCAGGCTAATAAATGACCGTGATAAAGTATCCTGATAATGCGAGAAACTTAAGGTGGTGGTACTTATATTGTGTGTACTCGGGATTTTATGATACATTTTAACAGAAATATTGCCACTCACTAAAGAAAACAAAAGCATTCGCTTCGCGGCACGTATTAATCAAAAACTAGTTGAAATTGTCTTCGTTGACGGGAATCAATTTCTCTTTGTTCAAAATAATTAGTACATGTTTTAATACTTCGAAAAAATATTAGTTTTTGAATCACATGCATAAACACCAGCCTTGCTTGACCTAACTTCGAGAGATAAGTGTAATTAAAGCACCACGCCACCCAAATTTATTCTGAGAAGACAGAGTCGCAAAACAATTCCAGATGTCACAATTAAAACTCTTTTTAATGAAATTCCAGTTGCTTCGTTTCGTACAAAATTAAAAGGTACAAACTGAAACAAAAGTTGGATGTATTGATGAAAAGTATGTCGATTTTGGTGTTAAAAAATGAAAATGTGTACGTTTATGAACGTAAATATTGCACCTTAAAAATTTACAATATAAATATCTTTGAATTCTCCACGTACGTAATGGCGAAAACTGCAGCTAGAATCTGGCTAGAAACAGACTCTTTAACTGGTAATGTGTGTACCGCTGTAAACCAAGTAACATTGGGATGCTATTCAAGAGGTGTGCACAGAAATATTACTTTTGTGCACACTTCTTGTACGGATTAAGATGCGACTCACAGAAATGTATAGATTCTGATAGTCATCAGTTGAAACATTTCATTTAACCGTTTGAGAAAGAATCATATACATTTTTGGAAGCACCGGTGAAACGAACAAAATGTTTTGCAGGGTTCCTGTATTTGGAAGCGGCCTCTCCCGGGAACGTGGGGTTGAAGGACCAGGTCTTCGCAGAGCGCTGGGTGCAAGCCAACATCGCGGCCTTCGGCGGGGATCCAGGCAGCATCACCCTCGCAGGCGAGAGCGCTGGCTCGGCCTCGGTGCATCTCCAGATGCTCTCTCCCATGACCCACGGTGAGAGAAGTGCATCAACATCACTAGGCCGAGGCTTAGCAAAAACACTGCTTATTTGAACTTTCTTCGCAAATTTCCATAATCCAACTAATACCGGGAAACAAAGGCAACACACTTATTTTGCCAGGAGAGCATAAATACGAGTGAATCGTCCAACAGGAGATGTACATATACATAGCTCGGTCCACAAACACCAATAGCGCACAATCCCGTCTTCTGGCGACGTACTATACAAGGCGTCAACGCGTTGTCGCTTCTCGAAAACGGCTCTGCACACTCTACCCTAGAGGTGCCTGCTGGCTTCTTGTATTTCGATTTGTCTGATGACTTTAGGTCATTGTTACACCTCCTGGCTTAAAAAAATTAATATTTTTTATGATTTCGAGATCGTCTTTCCCAACGGGGCTCGTGGCCTCAGAAATGTGCATATCACTAATAAAAATATACGTTTTATGAGGCAGTAGGTGTAAAAATGACCTAATGTCCCCGACCACTATAGAAAAATCGAAGTTGATTATCCGGCGTCGCTGCCCGTGCTGTCGCGTGTTCCGGGCTCGCTGCTGCATCGGCTTTCATGGAAGAGCACGCGCTTCGAATTTAAAAGCTCGCCGTACACAACAGTAAGGTGTCAAATCCACGATTTATCGTAAATCAATGGGCCAAGAATTATAGGGTACAGTATTGCTTGCATCACACTTTAAATACTCATTTCAATGCAAGTTGCCTACAAATATATTTTATGTATAGTAAAGAATTCTTAATTTGTATTTAATGAAAAGTCTTCGATCAAGATGAAACATATTTGTAAATAAAAAGAAAACTAAATTGCGTATTGAACACAAATTAATAACGCAAAATTTCTAAGAAGCCACGATCAGAGAGGGCTGAAAAAGGGAAAATGTTTGCGTCTAATAAGTCTGAATTCAAGATTGTAGTAAGTGATAAAAATACTTACAAAAACTATGAACCATTCCTAGAAGCACTAAAACGCAAGGTGTTAAATACTACAAAAGCTAGTCATGACTGATTCGTGCCGTACGTCTCTGCTGTTTTGTATTATATAGTTGTAAGCATCCAAGTTTTACTGAATCGGCGGCGGAAACGGGAGTCTTCTTGCAAAAAGGGATTGCTGTTACTGAATATTGGTCCGAGCCCGAAACACAAAACCTTTTCTTATTCTATTAAATACTTGTACCAATATTTTGCCTCATTTGTTACAATAAAATTATTACAATACTATTCCTTACATAAACGTACAACTACCTACCACAAATTTTATTTAAACAAGTATTTTATAAGTTTTGTAGAAATGAATTTATAAAATAAGTATTGAAAAATCAAAATGTATTTACGAATGAATCCCATAAATAGGAATACGTACGTACAATACTTACTAGCAAGAACCGTCACCCGAAACACAAAAGCAATTGGCAAGAACATTGATGGTGGCGTTGAACATTGAAACTAGAAACACTGAACGATTTTAATGAATAACGTGTTTGTAGGCTTGAACACCAGAAATAGGGGTAGAAAACTAATCGGCGAATAAAACAAACCTAGGGGCATCTGGGCGCAGACCATTTCCGGTAAAAAACGAAATTGACGAAAAACTAATAAAATCATAATTAATTGTAGAAATAACAGCACTACTGTCTGAGAAGCAGACTGCTTCAACGAGTCCAATATCGATTTATTATTCGTCAGAATTGTTTGGAGATAGATGACGCTAGTACACGTTACACATTTGATGACGCTAGTACACGTTACGTCACATATGCTCTCTTACATAAGAATTTTATCAGTTGTTCTATTTGTTCTTGAAAAGTTTTCAAGTACTAAGATTGCATCTTCAAGCTTAATTTTAACAAATTTAATATTTTAAAATAGATTTAAATACGTATTTCTTCTAGAGCTGCAGAAGTGTTCATCGTGACATCAAATAGCCACCTTAAAATGACAAGATTATAACATTCTTCGGGAGAATGGGGTATTGACATGTCAATCATAATCTTTTATCAGATACAGATATAATATAGATCTCGTTGAGAAATTTGCGATTAATTTTAAAAAAATCCATTAGCTCTCTTAGGAACACATCCAAAAAAATAAAATGGTGTGTTGCAAATCATTATTAGGCACCAGCAAACCTTCCAGACGACTTTTTGAAACATTTCCTCTAGGTTCGACAGAAGCGATCATTCAGAAGTCACCAAACATTGAATTTTTTAAAACATGACAAAAATTACTAACAATTCTAACCCCCATACATTATAATTCTGCAATACGGGAGATGCAGAGAGCATTCAAAAACTTGGACAATTCATGAACAATAACTCAAAAAACGGGTATCCAATAGTCTAAACTGGGACGCATTCTGAAGGTATATATCATCTATCTTGATACTTCATTCGTCTTTAGAAACTTCAGTCAGTACGATACACCATTTTCATCTCAAAATATTGGAATGTAAACAGGCAGTTCTCCATTTGTACCATATGTCTTCATTCAACAACCTTTCTAGCCGAAGTAGCGCTGTGAGATTTTGGTGATTGACGGAAAGACAAAGATGACCTTAACACCTGTTGACGCGATGCTTAAAAGCACGCAAACCATTTCCTCATACTGATCATCTGATATTCACTTTTCCTCCAACATCTCAGCAAGTATTGTATTTTTCAATCTATTTATATATTAATTTATAATAGTCTAATATTTATTATTTTCTGCATCATATTATAATTATTGAAGTGTCTGTTTATGTATTTATTCGTGACTGTTCATATTTGACGCTTTAGTTTAAAACAGACTTTTTCAACTATTGTGGTATTTAGATTATAATCCAATTAAATGCGCATTTAGTATTACGTGTTTATTACTGCAAAGGTTTCAAGGATCTTATTGTCGCCATCATTCTACAACAAAGAACATTTACAATTGACAATGGGTAAATATCAGAGATAATTACTTTGAATTATAGTACAAAAATTCGTTACAGTACAGTACAGTACAGTACCGACACTTTATGTATGTATGTATAAAATCTTCCACATATTTTGCAGCGGCTCTTTTAATACTTTCAGGATTATATTTCATTTTCCCAAACAAGTCAGCGATTGTGAAGTAAAATATACCCTCCCAGAACCGCAATGTACCATCAAAATCTAATGTAGTTCGTCATTACGCCTACTTGTACACGAGAATAAGGTGAACCTGCTGACCACACACCGAGGAGCCCGCAAGAGTGTCTAGTGTAAAGGTGAGGGATGTAGTGGGTATCAGGTACGAAAAGTCGAAATCGTAATCCCCTGAAGCTAAAGAAGGAAAATAAATAAATAAATAAATAAATAAATAAATAAATAAATAAATAAATAAATAAATAAATAAATAAATAAAACACTACTGTCTCCCTGTCCTCCCCTGAGCAAGCGATCCTCTTCACAGGGCTGTTCCAGCGCGCCATCGCGCAGAGCGGGGCGGGGCTGAACCCGTGGGCCATCCAGACGACGCCCGTGCAGACGGCGCTGAACCTGGCGGCGGCGCTCAACTGCAGCGCGGGCGACGACTACGCGGCCGTGGTGGAGTGCCTGCGCGGCGCCTCGACCGACGCCCTCGTCCTGGCCGCCGAGAACGTCGCACCCACGCAAGTGGTGCGTAAGCGCGCGCCCCGGCCAACGATCGCTCCAACGTGCTTCTCTCGTCTACTCTTCCTCTCCATCAATGTCATCTTCCCCTTTTGTAGTTTTCTCTTTCCTCTTCCACCAGCTTAGCTGTCTCTGCAGAACCTCGCACCGGGAGGTCCTTCGGTTCGAGTCCCGACGGTAGCAGAATTTTCGTCACTAGCTACAGAGTTATATTGATTGAACCGCTGTCTGGAGGAGAATTCTAGCGACCTGCTACTCTGATTCTGTGGTTTCTACGATCATCACAAGGCGAATGCCGGAGCAGTATCCTAATAAACGGGCCACGGAACGCGCGCGATCTTTCCTTCCCCTACCTTGTAGTAGCCTAACCCCTTTCTTACACACACATGCACTACACAACTGCATGTTATGGGAAACCAGTCGAGAGGTGAAAGCTTAGGTTGTGGCGGTACCCCGCTGGTAAGAGATACCTTTTTGGGAAAAACTTCGCAAGCCAGCGGGGAAATATAACTGTGACTCCCGTTATAAAACACGAATTACACTTACAGTACTAATGTCCCTAGCCGTTGTCACGCATGGAATCGTCGCACTATCTGTCTGTGCTTCTCCTACAATCATTATCCTCTTTCTAATTTTATTTCATTTTGAAGCATAGGAGAAAGACTAACACATTTAGTCTAAGCTGGATGTCTCTCCGACTATATTAAGATCTCTTTAACTCCTCCATAAGCTCCTCATCCAATCTATTCCACGTTTTGGTGTTATCCTCTTCTTTCTCCCTTATCACCAAACGTCTTCTTGATCTATTCCCTGTCATAAAGAGCTCTTCTGGTTCCCCCATTTTCTCCTCGCCTCATATTTCCTCTCACATCTTTGTCTTTCTTCCCCAAGTATATTTTCTATCATCAGCTTTGCTGCCTCTCTTTTTCCTCATAATCGTCTCTTTACCTTCTCCCTAACAATATACGACGTGTGCCAATGAGAAGTTGGAAAACGGGTAATGTCTATTACGTGCGAATTCAGTGAAGTCTTGAGGGTCCTCGGGCTCAGTTGGAATTTCTCAAGATCCAAAAGTAAGTCAAATCACAAACGATTGAGACACAGACAAACGCTGTCAATACAATGAAAGGTACACAATGTATACCTGTAAAATACTTTCAAGCCTTATAAAAAAATGTTTGAAAGGCATCATCTCTGTCGATCATACAATCGAGTAAGATCGATGCCTCTCAACAAATTCACTGTATTCTGATACATTTCTCAGACTTTAAATTGCGAAGGGGTTGTCTAAACTTCTTTTGACACGTGACCCCAAAAGGAGTTTCTAAAGTTTCAAGTGGGTTGGTACAAACCTTTGAGATTATAAGACGCATGCTTATCCTTGGTATAAAAATGTTGTCGAGATCATGATATGGCGTACTTGATAAGATATTCAGATCAAATTAAGGATGTCCTTGCAGTGAAAATCAAATGCATGTTGATCACAATTATATTACATTTTCATATGATAAAACATTTCAGAGTAAAAGACAACAATGCCCTATGTAATGAGTAATGTAGAAGATGCAAGTAGAAATTATGAGGTTACTTTTCTACAAACATTTAAAACTGATCAATTCGGACATCTACATTTTAGATTTTTCAATGCAAATCCATTTACTTAGTGCATGGACAGTTATTAAGAAAGCTCGCATCGTCACTACACTCAAAAGCAAACTAAAACGCGGAATTTATAGACGACATTCTAACATTATATAGTTGTAGTATAAGCAAGATCAGTCTCCCTTTTCAAATTCTCACGTTCAATCGTTCTTCACATTTATTTTTGTTACGTTTTTAATTATATAAATTATTATATTTTTCATCAATTATATGAGAAATATTCTTCAATACAGCTAAATTCAACTGAGTATGCTTAGTGTCACTACATCTCTATGCATTTGTGTCATCACTTTTTTTTAGCTTGAATAAAACCAACACAATAATTATATTTGAACTTTGCATTTCGTCGTTTTCTAAGTAAAGAAAAATGTAAAGTAGCGAAAGGGCTAGCTGCATGTGAGACATTTGGCAGGCCGATTATTGCCACGTCACATTAATATTAACGGTTATTTTTTATTTTTTGACAGGACCGAGACAGAATGATATCGTTCACTTTTGTGCCAACACCTGATTATCCAGTTGAGGGAGTTGAAACGTTCTTACCAGCACCTGTTAACGAACTGGTCACTAATAACTCACATCACGCCGTACCCTACCTTACAGGTTTCAACACAAGAGAATCTATTCTCCAATTATTATGTGAGTATAAAAAATAATTCGATAGTATTAGAAATATCTTAGGTAAAATTGAAAATATCTTTTTTTAAGAATGATCGTTTTTGCGCCTTTTTTTCATAATATTAAGTTAGTTAAGAACAATTTAGTTAATTACGTTAAAATTAAGAAATATTGTTCAATACCGTTACACAAATGCGCGACGCATTATAATTTTTCTGGAACCAGTTACAAGAAATTACTTCCTTAGAATGCATTATTATTAAATTAATTTATTTAATATTTCTTTGCTCGTTTGTAAATTATTTGAAGATGGGAATTGTAGAATATAAAACACATGGAAAAACTACGTAGGTATCGAATGTTATTCAACTGCTCTTACGGGTGACGTGAAGACAACATTGTAATTTACGAGTTTACTAGAATATCGAATAAAATAATTCCCCTTAAAGGATTAGGGAAAGTGGACGTAAACCTTCTTCGAAATGGGAGACACTGACCCGGGAGCTGAAGTAGAATATTTGTTACATGCATATGCATAGGCCAAGTCTTCTAGAACTCGACAGTGAAAATTGTAATCTAATTTGACTTAAATGACGCTTTAGTCCCACAATGCTCCTTTATTTACTTAGTATATCAGTCTAATTGCACAGCAACAGCATGCAACAGAAAAAAATTACTTTACACAAACTTTTGTTCGATGTCTACTGGCTGGGTGTAAAATGATGAACATGTATTGTAACTGAATTCTTGTAATGGGTTAGTAATACTGATACCTAAACAATATGATTACTATTGATATAGAACTATAATAAAACTTGAAAACTTTTCTTGTTACAGTTACAAACTTCCGGGACCCAGTCATCGCAGCATTAGTAGATGCCACTTGGAAATTAACAGTATTACCTGATCTCCGTGTCTCTTCGAACAGTTCCCAGGTTAATGAAGCTTTGCAAGCCATGAGAAGCTTCTTCATGAACGGGGAATCTCTATCGAATGACACATTTTTGCAGTTTATGGATGTGAGTACATCAGCAGAAATTCCTTAAAGCAAAAAATTAGGGAAAAGGGAATGAAATATCGCACGTTATTTTCACACGTCTGGTTCGAAATTAAACTGCATAATACGTTACTACGCATTCAAATCAAGTCTTGATAAACAATGCTTTCCGGAAACGAAAGAAATACAAATTTTAATTAAAAATTTCACGTATAACCTACATATCGTATTACAACATATTTTATAGCCCTTTTCATATTGAGAGCGTAGGCTTTCGCGACCGGAGTCAGTATTTACTACTACCTTCGCCCTGCGAAGGTCGCAGAATGGCGACCGAAACGTCGGCACCTTCGCCATGGACGCGGCGTCACCCCGACAGCCCAGTAAATACGTTTTCATATTTCCATCAGTTTATTCATTTGAAAGATACATTTTGCATTTGTTTTGCAAATTTTGCGATTTCTTTCCTATCTGCACTGACTGGATCAAATTTAAATTAAGCCAACGAAAACGATGGCATTCGTTATTCTTAATGTAAGTTTAATTCGGTGGAATTTAACTCGAAATTCCTGATCAAATACTAAACGGATAAAGAACGACTTTTAAGTGTAACGTTGAGAAATACTTTCTATTAACAAAGAAATCGCTAGCTTCATTTTAAATTAAGACACACACAAAAGTTAACATTTGAAACCTTCACAATTCAAGAGATATTATTGAAAGGATGATCTATATTACAATATAAACTCTTCTCTTATTGAGAAGAAACTGTCTTTGGAGATCTTTCTTGTGAAAAGTTTTGCAAATTAAAACAATCTCACAATTAATAAAAAAGCGCTAAAAATGATCGCTGTACGTAATACGTTCTTAACATCTAATTTTCAAACAGAAATCAGTAGAAAAACTAGCGGTTCTACAAAATGACACAGAAGTTGGCATTGTAGGCGAATATCGGAGCAGTATCCTAGTTGTGGTTAGGCGGAAGAGCAGGCCCTGCGGCCTGAGCCTCGCCATTAATAAAGACTATTATTATTATTATTATTATTATTATTATTATTATTATTATTATTATTGTTATTATTGTTATCTTACATTATTTACAGTATCTACTGGTCGGTATGTCAACCACACACAGGAATGATAACCAGATGTGTGGTTGTTATTATTAGGATGGTGGTTATTATTACTATTATTATTATTATTATTAATATTATTACTGTTACCCTATCAGATGGGTCAAGGGACACGCACGAATGTTCCTTCATCTTACTTGTCCTATTACTCCACTCCTTTCCTTCACTACACTATTACACTCGCCAGGAGACCAGTCAGGAGTTTACAGAGATCCCGGATGGAGTGGTGACTCGCTGGGGGAGATGCCTGATTGGGGAAATCCCCACTGGCAGACGTGTAGATTGGGGCCGGATCTCGCCAATCAGCGGGGGTAGATCACCACCGCATCGCGTGATACAATTACAATACACTTACGGGACTGGTAACCTTTGCAGTTGACGCGATCGCAATTACTAATGAATGAAGGTGGGGCAACTCGTTCAGTGATAACCCATCCTTTCCCAGCTGCTTCCCGAAGGCAATACTCCACTCATCTCTATCAATTACCATGATTTAATTGTCTCTGGTGCCCATGGGTTCAGATTGCTTATAATATTGTTTCAAATATAGGACGTCAGATTCGAAATTTCGCAATCACATTGTGTAGATATTCCATACTCACAATTCACCGCAAGAGTCTATTGTACGAATAATACCCCTATTTCAAACTCAAAGCCTTAGTATCCGCTTACTTAGACAAAAATGCCAGTTGATTTCAACCTTTTTAAATATGTCTTTATATTGTGACGTACCTGGGAAGCGGTACTCTCACGACAAAATAAATCATACAAGGGACAGGTACATTTCGTGAATGGGCTGGCGCAGGGGTTTGGCGGCTGCATTGGAAGGAATGAATCATAGAGAAATTTTTTGTGCATTTAAATATTTTAATAATAGAAACACACCTTTAGCAAATAAATGTTTACAAAATGCGATGCCAAGGCCTTGGTAATCAAGTGGCACGTCAACTGCTACTTTGGATGCTCTTTAAGAATCATCTGCTGGCTAATGGCGAGCGGGCCGCCGTGGCAGCGGGGTGGTTTTCGCAATCCTCGGGCACGCCCGGATCCGTCGGGAATTCGCCTCTCGCCTCGGCGATCGACTCCCTTCCAACGGAAGGCCAACGAACTCGCCGGGGTCCACCCCAGCGAGTATAAGCAATGTCTCACATATACTAACCAGCACTCCGCGCGATTGCGGCCCGTCGGCAGTTCCGGTCTCATCAATTCTTTCTCAATCTCGCCGCGCGAATGTCTGCCAATGCGGCCGTGCTGCATTACACCCGGGCAGAAATATAACACGTGTCCGTCGGCCACACGAATTCCTGTATTAATGTTTTGATCTGCGTCGTGGCGGCACTTCCAATTTCCCTAATCACCTGATTATAACTTTAATCAATTCGTCTCTCACTTAACAGCCACAGTCAATCCAAACTGTTCTTACACACCATATAACTAGTTTGATGCAGCACTGCCCGCGTCCCGTGTTGCACTCGCGGCCTCTCTGCGCACACTGTCCCAACCGTCGCTCGCCTCCCCCTCTACCCAGATTTGACCGTTGGTGGCAGCGCGCGGCGGCGGCGTTACTGCTGCTGATCGAATTCAGATTATTATTTTATTAGAATTAGTAAATCATTTTGATTGTTTACAATGCAGAAAGTCTTTCGCTTTCATGACATATATATATATATTAGATAGAGGTATAGTATAGGTAGTATAGTTATATAGTTATAGTATATATAGGTAGGGTGTAGGATAAAGGCGGTGGGTCTAACAAGGCACGTATTCGCTTTATTTGTATCATATCCAATTATTGAATAGATAAACATAATATGACATAAGACATTAACAATAAGACATTGCCATTTTAAGCGTCCTTTGCTCTTTGACAAACAAATTGTTGCCTTTTTTGTTGATTGCACGCGCCCTGCGTCATCTAGCCATCGGCAAGAATTGGGAAGAAATAGGGATAGAGGTAAGGTGTAGGACGCTTCACAGGGGTTGGACTAGCCCCTGTAAAGCATGCAAACTCGTTTTGTCGTAACAAATTTCACATGATGTTCTACAGGGATTGTACGGGGATTCTACGGGATTCGAACCAGGAACATCACTGGTGAAAGGCAAGCGACATCGCCACTGAGCCACAAAAGCCCCTACTCGAGTAGTATTTATGCGGTATTTCTTAGGCAAAGAGAGCATAAAATAATTAGAATAAATAGAAGGTTTGAGGAAAAAAACAGCAATATGTAACCAGCAACAACTCCCACCGCGACATATGCGAGCGTTCTGGCAGAATTTCCGCACCGCCCTGTCACAAATTTCAAGCGTATATAGCGGAAAAACTATGCAATTGCAAAACGGCTTGCAGAATGAACTTACGTGGGAACTTCGAAAGAATTGGCTGACAAAAAAATTGAATTGTCATGTGATGAGGTCCAATTACCTAAAGGGAGTTTTGTATGTAATTATAAAGGAAATATGTCGACTATAATAAAATATAATAAGAAGCAAGGCAAGTTAGAACAGAATATCAACAGGATGGGGCATTGGAGACGCAAGACGTCATTTAATACCAATAAAAACTAGTGAAGATAAATATATTAAATATTTGGAAAATATTTATTATAAATATTATGTAATAAAATAGAGCATTGTCGCGAATGACAACAGAACCCAGATGACCTAGTTAACATGGACAAAACTGAACCGGATTAGCAGAGGTAACAATCGGATCATGTGACTGACAAAAACATGTTCAGTTTTTGATGAAAAACTTCATCTGAAGAGCTCTCGACTCGGTACGGAGAGGACGTGACGCTGTCAATGGCGTATAAATGTCTTGGGAAAAAGTTTTAAATCAGATATTATTCATACGATTTATGTGACGAATTGATAAAGAAGAGAGATATTGTAAACAACGTAACGTAGTTGTTTTGAAAAAAGTTTAAATTAAATTTCGGGAGATGCGATTGACGAAAAATGTTCATTCGCGAGTTGGATATGATTGCATGAAAACTATGCCGGGATTATCGAGTATTAACAAAGGTAGGGCATGGACATTTAATAAACCGAATGCATAGAATATATAGTGTGGAATCCCAGGAAATGAGGATGGACGACGCAAAGGGCTGAGTGATAGATTGAAGGCCAAGATTGCCGACCTCGTTACCAGGAAAGTTTACAAATACGTGCAAGAAAATGTCATGACAATAGAGCAACTGTTTAAGGCCAAGAATGTATAGTTGTTGAAAAGTTAGGTTTAAGAATTGAGAAAGATTTCAACACATAAAGAAAAAGAATTTGCTAAATTAGATTGGCCATTGTTAAGAATAGATTATTTAGGATATAGAAATTAAAATTAAGATCAACATTTTTAATAATGAAAATAAGAAGAAAGAAAATGATACAGAAATAAAGCACTCCATGCTACTGATTTATAAATCAGGAAATATTGTTTTCATTATTTGAAAAAGATTGACACATCCAGAAAATCAATTTAATTCATAAATAAATGGAAATCTTTCACTACCGAATTCTCGTATGAGCGGTACTTCCAGCTTACGGAAAAGTAAAAGAACTCTTTTGAGATTGTAAGTATGCAAACGTCCAATAATGTAAATAAAAACTGAGCTAGCCAACTAAATTTAATAAATTAGTAAAGAGTTAATAAAATAAGCATAGCGGAAAAGTCACACATGAGATGCTAATTTGTTTTAAACAATTACATTAGGTGGCCAAATTCTGAGGGACAGTACACATATTTGTGATTTTTTTTGTTTAAATGTTGATTTTTTTGTGCCAGGATTTGGTTTTGATAAGATCTGTCGTATTGCTCGTATAATTACTATTGTTTTTAATACTTTACAACAGTATACTCGTACCTGCGGTGAGGTTACTTCTCATACGGTAGAAGTTTGTTAAAAACTGCTCTTGTACTGAGAACATTCAAATATTTTTTTGGTTGTTTCATGCTAGTTTGTCTTTTTCAAAATATCCAAAACGTAATTTTTGTCCCTTACTGCCTTACTGTTATTCAATTTTGTGTGTGAATTTAATTTCAGTTTACAACGTAACGTCACAACCTCGAAGATTTTTTTTATATGGTAAGACTTCAGACATGTCTCCGAGAAAAAATAGAGATATAAATATTACTTTACGCTACACATTTACCGAAAGATATAGCGACTATTACAGGGGTTTCGCAAACTATCGTTAACGGAATAAAATAAACAATTTACCGGAAGAATCAGTTGGAAGTAATCTGTGTGGATAAATATGGTAGAAAAAAGCATCACCAGTCTTCGTACTGATTGTAGAATCAGAGATTCCTCTCTCAAAAATCGTAAAAAGTGTGTTGCCCGTCTGACTGCGATGCTAAACGCCTAGGGTGCAACAGTTTCCAAAAAGGATAGTCCAGAGATGGTAACAAGAAGAGGATCTGATCAGTCGTCGTCTTTTCCGAAAACCATTGCTGGTCCAGCACATGAGAAAGAAGCGACTGCAATGGGCCAGACAAAACTGGAATGTTACTGTTGCAGTGCGGGGTCGAATAATAACCTTTCTATACATTTAAAGCACTTCATCGCATTTCATCAATATTGATTATTGTAACATTTAACCGGTCTTCTTCTATGATGAATTAACGTCTTAGATTATGTTCGTCTTAAGTTCATTTTTCCGACCGAGGCCTAGAGTTCAATTCCATTGAAACGTCTTAATGGAGAGGATTAAACACTGTGTCATGGTGTCATAGTGTATATGGAGTAAGAGTATATGGAGCTCTCATACTTCGTAGAAGGGTCTGTGAGTCATGATCAGCACAAGTGAGTACTATAAGGATATAGAAACTCTGATACTGCCACAGCTCGAAGTTCATAGAATGGTTCCTTGGTGACTACGAATAAATTTTATATACGATTCAGCACCATGTCAGAAAGTAAGGAGTATTGCTGCACTCCTGGTACAAAAATATTCCCATTTTGCTCTGGCCGGGGAACTCGCCAGACATGAACCCTACAGAGAACTCATGTGGGCACTCTATGTAGGAGTCTATGATGGGGACACACCAAACAGTCGATCGCCAAGCATGTGATCCCCACCACGAATCTGTGAATTGAAGTTCTCAACAAAGAATAGCAACACATCATGGAACTGTAACACTGCAAAAGCCTATGTAGAGAGCATACCACGATGCATTGAAGCTATAATTGCGTCGAAGGGTGGCGTCACTGAATACTAGGGTTTTCTTAACTAAAAACAGTTTTACCTAAATATCTTATTGCTTTGGTTATCTTAGTAACACACTCTTATGAATAAAAAATACCTACTACACCAATAAACAATATTTGTTTTAAAAATTTAATTAAGCAAGTAAACACAAAAATCTGAGTCCTGTTCTTAAGAATTTGGCCACCTAAAACGAGAAAGTAGATGTTATCTTAGTACCATTTGAACAATATAAGGTTTATAAATTAAGATTTTATACAGTGGTGTATTCTTTCTATTTGAATCGAACGAGAATATTGATAAAAATTGCATGTAATTTTGTTTACAACATTGAGTTACCTATAGTTTTGTACGTTAAATATGTAGTCCCATGAACACAGTGATCGTATCACTAAACCTAAAGATTGACTCATACGTAAGGAAAATATATGTTTTCTCTATATTTTGACATTATGAGCGACAAATTGTATTAGTAATCAACAGTTGAAAATAAAAATAATATTCGATTTTTAAAACTAAATTTCAACATTGGAGAATTTTATCATTTCTTATATTTACGTTTTCAGACAAGTAGACTTTCTCAACATTCCCATTAGATTTGTTGTTTTTGCTAAACACTACTTTTCATGCATATATCTATGTTATGTATTTCACATAATGATACACGATTTCTAAAAAGTTTCGCTTATCTCTTGCAGATGCTCACAGACATTGGTTTCGCAGAAGGAATATACAAATCAGTTCGACATATGGCAGTGGCCGCCAAAGCACCCATACATCTATACAGCTTTGGCATCGATGATGCCCTTAACTTCTTGAAGATAAATCAGAACATCACAGATGTACCAGGTGAGGCGAGACACTAATGCGGGATTCTGTATATGAATAACTGGAAATGTGCGTATGTTGTGTCGCGCATAGACGCAAAATCTACTAGACAGATTTTTTTCTGAAATGTTCACACTTTATACTTGTTAGTAATGGGAGTGTTTAAAGAGTGGTTTGATATAAAGCGGACATGTGGTAGCTTTGTTGATGATGATTTATTCCTTTAAACGCACCTGAATTCTACGCAACCCGCCGCGCCATCAAATATGAAGCCCGTCTCCATGAGCTTCGTACAAGTATTCTGCCACTGCGATTGTAAAATATCGGCCGGAATTATTATTTCAATTTCGGATATGTAAATCAAATTTCTTCAAGCGTGCACAAATTTGAGGGAGAACGTTTTAACTATAGTACACTTGACAATCATATTCAATTATCCTTTAACAAAACATATCTTGTTTGAAATTAAAGTTCCATGTATTACCTATCTCTAATTGGTGTATATTCGACTAAGCAAACTGATTCCAGCTAATGAGTAGAACTATTTTTTAAAGAAATTGCGACACTGTAATTTTATTTATGGCACGGTAAAACGTAGGTTTTATCACCCACTTTGAAAGTATTGGAGCAGATATCGGAGTACAAGCACGATGCGGAGTTCGAAGATCGCCGGATGCTCTCGAGTTTATCTCTTTACCATACAAATCGACAAAAAAAGATTCTATTTGCTTCAGCAACATGTTCAGCTGTAGATTCTATCTGATTAGACAGAATATTTTCTTCTATTGTCTATACGGGTGGTTTCCTACTCATGTGCTCTAGAAAAACTAATTATTTTTGTAGTAGTGATATATCCACTAAAAGCACGAAAGAGAAGCATTTTTCCCGGTCAAATTTCAGTGATTTAGATGAATGGGATTTGTCCCTTCTAAAAATGAATGTCTTGATAAGAAGCTAGTTCTATTAGTCAGATCAGAACATCCTTGATTGAAAACGAATATAAATATCTTGAAATAAATCTTAAAGTAATATAAATGATACAAAAATATCAAAGTAGGAAATTTTATTCAGTTTAAAGTTGGGTTTATCGCAGGTAGTACTACGAGTGCTTTGGAAATTGTCAAAAAATAACTGATTTGCGAAGGTAGGAAGGGACTTATTTGAAAATTTCCCAAGAGTGGTATCTAATAGGACTATTCCTCGAGTGAAATTATGTCCAGCAGAGTAAAACTGCGTCAAATATTGAAAACAACTGAAAGCTATGTTAAAATCAAAGAGGTTATGTTATGTTAGTACATATGGGGTTTATTTGTTCGTCATTGACAAAGCAATCGATGTACAATACCACCTCCAAAGATAGATGAGTCAGAGTTTATGATTGGCCAGTAGGTAGAAACGGTAAGAAAAATCGGATATAAAATGAGATAAAACTTTTGAGATACACCGCCCTGATTGGGGCATTTTGTATGTGTAGTAGAAGACAGTATTGGTTTTAATTTCACAAGTGGAATTGTCACACTTATCTATTAAACAGCCCTGACAGTCATGGCCATTGTGTCCTCTTCGTGCACATCATACGCGGTACCGTATGCGTATTGCTGGATGAAAAATGATTTTGTTTGTAAATACCACTTCCTCCCCACCCACCGTGAACTTCATCCGAACTTGGTCTGATTTATGCTACGAAACGTTTCCTGCAATGGACATTATCCACCAATATTCGATAACGAAAAGATTAACTGGCTAATTCTGTAATTAGCTAGAATTGCGGCTTATCCACATGGCACTGCATATGCAAAGTACATAATTGCCATTTACTTTTATTTTATCGGGGATTGCCAAGGCTACAATCATCTATTACAATTACATACAGCCTTGCTCCACTCGCCGACTTTGTTTAAAATATATTGGTCACGCATTGAAAAGTGCAGCTAGAACACAAGCACACACAAGTATACTCATAAATAAATTTATCGAATATTAATATTTTCGGCAATGGGTGGAATTGTGAGGCAATATATTAGTGTAATAATTATTATAATTATTTTAAGTTGATTATAATATGAACATGTGTATTTTTGCACACAATTTTGGAAATAAAAAAAATTCGTTTTTTTTAAACTAGGACATTTCGACATATTTATACTTGATTTGAATCATTTTTCTACAGGTATTAAACATTTGTAGAAAGAAACCCCTAAAATTTCAAAAAATACCGTTTTTTCGAGCGTCCCGTAGTTAGCACGAAGTTTGGGAGATAAAACAAGGTAATCCTCGGGACCGGATGTTTATGACTCATAAAAATATGGAAATACGACCTTAAACATGACTCAAAAAATGTTTGGTTGCATTTTCGAAACCTTCAAAATTATTTAGCTGTGTAAATAACCATTATATTGAAAATGTACTCTTAAAATCTAGTACATTCACAATTCACCCCTTCTTCTTTTGGCACCCCCTTTAAAACAACTCTACTTGCTAAATGTATTCAATAAATTATAAAGAAACTATTGGCCATGGCACAAAAAGTGACAAAACTAAACTCACACATTCTTCGCATCTGATGCTTTCAGCGCATTCTCTTCCTCTATAAAGTCCTCACCCTCCTAATTCAGATACATATTGTGATAACACCTGCGTATACGTAGTGTGGGAATATTGCCAACGAAAGGCGAGTTAAAACACACTGGGATTCGCGTAGAGAGCGCTCTGAAATGTAATAGTGGTAGTATTGGTGACTGAAAGGGTCGCACGTTGACGAGAGGTGTTCGTGAATAATAACGGCGAGAAAATCCTTCGTACGCCTTCCTTCGGAGAGAAAGTAATGCCGGCTGACCCATGTTAGTAGATTTACTGCATGCAAAAGGTCCACAAGCCTAAATGACGCCTCTGAGCTAAATTCAAATCGCCAGTTTCGTCGCCCATGAAATACATCCTTTCATCGCTAGTGGGTGAAAGGAGCGTAGCGAAATTTGCGTGGTCAGACGGAAGAGCGGTCCTAATAGACCAATCCCGCACGGAAAATAAGGCATCAATTCAATTCAATTCAATAAAATCAGTTACGTGGAAGCGGAGGGGAGGGCATTTGTGCCTGCATACGAAGGTTTCGCAAAGCAGCACTAGCCGAGACGTCAAGATGCGATGGGAGTGACAGAGACAGAGGACACGTCGCATTAGTAACTAAACGCAAGACACTTGGGAACATAATATTTACTTTGAGTTTCTTTGTGTGCCGTGCTGTTTATTTTATCAGTTAAAGTTAGTGAATAATTTGCACCATTTCAATTGGTAATTTCAGTTCGTTCAACATATATCAATGTTTTTCATGTTCAATGTGTTTTTTGTAATACAATTTATTTTGGCAGTGTATCAATGTATTATGAGTTTATAGTTTTCCTTGAACATATAAATAACTCACAGGTATTCCCGATGTGAAAGGATAGAGTACATAAGAGAGAAAAGAGAGAGGGGGGGAAGGTTTACCTAGCGAAAATTAGGAAGGGCGTTACGATCCCCAATGGTAGCGTCGGAGATGACGCATCCCACGGATTCCCGTACGGGCGCGATTTGACGACTTGGCCAAAAAATTAAATAAATAAATAAATAAATAAATAAATAAATACAATAAATAAATAAATACAAAAATAATAAATAAAAACATAAATAAAATAAATAAATAAATAAATAAATAAATAAATAAATAAATAAATAAATAAATAAATAAATAAATAGTTACGAAAACCGATTGCATCCTCCATGGGTACTGCGACAATGTATTAATAGAAAAGACAGACAATTATATAGAACCAAAATTTGTGAGAAATTAGATAACAGGAGATGAAAAATCTCTTTCAGACGACTGCAAACAATTATGCGAAAATAAAATCAAAAAGATACAAATATGACAAATACACGAAAATTCATGAAAAATATGACCATAATAAAAATAACCATAATAGAAATACGGAAAGGGACCCTAGGGTTTTGAAACAGCCAAAATATGACTTTATACGGCAGGTGAAAGTTGCATAATTATAGTCATTGTAGATGAAATCATGCGTATCTTACATTTTCCATGGAAATAACGCAAAGAAAAAAAATGGCATGTCAAAAATATGGGCCTTACAAGTGCGTGGGTGAAGATAGTGTTATTAAGTTTCAACATTTCGCGAGAGAAGTGTGCTAATAAATGAACGCTAATCGTTAGACTTCTTCTATTCAACCTGTGCAGCAAGCAAAATCAAGAATGTCCAAAGTCAGTAGCACAATAATAAAAACTAGACCTGTATAGTTAGTGCCTGCTAGTTACCAAGTATCAAATAGCTAATACTAGCATCAAAGGCATGGTCTTAAACCGCAGTGGATTTGCATGTGCAGGAGACGTAGCGCGGATGGTATTCATACTTAGTATCCACCACTTAGTAACTCGTCTACGCCTATAAAAGCGCGGTAACCTCTCGCTAGGAGATGCTTGTAATACGCCTGTGTACAAGGAATCTTACTTCATTTTTCTGTTCCAGGAGCTGCGCATGCGGACGATATGGGATACCTCTTTCGCATAGCATTTCTCCATGATGTTCCGGCGAATTCTTCAGCAGCCCTTGGACGAAAGCGTATGGTGAAGATGTGGAGTAATTACGTCAAAACCGGGTAAGGGGTGATTTAATGTAATGTAAATTTCTCATTGCTAAGATAACTTAAACTGCTCGATAGGGGCTGGAAAAACCTAAAGATATTCAATCTACTAATGGGTTTAAAAATTCGTATTATTACATCTCTACAAGTATGTTTATTTCCTATATTCGCACACAGACATAATTTTTTAAACGTTCCCACATTAGATCAATGAATAAACACTTTTTCTAACATGTCATAGTGCAGGCATAGAAATTGATTGCCTCTAATATTGAAAGTATTTGCAAAAGGATATCTTGCCTTATATTAAGTACTTAGATGGGTTTTCAAGCATTTCTTCTCGGATTTCATATGTTATCCTGAATTTTGTTGTATAGTCCTTGACTAATATTCTAATATTCTTAAATTAAACTATTGCAACTATTTTTATTCAGAAACTATAAGTAACAGCTTCTTTGTAACACAATACAAGCATTTTTCATGATGCGGTAAAACGTGCTTCTTAACTTCTAGTTCTACTATTACTACTACTACTCAAACCGTCAGTTGAATGGATTTTGTTGAGGGTGTCTGGCAAAAAGGAAATTAAGATCTCTTTGTGCAAAGAGAGTAATTTTGTATGATATAATTTTATATGATATATCACAAAACATTTTTCTCTTCATGGCCCGAAACAATAAAATTCATCGGGTAACATCTAATTCTTACGAAAACCGACAGAGAACTAGTGGGGCTAAAACAGCAAGTACTTTCACGCAAAATTACGCGAAAAGTACTCAAGTTTTCGAAAAAGTGTACCTGGCCACATTTCAAGATCTATCTATAAGGAACAGATTTCATTATGGGAAAAAAATCTATCTTCATAATTGTAGTTGTAGAAAGACGAAAAAATATTGAACTTTTGCTGTTTTCAAAAAATCAAGGTTTTCCACACACAAGAGACCTGACTTATTCTATTAAACGTTCTTCACACTATTTAATATGAAAAATATGAATCCATTTTTTGTAAATATTGTAAGGGTCCCAGTGGCTTTATGTAAAGTACTCCCAAATTTGAAATATCGCTTTCAAATTTAACGAATCGCGACATCAGCCAGATGGATTTGGGAATATCAATTTTGTAGAAAATGGGCTGAACGTTTTAGCCGCTAGCGTTGTTCACACACGAAGAGAGATGGAGGAACGGACGGATTGACGGACGGACTGACAGCCGTTTTGCCGTCATTTGATTTTTCGATATTGAGGACACAACGGATTCTGGCTACACCACGTGATACTAGATTTTTTTTCTAAATTTAGCACTTTTTCTTTACCAGGATCCTATAATAAGATTTTCTGTTGAAAATTCGCCGTTTTTTCGCGCAGCATTGCGTAACTATCCTTCTACTCCATAGGGAGAAATTAAAAACGGCTGAAAAAGGTATTGAATTTAGCGGAGCAATGTAGACGTTTATTACATTTCACTTCATTCACAATTCACTTAATCAGGCTTCATTTCAAGATAACATATTCCCTATCACAACATAGTTATGCGTTGCAGGTACTTTTTTCTCAGGGTACTGCAGCGGAAGATTCGTTAGTGCATGTTACCATCAACTATCTAGAACGCAAATATACATGGCTTGAATTTGTTGCAGAGATCCGACGCCAACATACGACCCCCTCATTGGAGTACGCTGGCGTCCATACACAAACGATACACGCAACTACCTGGACATCACAAGTCAGCTGGAAGCCAAAACGGACCTCAACGAAGAGCGCGTTAACTTCTGGGAACAGTTCTATCGAACATATGCAAACGAAACGTATTAACCTTGCACCTGAAGGCCTTGCTTGAATATGGCGAAAAAAGATATTTCATTCATGTAGGTTTTCTGTGCAGGCGAAGAGCCGTAAAACTTTCTTGTATTACCTACAATGAAATGTATCTTATTACAACGTTTATGTCAGGCACTTCCCTATAGGCACACATTTAGAGAACATAATGGGTGTGTTAAGGTAAAAATGTCTTATATAAAATAGTATACAGAAAAATAACTACATTTATACAAATTAAATTTTATTAAATATTTCCAGAACGTGAATAAAAAATTCAAATGGGGCATCAATTGATATTTCTATAGTCAGAACTTCAAATGATTGCTAAGGAATTTCATCGGCCCGGACTCAAAAAATTATATTTTATAACGTCCGTATAATTCGCATTTACAAGTTTGTGTACAAAAATATGTTTTTATATTAATGCTGCTTTATATAGGTACTGAAAATGCAAAATTACGTTAGATTAACCACAACTTCATCACGTTCCGATCGCTTATTTCACAGAGGGAACATTCGCACAATTTCATTTATGTTTCCTAAGAAAAGAATAGTTGGGTTTACATTATTTTGTTTGGACGAAGAATGCCATCACATAATAACGCATTCTTTCCATTCAATTTCATTGAAAATCTTTCTTTAAACATAAAATTATATTAGTATTATGAAACATTTACTACGTAAGACATTTCTCTTAATTGAACAAAATATGTTGAAGTTTATCGGATTTTCTAAGAGAACTGATGCTCTGAGCTTCAAATCCGTCAAAATTGTAATTTCAAAGAATCAGAAAAAAATCTTTTTTTCAGGGTGTTGTTCAAACATGAATATCCCAACAGCGCTAGAAGCTTACCTACTATATCAATAGAACGCTAGTAATCGGTACGATCAAGCGTACAAGGGTGTTCTCAGGTATTGCTTGTCTATGCGTTTATGGGTTACGGGAAACAAAACGAATAATATCAGAAAAAATATTATAGGTTTTTTCTGTTACAATAAACTCACTGACGTCTTATCAATTTCAAGAAACATTGTTATAGAAAATTTGCGCAGACATCTCTTTATATCCTCATAAATTATTTCAATTAATTTGAGTCAATATAGATCCTTGCCCATACGGAATAAGGATATTTTCTGTAATTTGAAGGAAAATATTGGAAACTAAACTAGTGTACATACGTTACAAACCAAAACGTTTCCTCCTCTTTGCTCCGGCGTTTGATTTCCGGTAGAGACAAAAATAAGAGCTGTCGCTTTTCATTAAATTGATTGTGGAGCTGAGTGAACCTCAGGCAGGTGGATGTCTCTAGTGACGGCGAAGGCAATACGTCATGTTCACCACATGTCACTCGTACCCCGACTCGAATTTAACTAGGTCTAGACATGGGGGAACACCTTTAGCTGGCCGGCAAAGTAGGACTATTGACCCAAAATTCCAAATGCATATATACATACATACTGAAAAATAGCGAGTTAATGCATACAACATTACGTGTTGACTTTTACAACTAAGCGAAACGTGTATTTTTTTCATATTTTATACCTTAAGACAATAAGGTAATAATATTCAAATTTATAAAAACCGGTAATAAAATATGGATAGACAAATGTGTTTACTATGAATGTATAGCAGTATATTTTAAAATGTATCTACTCACTCTCCAAGACAGTTTTATTATGAATTTAACACATTTAAGAAAATAAAATGTGTGATTACGTAAGGTCAGGTCCATTTTAAAAGCCGAGGCCACACATGGTATCTTCCTGTGCACGCGCCAGTGATTAGGAAATAAGGAATTTAATGTTCCTTATTTATCTAAAAATTCATGTTTATTAAAGTCTAGCAGTGCCGTCTCGAACCGCTCCGATGGCGCGGTGTTGTAGTGTTTCCAACACTGATTAGCCATTGCGTTACCGCTGTGGTGATTGCAGTAAACTGTTCAATTTTTTTCTACAAAATATTCATAAACTTTTTCATAGTTATTATTTGCAGACAATACGTAAACTGATGTGTATGTGTCGCAATCCGAATCAAACTTCATGGGCGATGGATTTGTATTGCTGTCGTGTTGCTGTCTTGTGATGAAAATATTGTTTCTGGATTTCATGTCAAAAGCAAAAGGAAAAACTAAGAAATTAATTTCATTTTAAACTAAGAGTATTCTTTGACTGCAGCCGAACTAGTGGTAGGACACACTTCGATACGACAGGTGAATCGATTTAAAAATTGGGAAATGGCGCCTTAAATTCATCCCCCCCCCCTCGCATGAACTCTCTTCCTGAAGTAGTCTGCCTTCTCGTTTGCAACATCGCTCCTGGCAAACGTTCTCAACACTTGATGTCTGTATTGACAGGAAGTTCCACGGGTTACGATAGCCGGAGGAGATTGCACAAGATGCACATTATTTTTAGCACGTATTGCTCCATGTTTTACTGAGCATACAACCATCCCAATACTGTGGACAGTTGGCGCAGCACTTGATAATGACATGACTTTCGTTCTCATGGAAATTTTCATCGCCTACTCTCGCCCACGCTTTGACTTCGATCTCTTCCTGAAGGCCGTGACTGTGCTCTGTTTTGCAACGTCACCTTCCTACCAAGTGTTCTCAACACCTTATGCTATATCGAGAGGAAGAGTGAGTGGTTACTCTGGTTGGAAAAGAATGTACAGGTGTACTGTCGTCTATTCAAACTGTCGACCCCCTCGAGTCGAGATACTGACATCTCGCTGTGGGAAAAAGACGTAGGAAAACCCAAAAGCTCTGGCTGGCTCGAGGGGTATGGTGCATCAATCACCAAACACTCCCCTAAACATGTGTAGGTGATTGTTGGTTTGACGTGCTATTTGCATTAATTCTGCTCCAATTGTTTACTTTATAAGCATCGCTTCCTAATTTATCCACTATTGGGATCTCAGCGTTAGGTGGGTCGCACTCGAATTTGGAAATTTAACATTCAAAACGTTCTTAAATAGCTCGTATATTTATATAAAAAGAAACACAAAAACAACAACCCTGAAATAATACAAACTCAAAAAATCTTAAACAACAAAACAATATGACACATAATGAGCATTTCCCTTCAATTACACGTTTCAGTTTTCCAAGTTCATTTGAATTGTGGATTTGCTGTAATTTATATTTATCCAAAAACTAAGTTAATTCTCTTTCTGCATAAATTCTCAACTACATTGCTTTACCGCATTCCAAATAGCTATATTTACCTTTGCATACGATTTTCATGAAATATCGTTATAACTCAGAGAGACGTAGACACACAAAGATTTTACAATGTATTTATACCAGTTTTTCTCTCAACAGTTAGTTCAGTAACTCCTCATATAAATTTAATAACTTTATGTGGCTTTCAGGAATATAATTCAGTCCTAGTTCATTTATGAAATATTAATATTTGAAGCCACAACATTGTTCTGGAAGCAAAGTCGGTTTCTGCTCGTCACCTTGCGAGAATGTGAAGTAAAGGGGTTCCGCGGTGGACCCTCTCCGTGTTGCCCAATGCCTCTGAACCGTCGCCAAAGTAGACAAAGCGCCTAACCCGCCCCCGGAATTTATTTTGTTTAACTCCAAATTTCCATATACCAAAAAGAACAGCTCTTCAAACATAATTGTGCTTATCAGCATCAATTTTTTACAGAATCGGAGTACTCTTCTTCTCTGCAACATGTAGTTTGAATAAATTTCATAAATACCTTAATGATTCTCTTTATAACCTTCTCTCCAGCGTTGTGCTCCGAATTCCATTTTGCCGGCTTCTAGCACGTACAGCAATCCCTCTTGCAATGTGCACTCCGTCGCGCAGCAAAAATAAATGAGTGAGGAAAAGGTTTTACAAGGCGCGAGGTTTCTTCTACCCTTCCGCTCACCACCACTACCCCTTTGCACTCCCCTTCGCACCAAGGTTGAACAGTACCTGCTCTAAGCCACGTGCCGTCGCCCTCCTGCGATACGAACTCAAGGAGCTTCTGTGTGAAGGCGAAGTCTTGCGTTGTTTGAAAACGTGTCGTGTCACCCGTCTGGCTTAGCAGTCACAATACTAATTTCAGATGTTCATAGCCTGAAGTTATAAATGGTTAACAATATTTAAGATGTTTCTATCATAATTACTGACAGTAGATAACAGACTCCTGATACTGACTCAGAAAGTGAAAATGTAATATATTTTGGTGCTGGATATATTGGCAATAACGTTTTTAAAATTTCTAATTTGTGAAAAATGCTTTAATATTGGAAGAAAAAGGGCTTAGTGAAGAAAGCCAAATCTTTACAAATTGTAAGGCATTCGAAGACAATTTTGTTGGCTTGGTGTTGCCCAAGAATGGTGGTTTTTTCACTATTAAAGGAATAGGAACACACCTTCTGGAAGGTATTTTTGTCTTTATATCAAAAGCACAATTTAAATAAGGGTATGTGGCGTGTCCTTTATAAAGAAGGTATACTTGCTGATTTATGTACTGAAGAAATGAAAGAAAACTTGTGCACACTGTCTACATGTGCAACATTTATGTACACTCTGATATACCCCATTAATGGTTGGAATTGAAAAACGGGAGACCATGACAATGGAGTGGCGAATGCCAGTCGCTATTTAACATAAAAAACAATTATTTTCTAAAATGCATGTAATGAGATATCCGCATTTTAACAAGCGGATATATCTACAAGTCGACAGTAGAAGATACACCACAAGTTCAGAAATCTTCTAAATAGATGATCATGAACTTCCTCATATAATTGCTCACAAAAGCCACGCCATGAAACCAACTGAGCAGCGATGTATTGTAACAAAATTCCCTTGCAATTGAATGAGCTATACAGAAATTAAATTCTCTGTTAGTAGTTCAAGCATTTACGGTTCGTAATCACCGCTAAGGTTATTTTCTTCATGAGAAGTCGTATATATAATGATCGATTGGTGCATTCGTCTTTGGGGCTGCTATGGTTCAGTTTTAAGATTGAATACTGCAAGGGAAAATATATATTACCCGACTATTATTTACGGTTGAAAATGAAAGAAAAGTATTCTCACGTGATGAGAGGAATAACGTGGTGCAATCGGTCATTCAGCAGAAGTGGTTACGCGAAGATATAAGTAAATTCAAGAAATAAAATGGCGAAGAAAAGTTGGTAAAATGAATTTTGGTGAATAGATGCAATCTACGACCAGAAGGGTTTACAACGAAATATGACGTGAGCCGATGGGAATTATACATCGGGCATTTTGTTAGAATTAGTAGAACCAATACTACTTAATGTCATTCCCAAAACGATCCGGACACCAATATTTATTTCTACCCAGTCGAATCATCATCGAATATTCCGGCCTTTTTGGAAGGTAGAAAATAGAAAGATTTGCAGAAATCAGTAATATGGAACGCCATGTGGCGGAAGATAATAATGTATCAAGGGTTGTGATGCGTGCCAGAAACCAAATCAATCAAATTGATGATACTGAGGGCCAATAAATTTTATTATAACAAAGAAACCATAAGAATTATACGTATCTGATTTATCTGTTTCATTCCAGAAACCATCATTTATGTCGTGTTACTTCTTTCTTCTGAAGTAATGGAATGCAGACTGAAGACAAATACATCTCGCTTGTCCCACGAGTAGGTGTTGTCAAACGCCAGGTAAATAAAAGAAAATCTTAACTGATCTGAGAACACAATTCACGAGTGGCAAATGGATTGAATAAATGACCAAAGAGGAAATAGAAATAGCGCATATAACAGAACTCACAACTCAATGTATCTCGAGTGAGCGCTTAATGAAAGAAATTTCATTAATTAACAAGATTAATAAGTGATATAAGAGGAAATTAAACATGTGTTACAGGTATACTTAGTCATGTTG
The DNA here is from genome assembly GCA_017312745.1 of Gryllus bimaculatus. Lineage (NCBI taxonomy): Eukaryota > Metazoa > Arthropoda > Insecta > Orthoptera > Gryllidae > Gryllus > Gryllus bimaculatus. Next base: position 99,845 of record BOPP01000329.1, on the reverse strand, counting down.
CTGGATAATATACCACACGGCAGTGCCACGAAATCACCGTGTGACGGTCATTTTTAATGTTAAGAACAAGGATCCGTGCAGTAGATGATAAATTTTGCCAGAGAAAAGGGGTAACTATAAAAGCAAATACCAATAAAATCTTCTTCTTCTTCATCTTCTTATCTTCAAGTATTTAGGCATAATGCCTGTTATACCGCTTAATTTCGGTCCCTCCAGCGCATTCTTCGACGTTCTACATTTCTTTTTCCTCTCGGCTGATATACCACTAAAATGTTTTTCTAATTTGAAGAACGCTGTCGAAAAGAGAAGAGGTTTCAGAGAAATATTTTCAAGAAGAAATATTGCGCGGGTGACTGGTAAAATCACAGCATTCGTCATCATACGGACCGAAACTCCTTCATAATTTATTTCCTTTGTATAAGGGTCTATTCATTGTAACATACAAAAGAAAATTGTTGTTTGTAATAAATGATAACAAGAACGAGGTAGGGAAGACATGCAGATATCAGTTACCGGAATGTAAAATATCTCTTGTCTTCTCTATCAAGAAATCTTTCTGTGGAATGATTGGGTTGGTGCGTCATCCAGAATTAATCATCACTTTACGGTATGCTTTTCCTATGGCTTTTTGGTATTTTTATTTGAGGTATGTAAACGGAAATCTACCATTAGTAAACAGAGCAGCGCTCTGTCATCAAGGGTTTGGTTAATTTTTGTAAAAGAGGGAACTTTTATTCACATTTTTAAAAGAAGATTTCGAATTGACTATCGACAGGAGTATTTTGTGGCTCCTCGTACTCAGCCCAGTTCAGCAGTCACGAGCACTAGTTTCCCTTTAAGAAACATTTTTTTGGCAAAGACTTCAAATTAAGGTTTGTAGTACAAAAAGCAGGTTTACAATATTCTACTTCACGCTTAATTTTTCATAAAATTTTCTGCTTATTCCATTTAAATTTAATTCCGAAATTTCGTGGATTTTCATTGAAATTCCATAGCTAACTATTGTTCACATTAAGGAAGATAGCTATCAATTTTGTTGACTAAAAGTTTTAATTTTGTATAAATAGTAGGCCTTGAAATATGATTTGCCATTTCTCGTTATCATCTTCATTCTCAAAGACAGACACAGAGTTTAAAATTGAGGCCTTTTTGCCCCAAATCAGGCCGTAAGCAGGTCTATAGAGGCTCTAAAGGTGAACATATTACGGGATTATTTGTCTTGTAAAAATAAATATTACACTATCGTGAGTACTTAGTGTATTCGATATTGTGTAAACATATTTGCCCTATGGTTTACAAAATGTACTCTATAAAAATTATACAAATCATAGTCGACAAATTCCTATCATCAAGTAAAGGAGAATAAAACAGACAATTTTAAATTAAATAACATCAAACTAAATGATACAAGTGCACACACAATTCTAGGTATGCTTTTACAGTATAGATGCAAAGTCATCAAAATCTCGCAAATTCAAGCACGCAAATCGAACATTCATAATTTAGCTAGAACGTGTCTCTTACACATTTAAAAATATTAAAAATAATGGACGATACAATATTTGCTTTATGTTATAAAATAATTTGCTGCTCGTTTAGGCGCGTGGAAGGATGACTTCACGGATACTAAATACGACACGGAATGAAAGGCAACAAACAGCCTGCTGAGGTAAGCAAGCCATCAACTTGCTCATCTCGACCGGGTACTCTGCCTACTCAGGTTGGGATTGATAGAGCAACTACCCGCTCTCCCTACTCCCCGATTTGTTACAGCCAGCAGCCTATCACCCTGGCATTATCGTTGTGAAAAATGAAAGGTATACGTAATAATGTGCGGTTTTTTGAGAATTTATTGTCCTATTTCGTATAACTACTGAATCATAGTAAGTGAAATCGACTAAGCAATGATTTAGGGTGTCGACGGATATATTGACGTTGAATTCATCGGTGGCAAAGGATGAACAAAAATCCCGTACTCCAAAACACCAAGATAAAACCTTACAATAATAAAATTTCCTGCCCCACTTTCATCTCAGTTGATACTCAATCGCAAGCCAGCTCGCGTAGCGACAGCCAATCAGAAGCCAGCGCGGGAAACTGCACCCTCCGCTTCTCCCCAATCGTGGCCTATAAAAAGAGCGGCCGAGACGAACACGGTAAAAGCCTAAAAGGCTGCAGCTAAATTATGTTCCCGATACGAAAAGAAACTCCCGCCTCTTCAGAGCAACTGGAGGAAAAAAAACCACACACACACACAACCAACAACAAAAACAACAACAACAACAACAACAACAACCACGGCGTCAGTCGCTAGTCAGCCACCGTCCCGGACACTTTGCCCGAAACCTAGCCACTGAGGATGCCCACCGCAGTCCTGGGCAAAACGTTTGGCACTTCAAAGACAATTAGACCACGGCCAATCAGCCCGGAAGTTATGAAGCATAATGATGAACAAAAATGTTCATTTGAATATAGTCCCAGTAAACAATGATGATCCCACGTGGTGAAATAGTAATAGCAGCAGAACACTTGACATTTTAATACTCCGTCAGTTCACTAAATAGAAAACCATTTCAAAACAAACTAAAACATTCTCGTTTCTTTACGATTTGTAGGATTGTCTCTCTTCAGATATAATAAAGTCCTCTTTTGAACTCCAGTAGGAAAGAGCTTATTAGCAAAAGCGGCACCACCTTGCACAACGAACTGTATGACTGTGTAGCCTAAGTGTGTTTAGACTTCATTGACATTAAGTTGCTCCTGCGGTGCGAAAAATTACAAAGGTTTACATTGAAACTGTGTATTTATTTTGTATGCATTTTCCTCGCCACAATCAAATTCTTTTTCCATTGCACATGAAAGGGTTTGCCAGCAAAGTATTGGTACTTGTTATTGCCACTCATTGTGAGGAGTTAGGATTTAAATTCAACTAAGAATGCAAATTTTAAAAAAATTGTTAGAAAACTTTCTATGAAATTGTAAAAAAATTTTGTGAATAAGGGCCTAATAAGAAGACAGCTGTACAGAGGATATGTCACAAAATAAATTAATTGGGCAGATACATAACGAGAGAACTTTCTGTACGTCCGCACAGTGATGGAGACGCATCGCAATTAAAAAATTATTAATCACGGCAGTCAGATAAATAACATAAACAGAAAGAAATATTGTACACAGAAAGAATAAATGGTCCCCAAACGGTGTGTAAAAATACAGCTTTGCAATTCGTACTACATGCTAATGGACTAAATACAGTTCTTGTATACATAAAAGTTATCCATTTTACTTTCTCATACACAGTAGTATACATCTAGTAAATAGTTTTTTATTTCTTGTTTTTAATGATCTTTGGAGACTTTTAAACTTGGGAATGTATGAGGCATGTAGGCGTGAAGAATTAATATACATGTCTGTCGATAATATTGAAGACAAACATTCAGAGCTTATTATTAAAACCCGTGACAGGAAGAACCATTTGCCAATAGTATTCACAGGATGTGAACACATACCTTAAAATATGTGAAAAAGAAAACGTGTAAACCAGAACGCAGAAGATGAAAAAATTGAAGCAATTTCTTCGTTTATTACTAAATATTTGGGGAAGAAAAAATTAAAAGAGTTTACGAATCATTGTTTTCGGAGGATTTCCTCTTAACATTTTGGTAGACGCTGGAAATGGCATAACCTCCATAAAACGTCGCGGTAGTTTGAAATCTAGAACCATAGCTGAAGCCCACGTATCAGGCAGTTTACAAAACAAAATTGCTGAGTCTAACAAAAGAGCTTGTAATGTTGCATTCACATCTACAATGGTAATGGATTTTCCACAAGATATGTAGTGTAATTTGACATCAAATGTAGTATCGGTAAAACGCTAGAATCAACTCAATGTAGCAATATTCGATGTGAAAAACAATTTTGAAAAATTGTACCATCAATTTTCATTACCATTGTAATCAGTAAATTATTTTTACAAGTTAAAATTAAAATTGTTTTGCCGTTATTATGTACTTAAGTTTTGTAAGTGTCGCAATATACCTAGCGTGCGTAAAAGACATTTGAGCACAGTTACGTAACCGTGCTTTAAAGACATTTGCGCACGGTGACGAAACTTTTCAGGTGTCTTCAAAATGCCTACGTTTATGCACGCTTACCCGCACATAGGCTCACTTTATACGATCGCAGAAAAATATTGTTCCTCTTGCGCTTTGAGTTTCACTTTCAACAGGCGTGACAGTATTTCTTATTCATTAAATTTCCTCTGCACACGTTTTTTACAATCGCCTTCGTGTCGTTTGTAGTTTATTGTAAGCCACTACGTCGTTCTATGTAAATGGAAGGAAAAAAAATAAACAGCATATCACACGTACAACACTAGAGTCACCCTCGGCAAAGTGAAGAAGCAACATCTCAGAAGAACAGTTTTCATTTTATGGAAAGACAATTTTACGTGAAAGTTCTTAGCTAAAAGACAAATATTGAATGTTAAACATAATTTTGAATCAGAGGATATTGAATTTCGTTTGCTTAATGTTATTGATATATTCAGTGTAATTAAATTGTATTTTAATTAAATATATTTCCTTTACGTATCACTGAAATTAAAAGAGCCGACCATTTGAAAAGTCAATCGTAATTTTTGTAAATCCTTTGAGTACAATGTTTCTAATGCACGGGGCGTTCACTTTGCATACCGCTCGCATAATTGAACAAAATAATACCTCTGCGAAATGAACGCAGAGAATATAGTTTCACTGCTTTTGGGAAAATAAAGGCAAATTCAACAGCAACGAAGAAGATAAAAATATGTCATGCACTTCACAAACCAATGACGAGACTGTGATGCACCTTCTCACATTGATGAAAAGAAAAAATAGCGTGGATTGGAACCATTTTAGACAAAAATAATTAGAGAAAACGCAAATTAATACGTTCGTATCGTTACGGTGTTTCAAGTCTAGGTAGCAGAGCAAAGATTTACAGGATTTGCATTTAATAGTGCCTCAAATACAATGGTGGGGAGTGGAAATGTGCGAGAAACTTCTCAAACATCCTTATGAAATGAAGCACCAAGCAACTGAGTAGCTCCCCATCTTAAATTGGAAGGGCGCAATAAGTATAGAAAAATATAATTACACTCAAGAAAACCGCCTTGTATTGCCTTTTATAGCTGTAACATTCCATTAAGCTCTAAGACTACCGTTTCTTAGACCATTGTAAACTCCATTAATGAACCATGTGCCATTCATATTAAGGTAGGAAAATGATTGAGTAAAGTGACGACAGAGTTTCCAGAGTTCAAGAAACGCCAGTCTGTGTAGTGGCGGTGAAGCTGTAGTTACAGCCCCCGCCGCTTTCGCCCTCTGCGGCGCCTTATCACCGCGGCACGAGGTGCGGCCGGCAGCGCTGGAGCGGGAGCAGCCCCCTCCCCTCTACCCGCTACGATTTTGAAAACGTACATTAATTTCTGGAGGTACTTTACATTAAGTTCCTCTGACTCTCAAAATTTTCTCAAAAGTGGACACATTTTTTTCTCTCTAAATTTGTAGAGAGAATTAAACGTATAACGGCGGCACGAGTCGCAAATTACTGAACGTAGTCTTATGGCAAAATCGACTACGTTACCTTCAAAATTCGAAAAGGAAGCATGTGTGTCAAGTAAATATATAGATTTATTTATTCTTAAAATTCAAAAAAAAAAAAAATTAATGGATATCTTACGGTGGATTATTGATCATAATAGTCTTTACATCAATTGAAATTAACTTCCCAGAGTTATGGACTTTCCCCTCATTAGGGATTTTATATTTATACTTAAAATAGTTTGCGTGGATAAAGAACATTAAATAACATAGTTGTATTATTAATTATTTATATATTTAAAAATATATTAACATTTTTAATGTTTTTAAACTGACCGACTAGCACTGCTAAGTATTAATTTAAAAGTACATATAATGATTTCATGAAGAAACAGATACTAGTGATCTCTAATTAATTCAATAAATACGAAGGTAACGATCGTTAATGGAATTCGAAATGTACAAGATTTTTTATATTAGGAGCATAGTATATAAAAATTCCTGCACTTGAAACAGATACTCTACGCCTGAACAAATGGGACAAATTATTGTCCTTTCTATTTCATCTGCGCTTTATGCTTGGCAAACCTATTTCTTTACTAACATTAGTTGAATTCTGAATAAGTGATAGCATATTTTGAATCGAAAAAACGAGCTAAAGATTTTATACTAGAGTCCTTCCGTCGAAATAACCAACCCCCACTACTCTCATATCTAGTGAAATGGGGGATCAGGAAAACATGCGCCTATATTAAACCAGAGGGGTTAAACAGCACATACTTTCTCGCGTAGTTAAAGACAGCTACGTATTATTGAAAAATTGCATTTTCTGCGCTACTAACACCTAGGGCTGCCAGGTGTCCACTATTTGACGTTAAGACGTTTTACGCTACGCTCTGAAAAAATTCCAATAGACGAAAGACTTTTCCGTGAGTGTGGTTCCGTCTCTCTCCTCGGCCCACTCTGTCTGTTTGATTCTCTTTCTTTCTCTCTCTCTCCCTCTCCCTTTCTCTCTGTCTCGGGAGAAATTTCGCAGGGGCAGAATATGCAATGAAGACGTCTTAATAATCGTACTACAGTATGCGGCGATTTTGCCTAGAGTTCGCCGTGCCATAAAGCACCCTGATTAGGGCCCTTGAACATACATAAAATCATCAACGTGCGTCTATCTGCGCAGGCATATTCACATTGCCATCGAACTACGAGTATGTCTATATTATTTCCGAAAGTGCAAGCAATACATTGACAATGTCTTATCGTAATCGGATGAACGGCAGCGCATTAAGCACAAACAACAAAAATTCTTTTTTTATGTGTTAGATTAGAAGAATAGAATCTCGAATCATTTTTAGAATGAGGGAGCTTTTATTTATGATGATGTAGTTAAAGTATTTTCCTTTCTTGCCTATCTTACATTATCAAAGGTAGAACTTCAAAGAGGTGTTGAGCTGTTAATGCACGAATACACAGAAGATGTGAACCAAAATTGTACTGAAGATCTATTTAATTTCCACACATATGTGAGACAAAAGCCTTCTAAAAATTCCACTGTTGCGTATAGATTGTTTTAATATTGGACCACGACTGATCGTCAACATTTTCAGAAGGTTTTTACCTTTTTGTATTTTTGGAGGGTTGTTTCTTTATTTTTTCTTCTAGTTACAGTAGTTTTCTGTTCCATGTCAGAGGTTTCCGAATTACTGTCTGGGAGTTAATTCTTGCTATCTGAATGGTTGCTAACCATTTCTGTATTCGATCTTGCAGTAGATTACGGTCTCTCTAACCTGACGGGGTTGCAGGCGAAGTCAACTTCCATTGAGTTTCCTTTCAAGTCAACAGGGTTCCTCGCGGCCGACTCAAGGGGAGGGGTGGTAGGTAGCGGGGTATAACTGTCAAGGGCAAGGTTAAGGCTAGAATTTTCATTCACCTTATCGCTTTCGGGATATGTTTGTTCAAATACTTAGGGAGGAACATTAGAATTAACAATATTCTCATTAGTTGGTTCTGTGATTTCTACTCCGTAGGGAGAGGTACGGTATTAAGTTATTGGGACTTACATGGATTGAACATTTTTTTAGCAATATGGCCCTGATTTTTACATAAACAAATAGGAATATCAGAGGTTACATATATGCAGTGGAGGACATCATCGATACACACTTGAAATGATTCAGGTAATTTATGTTCATCATCAGGTGAAACAAATGTTTGACGGCGAAATCTGAGGACGTTGCTCAAGTCGGGATTAATAAATCAAGCACGAAGGAAAGTTAACGGAACTACAGTTCGAACACCGAAAGTTAATAATTTTTCTTCTATCACTTTATGATGGATACGTGGACAAACATTTCACAGAATAATTCCTTTGTTCCTAGAAATTAAAGGTCTTATAGAGAAGACTTGATTTGACACAACGATGCTTTTATGATTGAAGACTAGATCACCTGCGATTTTCTTACTGGATAGATAAACATACAGTCTGCAGTTCGATATTTTCGAAGCAAACTTGATATGAGAGGGGTTCACTTTGGTAGATAACGTTTCAATAAATTCAACTATTGGCGCACTATTTGCGTAATCTATGATGATAGCATTTTCTTTCTTGCGAAAGAGAGATTGCCTAGTAACATTAGCATAATTAATTGTAGGCTTACTGTTCTGGTTTCCTGAAGATTGATGAACTTGAGTCGGTTCCATGATGTCCTTACTGTTCTGGTTGCCTGAAGATCGATGAATTTGAGTGGGTACCATGATGTTCACGAAAAAAAGAAACTTTTCACTTAGTTAAGCAATATCGCTTCACTTAAGAATAACTCCACTTCCACCACGTTTTACATGTGACTGACTGACAAGCACCGAGTCAGTGAACGCGCGCACAACGTGATTTTGCCCGGAGCGGACGGAGCGTCTGACCACCACGGCAGTCAGGACGCGACTGCTATGGGCACATTATGAGTCTAGATGACAACCGATTAACAAAGAAAATTTTGACGTTCTTACAGAAACTGAGAACGACAAATAGTCGGAATAGAAACAGTCGGGGTAAAACAGGTCTAAATTGATCTAAAAAACGCCAACATAACACCGGGAGAGATCGAAGATCGAAACATCTTCAGACACAAGATATATCTGGGAAATTGTACCAGAAGACAAACCAAAGATACCAAGAGGAAAATGAACAGACTAACGTCGTACTTAGCATAGCGAGATGATGAAAGAATTCTGGAAGAAAAATAAAAATTACAGCAACAAGTCATGATATGCTTTGTGTGATCCTCCAAGGGTCTCAACAATGTAAATAAATAAATAAATAAATAAATAAATAAATAAATAAAAAATACTTTAGCCTCGCTCCTATAGGAGTTTAGCCCCGCGAATGTAACACGAAGCATTTTGATGTGTCGATGAAGGTCGTTGAAGTAAACAATGAGTTTAAAATGGTCGATGCAATAAAAGTTTGGGAATTCTTACTGCCGGCTATTGTTTACAAGAAACCTTACTTTTCAGTCTGTCTGCGACACGTGAATACGAGTGTTGTAGAATAAGATAGTGTAGATGCTGTAAAAGTTGATATATTCTAACCAAACGACAGTCATGCGTCTTGAACATTTTAATGTCTCAAATTTTTAGTAATGAAGTCATTCATATTATCAAATCTGGATTACTCTTACATTTCTCTATTCAAATATACATATTTGCTTTGAATTGCTGAATGATGATATGTCTCTTAGTGTGTGAGTTTCCGTATGGAAGATCCTAAATTGTTACTGCACTATTATCTTTCAGTCTTAGACAAAAAGTTTAATTGTGTAGGAGCAGCTCCGCTCCTTCATGACGATCTTAGTGGATCGTATAAATGTCATATATGCCAGAATTGTTTGTATCTCGGATGATGAACGTAATTACAGACAGACGGAGGACCATCGTAAGAGGTTTCGACGGTGTTTCCTTCCATCTTCACCACGTAACAAATTATCGACTGCACAGGCGCTCTCATCGGAAAACTTGGTAGGCTATGCCTTTCGCAGAATATTTCCGTAACTGAGGAATGAACTTAGGGAGACTGTTATTACTGTCTTTGCACAAACGCAAGAGGTCTGTGTGAAATATGGAACTTGATATTCCAGTATTTTCTTTTGACCACTTCGGACAGCATATGTGTTCACAATCTAGCGAATGCAGGGTTGCAAAATTGTGTTGGTGATATCGCCTTTGGAATATTTCCATCTCACAGAAAAGTACTTCGCATATGGTAAATACAGAGTTTGCATTGGCTCTATTTCGCATCAAGACCTTACTTGATAACTGCAGAATTTTCTATCAGTCTGTCGGGCATTCGTTTAAGGTACGTTAGCGATAGCAGCAGCGCTTCTTGTCTTGGGGAAATTGGTAAGCGATATCTGCTACTCCAAGGATTTTTATGCCACCAGGAAGAGTCGTTCTTTTCTGACCACTCATATTTCGATAGGTCGGAAATGAAGAGAATAATTAATGAAACGAAGGTAGTAATAATTAAAAAGTTGTATGATCAAGTTCATATAGCAGCAACCCGTAGCCCCAAACCCTGCAGCAACAATCATCCCTTAAAAAAACAATCAGTCCCACAATAGTCATCGACAAATGTATAGCCTCCCAAAGAGAGATAATCGAGGAGACAATATCCAATAACTTATATATTTCAAACTTTAATTACTAAAACGAAAGTCCTGGACTTTTCATCATTCACCTTATTTAAAAAAAACCTGTTCAAAAACATTATAGAAATATTTGACCCATTTTCCTTATTTACAGTGTTTTAACTAATTAAATCATCGCTTTTTATTGCCAGTGATCGGAAGAAGAACATGTTTTGCGTCACAGTAGTTGTTTTTTTCGCAATTATTTATTAATAGAAGTGATAACTAACTTTTGAAAAGTTTCCATTCATAAAAACATGTGTACCTAACATATACTTTAAATGTTTTTAATAATCAATATTGTTCAGCGATTTAATGTACTTTTCCTTCAGCATAATTGTCACATTCTCATTTGCCTAACACACATCTCTTGCAAGTAGAGCAAGTATGTAATGTTTGAGATGTAATAGTTTTTAAACGTGGTTTTCTTGAACGTAGCCAATATTACGTGTAGTTATGAACAGGAGACTCATTTTTATATTAAAAATAAAAATAAATGTGACAATAAAACGTTTGGGTTGATCGATTCAATTGCAACAAAACAACTACTATACTAGTGCAGCGATTCCTATACGAGTATTATTCCCACTGTTGGATCTACGAAAAGTCGTCTTTCGACACGTGGTTGAATTGTGTGGGGCTTTCTTCTACAAAAAGGTCCATTGTTAATAGACATCTGATGTTTAGGAAAGATCATATTTTATTCCAATGAAAACGAATATTTGATAAAAAAATTCTTATATACTTTTACTGTATATGCATGAAATACGACACATTTTTTTATTTTTTAAAGAAATTATAAAATTTCACACCTTTGAATAAACATAAACAGCATGAATTTTAGGTACGCATAATACGTAAATCATAATGGCGAGAAAACTCCCCTTCTTTGTACAATTGAAAGAAAAACGTCGTACAATGCGTCTTGGGCGACGCAGGGCTCAGATTCAGGGCATAATCTCAACACTGTCGTGTAGCGGCCAGGTCGATGACTATGACATCCGATATTGATAATCCAGCAGATGCACTTCTAGGAAGGCTCTGTAATGTAAAGAAATATATCCTTCGAGGCACAACTCAAAAAATCAGGTGTGAGGTAAATGAATTGGAAGTTTCACCTTGTATTGAAATACATCATTCTTGCAACCTCACATCTATCATTTGTTGGTGGAATATTGTACTGTATGATATGCTGCTGTTGCTGCAAGAAGGTAGACCAATCTGAAATTCTGGAAAGTGCATTAACTCAAAATTCGATGTTTTTTTAAATTGTGTCACTAAGTGCACTTTCATAAGCCACATTAAAAGAAAACTAAATGGAACTTGCAGCCTTGGCAACTTACCGGAGGCCGCGGTCTCTTAAAAAATTCTTATCCCGCTCTCCACGATTTCCTAAAGGATCCAGTCAAAGAGCGTTGTGCGAATGTCAATTATAATGTCATCTGCCTTTTAACTACAGAAAACTCAGTGTATAATAATATTACAATTTTTCCAAAAGTGCACACTAAAAAAGGGTAAATTCAGAAAATTCCTATTAGAGCCTTTTTGGTGGTCGAGAAGAGAGGTGGTTTGTTAATAACTGCAAGATTTACACACAAGATGCAAGTTTCAGTGCCCGTTCCAAGAAAAGAAGTTCGTCACGAGGAGGGGTTTCACTCTTTGCATGCCAAAGTATACCACGCAAAGAACGACGCAATCTGCAACTAGAATAACGACCATGTGACAACCGTTTCAAAGCGATCTCTCCGACAAAGACACTGCAAAATAAAATTCATGATTTTGGTATTAGAAATTTACTTGCACTAGCACGATTGCTTTCAATATTTCGTTTCAAACTATATCATAAATTGAACTATTTATGTACTAATCAGAGAAATATATAACAGTAAAAAAATGTGTTGATGTGAGTGTAGGGGTGAGAGAGAGAGAGAGAGAGAGAGAGAGAGAGAGAGAAGTGATAGTAAGAGAGATAAAAGAGAAAAAGAAAATTGCGAGAAAGAGAAAAAGAGAGGAGAAAAAGAAAGAAAGAGATTTTCAACGCAAAACGATTACACAATTCCTACTATTCGGTTAGATATCACCTAACCCACGGAGGGAACGTTTGTAGTTCTCCAATAAAGTGTAGGTCGTATCGTATTATTTGCAATCGTTTTGTAAAGAACTCTTTACTTTATTTCTATACATCTTAATATATCGCCTTCTGTCTATTCTTCCAAAAATTAAAAAGCGTTTTAAGAAACGAAGAAGCACCGGCAAAAATAATGAAAATTGATAAGGATATTTTGAATGCAAGCAACAAAACTAAAGCAATGTAGAATATAAACACTACGATTTTAGAATTTTCAAATTGGTATCGTAATAAATTAATAGTTAAAGAAGGGAAAATGGTTCCAATGCAATTTTACGTTCAAAACTGTCAATCTCATGCAACATTGAAAATGAACAATAAAAAATTGGCTGATGTAGAGGTTACCACCTTTCTGGATTTATCAATTCTTCACTCAAACCTCAAATGAAATATCCATATAACTGAATGAAACACTAACTTACATTCGGTATGTAAACGTTCTGAATTCTTGCAAATTTTGTCAGTCTTCAAGTGCTTCGTTGCGTGCATTTTGCAAATATGCATTCCCTCCTGAGATATCGCATTATATTCTGGGGAAGCTCATTCTCGACCACCCAGACAGTTAATAATAATAATAATAATAATAATAATAATAATAATAATAATGTCTTTATTAATGGCGAGGCTCAGGCCATAGGGCCTGCTCTTCCGCCTAACCACTGAATTTACATACATTTAGAATAGTAACATTTTAAGAGGGGAGGACAAGCTGTACATTTACGTCTGGGAGAACAAACCTAGGGACCATCCCGGCATACGCCTTAAGCGATTGAGTAAACCCAGAAAAAACTCAAACCTTAATAAAAAGATTTGGTGATTATTAGAGGCATGATAAATGTGTTTTTTATTATAAGAGGGATGCCAAAAAATTGCAATTAACTAAACTTTGGGCCATATAAGATGTTCATTATATGTTCAAATGTTTCTTATGATGGTATACCATGTATACTAAATTACATTTTGTATTTATTAACCAAACCACGGATTGTCATACGTACCAATACCATTGTTAAGGTGATCCCCCTTCAAAATAATCACTAGTCCTCAACAGAAATTCTTTTATATTTCCAAAACCAGAAAGGAAATAATATGTGACGAATTAGTAACCAAAAAAGTAAGTTTGGCAACCTTCTTTGCTCTGCGTCACACAAGTAGTGTAATCGTCTGTTTCTGGACGTTGCGCCAGCTCTTACTTGATATAGAATTTATCAATCAATCAATAAATCAATCCATGATGCGTATTTAACGTGGCGAGTCTCAGGCCATGCGGCATACTTTTCCAGCTGATGACGCAAATTCTTCCACTATTCTTTCATTTATACTTGAGGGTCTTTTACATCCAGTAAATCTACATGAGACAGCCGACTTTACTTCACCTCCGCAGGAAGGCGTACGACAATTTTGTTTTCGCCCTTAAAAATCCATAGTTTGAACCCTCGAATTTGGATGTGACAATCCGAAACGCTAACCGTTACACCACCGAATGAACATTAATTTCTATTAGTTGCAAGTATTGCAAGTCCACTAACAGCTGTGGAGCGCAGCATTGATAAAATCTTACGTCATGGCGTAAGGGCGTCATGGCGTAACAAATGATTTCGCAGCAATGGAGAACCAGAGATAGCGTCTGTTACACCTGTGACTTTATATTCTATTTTCTAATAGCATTATACGAGTTCCCCGTAAAGTAAGGCCCCCACGGCGCAGAGGTAGCGAAGAACACATTTACGTGTATTTCGTCAATACTGGCGTGAATTCCGACAATACATTCGGCGACACTAGTTTCGCATGACAGCCATTCGCGATACAGCTTCCACTCGCTACATCCGCACTCCAGTTCTTGCAGGTAAGAGGTTGAGTGGGGTCTAAGTAGCTATATGAACGAAATAACGGGATGTTAGTACCGTCCAGACTCTCCTTTGATGAAGGTTTAAGATAAACATACCCGCCAAGAAGTCCAGTCACCTGGTGCTCAAAGAGGCCCCATTCAGGAAAACATTTGTTTTTTTCTCAATTTTTCTGTGTTTTCTGAGGAGGGGATGCTGAATTTGAATTTTTTGTTTGTCATCTAGAAAAAGGTCAGCTTTACAGGGAAAATTGCAAAACGCCCCTAAAAATTGCGTGCAATTTTTTTTCTGTGAAGACAAGACAACAATATCGTCACGTTTAGCATCTCACGCCCTTCGCGCGTTGAATTTTTTCTATTATGTCACTGTTCTGTGTGACATCAGAAGGAATTAGTTAATCTGTAAATTTGCTCAGACAGTGATATTGTCTGCTTGTCGACCAGGCAATGAACAGTATTCAGTGATTCAAAACAACGAAACCTTGAAGAAGCATGAACACTGAGCAGGTAGCCCAATGTACCAAAGACTTTTCGCTCTACTCATATGAGGAAATTCTAGCGAGTATCAGCGATCATTGTAAAAAAATTGAGTCTATAATGTTACGTTTTATAATTCTTCTCTTGCTAATTGTGTAATAACGCTTTTTTATATTCCATCTTGTGCTTCAATTTTTCATTCCTTGGTCACGCGATCTGCTGGTATTAGTTACGAAACTAGTGAATTTTACGTGGTATTGAAATATTTTTATTTTCCATCTATGAAACAAAATTCCATCGTATAATTAAATAAAACGTATCATAAGAGTCCATATTTTTTTATGTATGTCTCACAAAACACACTTATCTCGCAAATAAATATTTTTGAATGTAATGTGAACATTATGTCTACTAGGGAAATCATGTTTTCGAGGTATGATTGTACTAATGTAATTGTTATGAAAAATTAACGATGTTAATGAAGAATTTTAATTCTAATAACAGATTCAAATCTTAAAATGGGGGTGGGGTATGCTTCTTTCCTGGAAAATCCCGCAAGGTGTTGTTGTACTTGAAAGCAAACCTTGGACGGACCAAAGCTTTATCTTAAATGGGTCCCGGCACACGATGAGGAAGCCTTTTCTGTCTTTCGTCTTGTTGCGCAAGAATTGCCCAACAGCACCATTGCGCAAGAGCTGCACGCCATTCATATTGCGATTCATATTTTGGATGGATGTAAATGTAGATAATTAAAACAAACAAAAATGTACTTTAAGAGAATTTCACTGAAACTATGTCATTGTTCACTTATTATATGTCATTATTCACTTGGTATACCCACGATTCTCAGAATATGAATAATAAAATCTGAGCTTCATAATCACGGCAATCAAATGTACCACTTGACTCCTTTCCTGCTTTTGGAATTATTTTGAACTCGCATTTCACTTTATAAACATTCAGTAAGAGTTTCTGCTTACGTCTGTGTTCTGTTTACCTTACCAGGACTTGACTTCTGTTGGAACACAACGGAACGGCGCGCTGTTCCGGTACCTCACATTTCGGAGATAACGATTAAATTATATTACAAATATGGAACTTTTTATTAAATTCATAATTAATTTGAGGCACATTCCGGGACCTAACATTTTATCAATCAATCACTGCATCACACTATCCGTAATTTTATATTTCCTCGAATAGTAACTCAACATTATTGAATAACGAAAGAAACTATGAGTAATAGGAAGCGATATTTAAAAAAACGCACTGCTGACGGCAGGAATCAATAAAAAAGTACACATTCCCAGACCACAGGCAAAAATGTGAAGCAGTTGTGAGTAGAATAGTTGTAAAAGTTCAGACGAAATGTATAAATGAAAGGTGAAATATTTGTTTTTTGATGACCATGATTGTGATAGCTCATCTTACCCAGCTCAGAATAGGCTATTAAGTAGCTCTAAGTTGCATATTTGTTTTTTACCAGACTGCGAAAAGCAAAAAGGAGGAATATGGTTTTTTTTTTTTTCATTATGGTGTGCCTGAGTTTCTTTGTTACTATGACCTGACAGATCCGACTAATATTATTGTGTGACGTATGTTTACACCCGTTTCGACAGCGTAAATATCTTCAGCCTATAAAAATACCTAAAATATAATATGGCGGACCCTAGTCACCATTTTCGTCAGATTTTATTCTAAAGGATTGACACAATTCCATGGGCGAGATGTAAATTTGTGTTGATTCCTTGCATGTCATATATGATACATATAGTTAAGACATTGGAAATTATTGGCATGCTCTATTTTCAAACTGTATGGAATTTTTCACAAGTTTGTTATAATTTCAGTTATTACAGCTTCTTTAGCTGTGATTAAAAACTGATGGCTATTAACTCGTAACTCAACGCAAAGAATATTTGTAAATCGTAAAATATAGTTTCATACACTATTATGAAGAGACGTTGGCCTTATTTCAAATAAAAATGATTTTTTTTCTTTTTAATAATATATACAAATATTGATGCAAAAAGATTGATATTTCTTTGACACGGTCAGAAACCTAATATTTTTGCTTAAAGAAATTAATATGAATAAAATCAATTACACGAATTTAATTATCTGATTTGTCAAAAACATTTGCAATATCAAAATTCAAGAGACGAGCACCGGAGTCCCCCACCGGTAGTGCACTGGACCAAGTTATACCTTGGCGTTGCTACGGTTAAGAGAACTTCCATAATTGCTCTTTACAAAAGCTAACCTTGCCTTGCAAACACCTCTCACAGACGAGGATAAAAGCGAAGTGCGACGCGCTCTCGAGACGTCTGAAAACACCGCTAGACCTCGCGCAAGTTCAAGGTCTCACTGAAAAAACCAAGCCTCCGGTTCTCGCGATGTAACGACCCCGCGCTGACTACGTCACTGCTATATATTCCAGTCCACGGCTGCCGCTCAGGCAGAAGTGTGTCCGAAGCCGTCACCTAAGCGTGGCAGGTAAGTCATCGAACTTGTGTTATGACTAATATTATCTCGTATCTAATATTATCTCGTATTATATTATCTCGTATTCCAGTACGGTGTTTATAACTCACAATCTCGTCTGTCGTAATCGCATTTACCCAGAATTCCATCGTACTCCCAATAGGCTTGTGCTTGGACAGAAATGCATTTCACATGTGTTACTCTCTGGGGTACACTGCATGATTCAAACTTGTCTTCAGACCTCAAGTGAGATAAGGTATCCTTGCAAAATCGTGAGCTCATTCTCGATAGCGGTACACGTCGGAGGCTATCATTAAAGCGGCGTGAAAGGGAAACAAATCGTACCAAAGCAACGCTGATGTGGCACACGTGATGTGCTTAGTGTTGGGGTTGCTTAGTGACGGGTTTCATAAACCCGTCAACATTCTCGTGAAGTTGATGTGTGAAGTACCATCGTCAGTACCATCTACATATTCGCATGGCAAAATCCTTTCAGTGTGATGTGAACAATGTAATGTGATGTGAATACTGTAAGATAGTTTTTCTTAGGGCTTTAAAAATTCAACTTCCCAGTATATCTACATACATGAAATTGAGAGTCTGCAATTTGAAAATAGCAATATTTTTATCATCGTATGTGGTTATTTACGTGTTATAAAAGTACTTACAATGGTTGCTTTTCTATGTTTGTTTGTTATTTCAATTGTTACCTATAATATCGGGAACATTGAATAAACTAGAATAGTAGATTGTTTGTGAAGATTATTCACGCTTCTTTCATATATTTGTTTTAATTATTTTCTTTTACAACAGAGAGAAAATGTTTCTTTGTTTTTATTCAAACCTACTGTATTGTTCCGACGTTATTGAAATTTTGCGCACGTGACCTTCAATATAAGAGCTAAATTGCTGTTTACATGTTTCCTAAAATATTTCTCCGGTTCGGGCGAGAAAGTAGGTGCTGTAGGTCTACTCCGAAAACACAAGATACAAGCACACTATTTTGCACTCCCTACTTTTTCGTGAATATCACGAAAGCTTTGAGAAAATGTATTAAAATAATAGAAAGTTTTTGTAGGAAAAATAAATAAATAACATAACTAGACGCATTTTGATTCATTCTGATAGCGCACTAAGGCATTCAGTAACTTGTAATCAAAATTGTTACTGTAACTTTATATACTCAAGAACGAGCAGTTGAACGTTTTAGTTGTTGACGTGGCAACCCTAGGATGAAGTTTTCCTTAGGTATAACTCACCACAACCTATACGTCGTAAGTTATTAAAGAAAGATCAAGAGGATAATTCTTCACTTGGGGGCCCAAAATAGAAATAAATAATAACAACAATTGTTGGTCCTGACCAATGTAAGTTCTCTAGATTTTCTCCAATAATTCAAAGCGTTTTTATCGTCGTGATATGAATGCATCTGAAGAAAACTCCATCCTAGGGCTAACACGTCAAAATAAAATAACACATTGTTCCTCTGGGTATTCTCCAATTCATGGAATAAGGCATAAATAACGACAGAATTGTTGATGTCGAAGGCTTCCGCAGCTAGGGTCATGGCCAATGCAGCTTCTGGGTCAAAGGTCCGCATCTCGATCACGTTATTGATCAATTTCCCTGATTCATTGAGCAAATGCTGAGATGACATTTGGTTTTGCTTCTGGATATATATGTAGCATCATTATGCGCATGTTTTGTTAAGCTCAACTTTTGTTAGTAGTGGTAGGAGTAGAGCTGCGGGTCTGTTACTATTAAGTCAGCAATAAAATTAAAATCTGCAGTTCGTTTACCAATGCAAATACGTTTTCTGGTAACCGGAATCAAAATGTCTAGTTTTCAGAAGTTTCTAAAATCGTTTTGTTGTTGTTGTTTTGAAACTTATTCATTATTCAACAATTTATAGTTAAAACGTTGGGAAGAGATTCTGGATTTGAAGGAAACGTACGCAGATATTTCCCCCCAGACGTCACATACAGTGTTTACTGTTTTACGACCAAATAAATCAAATCAAATGGTCCTTGCTGTCCAGATGATGCCGCTTCAAATTCCGTCAATGTTACGACCATCATTCTTCATAATTCATTCACATTTAATTGTATTGAAATTCAATGGATAAAGTTAGAAATTCATGGACTAATGAACTATTCACAAGACTTTAGAATCCCCGACGAAGAATTAACTATAAATAATTGTTCATAAAAGGAACATTTATTATAAATGACCATAACGTTCCAATTATGAAAAATGTTCGGGAATTAAATTCCAAACTTACAGAAAATGACGCAATTTAAGGAAAGAAAATTATTAACGTTTTGCAGCCTAACAATTCTCAGGAAGGTATTGATATATTGTAAAATATACTGCCGTAGAAATACGTGCTTTTCGATATTAAATATCACTGATTAATCTTTGGGATTTTTCCTTATTTTAATATTCTGATACTAATTGTGAGTAATGATAATGCAGGTGTCTTCCTTTGGTATTGTGAATGTTAGTTGTTGGATATTTTCTCCAAAACTTGACGGAGCTTTCTGATGAGTATGAGCACTGCGTCGCATCTGCAGTATGAATAAATGATTTTTTAAATGAATTGAATTGTCTATTTTTTGTTACACGTGATTATGAAATGAAGAAAAATAGGTTTCTACAAAACTTTCAATTCATCAATTTTTTCTCCCGATAACAATATTGTGATTCAAATTTTCCTTATAGCATATTTTAGATGTGCAAATATTAAATAGAGAAAATGAGTCAGTTTTCGCACTCAAATGATAAGGAGACCAGTTGACATTTGAGTTCTGTAAGGGACAAAATCGTTAAATAAATTAAATCTCACTCGCAAGGATGTTTTAAAGAATGTCTGGGATGTAAGTTTGTTCAGAACGTTATTCGGTACGGTTAATTAAAACTTAAGATGTTCAAGGTCGACTTTTTGTAAGTGGATTGTTATTTTACGTTCATTAAAGGAGTTCCTAATATCCTTGAACTACTTGACACGTCTGCTTTTTCATCTCTCAGAAGGATGTATTAGGCAAACACTTGTACGCGTTCTTTACCACGATGCTCTTTTTGCCATTACAAACCGTGTTATACAAGAATGAATGCCGTGTTGAGAAGACTTTATCCCCCCAGAAGCATTTTATCATATACGCTAGATAAACCTATTTTCCAATGCCTATTAGAACTGCAATCATTCCTATATACTTTGAGGCAATAGTTGTATTTGTTTGCAGGTTTTTCTCACCGCACCTCAACACAAATCTCGCATACGAGTGTTTTCTTAGTTTAAAAAATAGAAGTAATAATATTTACAAAATACATTATCCAATAGTTTCAATCCCTGCAACACAGATCGAGAGGTTACTGGGATATCGTGGGTTCGATTTCTGTCTGATGTTTGTGACCCCTCCCGGAATCAAATTTATTGTGCGCTCGCTGCGTGCAATGGTTTGTCTTTCACTTTGTGACAAATGCCACGCCATATACATTTGGGCTACGCATTTTATTTAAATCGAACATATTACGAAACTGGGAAGATAAAAAAGTTTAGGCATAAAATACAATTCTTCGCAAAGCGCATAAGAATGATATTATGTCTTCATAAAAGTATCTCGACAATATTTCATCTAAGAAAAGGTATTTGACTACCTTAAGCAAAACAAATAAGTGTTCAAAGGAAAAGTAAGTCCGGCTGTTTCATGTAGATTTTCTTTACTGCAAGTTTTGCCCCCTTAGAGATACTTTCTTTCGCAGTTAGATGGCGGAAGGTGCCCAGCAAAATTTTCGTGGTCAGGCGTAAGAGGAACAACAGAACCGGCGACCAGAGCTTGTCTTGGATTGAAAGCACAAATCAAGTAGTAGTATAATGAATTGAATGACACCGTCATACTATTGCACACTTTGTTGCAATATATATGAAAATCTCTCTTTCTTAGAATATCAGCAAAATGGAGTTAATATTCGCAACATATTTGCATGAACTGAGTCACTAGCATCAATGTGATGTAGAATGTTATAATATTCCAATGCTTTCAATAGTTAAACATCTTTTAAGACATTGCCTGCGATATTATCCCATTGTTTATCGTTCCCTTTTGAGATCACAAAAGTGTAGCACGTATAGTAGACGTTCAGAGAGAAGACAGTTCAGATTATTATAACTGGCAAACGATCGCAATCGATTGATGCATCCGAATTTTCTTGCCCACAACCGCACGAATACATTTTTCCAACTCAAGAGAACATCCTTTAACAACTGTTCAAAACTGAACAAGTTCCACCCAACTATACTCCTCCGATTATTTCCAAGAATAATTGATGAACGTCGACAAACGCTATCTATTATTTCCGTAAGTGAAAATCCACGTAGCAGTACTATATTTCATTCACAATAGTAATTAAAATAAAAAACAACAGATTTATATTTTTCTCTTAACTTAAAAGTTTTGAACAACAATAGAATTATTGGCACAACAATAATTCTAAGACAATCTTCCAAGAGGATTCACGTGCTCTGTATCATCTTCCAGATTCTTGAACGCTTCGCAACATGAAGCTACCCTCACAGTCAGCACCACTTCTACTAGCGCTGCTCCTCCTGCCTGCAGCCGCACCAGAAGACACCGAGGAAGGGCCAGTCGTGAAGGTGTCAGGAGGAGAGATTCTGGGCCGAATCGTCAGCCAACCAGGAGCGCAACTAACGAAATACTACTCGTTTGAAGGCATTCCTTATGCTCGCCCGCCTCTTGACGACCGGCGATTCAAAGTAATTGGTATTTACGTTCACAGCTTTTAAATAATTATTATTATTCCAATAGCTGAAGCCATCCAAAACGTTGCAGTACCTGTATAATTGCTTAAAACTAAAAATGGTTTAATAATAGATCCTTACTTGGAAGACTCGTGTCCTGAACGGGGATTTAGATCATTATTGCTTCTTTATTGTGCGAGAGAAACCATTCTAATATTCGTTTAGATAAAATAGCACAGATAAGATGATATTTAACTGATCGTTAGAGATGTCTCTTTTTTTCTTCTATTTAATTGCATCTACAAAGTGGGACTACCCAAATTCTCCAAAATCGTTTCATTTTGTAGAGTAATGATCAAAAAACATAATTTCGATCCCACCTGTCTTCATTTTCTCACCTGTCTTCCAAAATCTCGGTTCTCCAAAAGATTCCGTACAATTCTCTCCACAAAATTTCCCACAATTGCCCATCATTCTACATCCTCAGGAATCTTAAAATATACTGAATATCATATATATATATATGAACACATCAGTATGAAACCAACCGTCATAAGGATTATCTTCTTCTTAGGGAGACCAATAAGAACTGCTGTTTTTTCCAACAATTATTTTTCACAATCCACGCGTTACCAAAATGTAATTGAGCCTTGCTACAAAATCCATGGTAAAGACAATGAGACATATAGCAAACTCTACTAAAATCATGAATCATATTTTTTTCACCAACTCAATGCCTATTTTGCATAATATTAATGAAGATGAAAGCACACCTGAAAAGATAATACACAAAGAATGCATTTTGAGGGTTCTGAATTAAGCAAAACCAGTATTATACGGATACTACAAGAAGCAAGAAAACAATAATGATTGATAATAAGAGTAAGCAGAGTCACTCCTAGAGTATACTACAACACTCCCTAGGGTTGAAGACTTCTGGGAATGTAGAATCATTGTGAGACTACTAATCTTAGAACTTGCAAAGACTGCTAAGAGCAACTCAAAGCGTGTACCAAATCCTATTGAGTTCGTGACAAAGTAATATTTCAATTCGATATAATATACTGTTCTCTTGAGAATCATAATAAACCCTGCCATTCTACGGGCCTTTTTCACACAACCCTTATGTTTCTACAACCTAATTGTTTCTATATATTACTTTTTTTATTAGACCATTGCAGCCAAAGTTTACGAAGAGTTCAAGTCAATATTAATGTATAATCATTCAGGAAAAGTACTGTATTTTGTAAATATTAAAAAGTTCCTCGAAATTAAAATTCAAAAATGTAACGACATTTAATACGAACTAAAATAAAATAATTTTATATTCTTTTTACGCAAATAATATACGAAAATATACAAATTGTGACAGTCCACAGAATTCAGAAAAAATATAATTTGGCGACATATTGTCAATACAACATGAGCTATAATATTTTGGAATATATTTCTAATTTAAGGCTTGATTTACATAATCTTTTTTTTTATATTGATGTATGCAACCCTGAATTACTCGAAGATCTACCTTATCAATAATAAGTTTTTAATTTTTCCATTTATATAATTTGCCTTTTACATTTTCTATTTTTAATTTACATTTATAAACGTTAACTTTTTACTATGGTGCCTTTTACATTTATAAACGTTAACTTTTTATTATGGTGAATACATATGTTAAAAACAGAACTTCGAAAAGTGTTGACAAAATTAAAAATTAGGTATTCGGTAAAACGATTAAGCATTCAGATAGGTCAAGACACTAGTGCATCGAGAATGATGTATCATATTACGAACAATATTTTAAAAAATACATTTTTTAAAACTTTTATCACTATAAAAATACATTGAATAGAATAACATTATATTAACTATGTCAATGACACTGCCTCTGACCCTGAGGTACTTCGAACCACCTCGACGATGCCAGATTTCGTTTATAGTTACATTGCTTGGTCTAATTCAACCGATGTCTGGAGGAGAATTCTAGCGGCCAGGTGCTATGACCGGTAGTTTTCTCTGGTTTCTCCAATCAACACCAGGTGAATGCCGGGGCAGTACTCTAACAAACGGGCCATGGGTCACGCACGATCTTTCCTTCATCTTCCTTGTTCTATTCTCACCCCTCACTTCCATGCACCACACTACCACATATGTCAGGAGTCCAGTAGGGAGCTTAGAGCTAATCCCGGCTGGAAACGTGCCCCGCTGAGGAAAGATACCTGGTTGGGGAAAACCCCGCAACCGACGTGCAGATCGGCGCCGGATCTCGTCATCCAGAAACGGAGTACCACATCATCCAGCGTTTAAGCATGTACTATTCTTCTGAAAGTAATGACTTTAGCAGTTGACGCGCCCGGAAACAATTATTAAATAAATAAATAAATAAATAAATAAATAAATAAATAAATAGACATCAAAAGTAAAATAAACCAACAATGCAATACCCTTTCCATTATTATTGCACTGCAACAGCGCGGCGTGGTTATTTCGAAAATATGACTTCGGTCTATCGTTGATATTAGGAACACAATTTCGTTCCATAAAAATAAGAAATCTCCGTTATCTATGATGCGTTTCCAAAAGTGAATATTTCAAATCTCTCTAGGTAATTTATTTTTTTAGTTGAATGTATCATTTTCTTTTAATAATGTCACCTTTCAGGCTCCCGAGGAAGTGGAATCATGGACTGGAGTGAGAAACGCGACGGCTCCAGGCTCAACGTGTGTTCAAAAAGATGTATTATTCACAAATATGACGAGCGGGGACGAAGATTGTCTCTTCATCAATGTTTTCACGGCAGATGTAAGTAAGGCATTCGTGTCACCGATTTATTCCTAGTAGTGGATGAGCCACGAAGATTAAGATTTCAGAACATTTAATTTTAGTACAAGTATTTTACATCTGTATAAAAAATATCGTGTTGAATTATTTAAACGAAAGAACTATTTTCGATTTCCGCGCCTTCATGAAATGTACTATACTTTTGTATATAAAATGAAGAAAACATTTTAACATACATTGTACAAAACTTCAACTTGAAGTATTTTGTTCGTATTTAACTGTAAAATGATTTGGAATTCTTTAAAAATAAACATTCCATTTGAAATAACCACAAGTCAAGTAAACAACTATACAAACAATGGGTAAATTAAATTTAAAAAATATGATTCTTAAGCATAATATGTTACAGCAATTAGTAATTTCTTAACGGAGAAAATATTTCTCGAAAGTACATTTTGAACCCATTTGTGACTATTTTAAACATATCAAATTATGAATAAATTAAAATCATTTTATTTCTGTGCATGCTTTAGAATACATTGAAGCTGAATTTTACAAACTAGTTTCTTCACATAAATGAAAATTATTTTGATTTTTCAGTCAGTTCGGGTAAATACACCCTAAATCACGATTAACAGTTTAGTAGTAATTTAAGTCTAGCCGTAACATTTGGCGCATGATGGAGAGGCCGGACTACCGTTGGTTGGCCAAGGCCCGTATCGGGCTCACGAGCTAAAGAACAAGACAGTAACCTTTGGGGGAATACTTTTCAGATGCGCAATAAGGCTTTTATGGAACCTCTTGCATTACTGAAGTGGGGTGGGTGATGACCTGAGGTCCATAAATGATTGTGGTTCATTTACATGATTCAATGTTTTTTATGAAGTTAGAAATCATGTGTTATTGTTTTATATGTGCTATTTATTCAATACTTTGCGCCATTCTAAAGATCTTTGCTAGAATTTTAGTTATTATGAAGTTTTTTTGCTGTGAATTTAAAAAAGTGTGAAATAATCACTCGAAAACTAAAAATTCAGAAGACCTTTTGGAATTAATAGTACTGTTTTATGTCCTACTTTGTAAGCAAATGCTTTATAAAGAACTATTGGACTATTGGCTCTTTCAGAGAAAAATGTTTTCTTTAATTGTATTAAATTATGATTCAATTTATTAATTAAGGAAAGTTGTGTAAAACATTAATAGAAAAAAAATAGACTAAGCTCGTGAGCCCCCCCCCCCGTTGAAATGGGTGGGGCCAATTATAGCTTGGTATTGATAGACTACATAATCCTGTTAGTATAATGTCTGTGAAGTGTTTAGATGGATTGAGTCAGGAACCGGTAAAGAAACAAGTTGTTGGTTTAAGCTAGGGGAAGATTAGATTCTACAAGTTTTCACCGCGCGTGAGCGGAAGGCCTTAACCCTTAATATGACCTCTTTATGTCTATAATTTTAATAATAATTAAAATAATAATAATAATAATTAGTAGTAGTAGTAGTAGTAATAGTAATAGTAGTAGTGGTATTGGTAGTGGTAGTGGTAGTAGTGGTAGTGGTAGTAGTAATAATAGGATCGGCTACTCTATTTGATCTGTTCGTCTGTTCTGACAGCCGCCGGAATCCTGGCCGGAAGTGAAACGACCGGTCGCAGTGTTCGTCCATGGGGGCGCTTTCATTGTTGGCTCGGGGGACTTGGACCGCATGCGCCCGGACTCCATCCTGCGCCAAGAAGTCGTTTTGGTGTCTTTTAACTATCGTCTAGGCGTCCTCGGTAAGTCCTCCAACGTGTGCATTCAGGTATCTTCCAGCAAAGCACCGCGCCCACCAGAACGTGTTTTAAGCTCGCAACATGTGTATTTGTATATGGAATACAATTATAGTGTTACCAGACTAGGGGTTTTTATCCCTAAACTGGGTGTTTTTTGGCCATTACTGGCAATTTTCGAGACCGAAAATTTGTTTAGGGATTTTTGTTGGGGATTTTAATTTTTATGATACTTTTGAAACAATAATGTTATTCAAAAACAAAGACAAGAAATTAAATTAAAATTTAGGTGTTTACTTTTATATATTTAAAGTTCAGGCGTTTACTGGAAAATGTAAATATCATCATACACTTAGATCATAGTACAACTAATAATATTTTTTGTATTTCTGAAATTTCTTACCTCCCCATATATTTTAAATATGAAAAAAAAATCATTTGAATTTGGTGTTCTTTCGTCGTTTTGATTTTAGAAGTGCTATCGATAGGAGAATGCTTTAGACCACCTGTCAATACACGTGTAACATGAACACGTGTATATATTAACTAAATACAATAATTAAATTAATCATTCAAACAAACTGCTTAACATCCGTTTATTATTGACATTTATCTATGAATGTGTGCACACAGGATTCTTGAACACAGAAGATAAGGAGGCACCTGGGAACGCGGGCCTAAAGGACGCTGTGCAGGCTCTCCACTGGGTACAGAAGAACATTAAAACGTTCGGAGGAAACCCTGAACAGGTGACAGTCTTCGGCGAGAGCGCGGGTGCGGCCATGGTCCACTATCTGCTGCTGACGCCGCTAACGAAAGGTAGGTTACTAATATTATTAAGGCCTGTTATTTTCTCGTAACAACGTTCTATAATCGTACTATAACGTACTGGCATCGAATGCGGAGTAATCATCCGTTTACTTAGACGGCGTCAGGCATTGATTTTTATCCTTCCGGCCAAGAGCTCGACGCTGTTCCCGGGTTTCCCAAAAGATCACCCGTCAAGGTACCCGCGGTGCCACGAGTACAAATACAATTTTTTTTCAAGTATAACAGTGTTATTCTGTAATGTATTCGTACATACCTTTAAAACGCATGATGATTCCACCGCTGACATTTTGTCACACACACTATACATTGAACTTTTAAAGAATTGAATTTGCATATTGCAATTTGAATTGCAATTTGCAGTTTCAATATGAAGCATTGAATGGCAACATACAAATGTATGGAGGTAAAATTTTACTATGATTGACAACCACACGTTATGAATATTGTGAATGACAGGCCCTTTCACTCGTAAGTATGGTATGGATGGTGGGAATAGCAGAATATTAAGCAATGAGTATAATTCAGACATCATTTGTCTTAGCAGTTGGACGATTGGGTGGGGAGTATATTGTTTCAGGGTGAGAGCTCCGCAATGATTATGGCTGAATGGCGATAAGAGTACATGAAAACGGAACTGAGAGGTAACTGCGGACAGCGGAAGGAGATACAATACAGCAATAATAGGGAATCATTTAGCTATGCAATATATTCTACGAGGTCGGAGCCGTAGCAGCCAGCTCTTATGAGGTATAAATTCCCAATCTCAAATCAAAAAGAAAAATATATTTGAAATGTTTATCAATTTTTGTAATGTCAAATAACTACATTGTTAAAACACAGGATAAAAATTAATTATTTTTAAATATTCTTCAGTCACCTTTTTTCAAACTTTGGAGAACAATAAATACTTCCTCCAAAAATATTGCATAATTTTATTTATGCTTTTAGACGACGTTTTATGAATAAATTAAAATTGGATTCAATGAATAAAATTATTCAGTACAAATAATTGAAGTATGTGTTTCGATTGTGCAAAATTTAAAAAAGGAACTGAACGACATTTAAAAAATTATGTGACTACAAATTTAAATGTTAATCTTATTAAATAAATTCTTCACATAGAGAAGAGCAAAACTGATTTCAACTACGATGTATTGTAAAAATTTTAATACAGAACTATTTACAACAATTATTAAGAAGCTACACGAATAATATTATAAAACGTT
This sequence comes from Gryllus bimaculatus, assembly GCA_017312745.1. Lineage (NCBI taxonomy): Eukaryota > Metazoa > Arthropoda > Insecta > Orthoptera > Gryllidae > Gryllus > Gryllus bimaculatus. Next base: position 71,290 of record BOPP01000329.1, on the reverse strand, counting down.
GCTATTACACAATGATTTACAGACAAATGAATTGTACTAAAACAGCACGTACTTTCTCGTCATTAGTAATGGACATGTATACTATTTATACAATTTGTCAACGAATTATTTTTTCTAAAACTCATTTAAAATCGTAGAACATTTGGTGCGAAAAATAAGAAGAAAAATTAATTAAAAGTTAATAAATAATACGATACTGATAGCGCTGGAAAACACACAGATTGAAAAATATATAATAGTTATTATTAAACACTATGATATCGTAATATTCTACAAATATATAAAAGGATTTGTTTTTATTATCGCAAATAAAAACAGCCCTCATCATCGACTTTTTTAATCTGTGCAGCGTTACAACAATGGTTGACCAATAATGACCGCTCATCTATTCGTTTTCACATTTAACACAATTAAAGGACGCAGTTTAAAATAAAATAACATAAATATAATATAATAAATAGTATTAATAATAAAATGAAATAATATACTTTAGTAGCAACCAACTGCGTAAATTGGGAGCGGGCGACTGAAGGGTAGCAATTTTTATTTCAAATAGGTTTAAAATAATTTCTAAAAGGTTAATTTGTAAACGTATAACACAGGATCAAATGTGAAAAACGGTTAAAGAAATATGAACTAATATACACATTTTAACTTGCCTAAACTGCCTCAAAACACCTAAAATTACGATAAGGAAGCGCAGAGCGGGCGACTAAATTTGACGCTCAATTACATAAAAAAAACTAATATTTTCGAAAAAATGTTCTCATTTAAAAATCGGTTTTGATACACACATTTCATTAAGAAAAAAATTGTATCTTCATAATTGTAGGTGTAGGAACACTCCGAATTTTTGTTTTAATTTTTGAAAAAGCCAAGTTTTTAAACAAAATCAGACCTGCACCATTTTTTTAAACGTCTTTCATACTATCTACCATTCGTCAAAAATAATGACGCCGTTTTGAAAAACATTTGCTTAAAGTAAATTTAAAAATTGCCTCTATTTCATTCTAAATAACGCGAAAAATACTCAATTTAAAAAAAAATCGTACATGACTCTTAATGCACATCGAAGACAAGGATGTAACGCCTTGACCTGTTACTTACACAGAATGGCGACATACTATAAATGCATCGAATTATTTATGTAATTTTCTTAACAGTTTCAGCAATAAAAGCTGCGTTTATAATGAATGTGTAACGAAGAAATAAAATACTGATATTGAAGTAAAAAAATAGATCACGTAACTTTTTCTCCTGCGCAAAAACCTCCAAAACCCAGTACAGCAAATTTAATCTCGGATAGAGGATGGATTTTCAAAAAAGGTAAAATAAATCAGTTTGTATGAAAATAAGCCATTTCAAGGGCACGCAATTATAAAATCTATCCGGTATTATCCAATTCTTACGAATACCATTAGAGAACTTGTGATACAAAAACAGCACGTACTTTCTTGTCCCTACTTTCACGCAAAATTACACGAAAAGTGTACATAGCCTTATTTTAAAAGCTATCGATAAGGAACATTTTATTAAGGAACAAAATCTCTTCCTTTAATATTTTAGTTGTAGGAAGATGCCGAAAAAAGTTTGAAAATTTTCAATTTTTGACAAATCAGTGTTTTTACCTAAACTCTGACACGTCCTTTACACGTCCCTCTTTTACACGTCCTTTATTCTATACGAAAAAAAGAACATTTGCAGTATACCAGATCCATGATACTATTTCAAGAAAACTTGTTACAGTATCATGGGTCTGGTATAATGAAACTGTCCTTTTTTCGTGTATCCAACAACATTTAATCAAAATCGATGGTGTAATTTTTGGAAAATGTTTTAGGGGCTTCATGTAAAGTACTGCCAAAATTAAAACACCGATTTTAAATTCAATGGGTCATGACATCAGCCATATCCATTGGGGAATATCAATTTTGTAGAAAATCAGCAGAACAGTTTAGCCGCTAGCATTGTTAATAGACGGACAGAAAGACGTTTTTGATGTCAATCGACTTCCAGGTTTCAAGCACTCACAACTTATGGATTGTGGCTACACCATGCGTTAGAGAGGATTTTTCTAAATTTAGTAACTGGATTTATCAACTTTTTCTGCCAAGAATTCGCCGTTTTTCGCGCAGCATTACATAACTTCCTCTTATTAAGAAATTTCTTAAGCGCGAGAAAGTAAAAATCGTAATTTAAAGTGATTTTATAATATCGTTACATACTTATTAGTTATTAGTACTTGTTAAAGAATTAGAGGAATGCATAAATAGTGTTACTTATAAACGTTGTGAGACTATCTTTTGTAAAAACAAGTGGCGGATTTCTATAGATGCATGACAAATACAACGTAAACATGTACTGGAGGGGCAGGGTATTGTCATGAATGGAGGAAATAAAGACATCATAAAGCAGCATTCGAAGAAGGTTATTAATTACGGAGTCTACAACATCTCAGAAAACGAGAATGACTGACAGGCATTCTCAAATTTTGCAATTTGCTGTCATTCAGAAGTGTTACGCAGTTGAACTCGTGATAGCAACTCCAAATATGCAAATCTAGGTCGCCCATGTCTGATGTGAGGAAAATACATTATTTTCTATACGTAGTATAGTTTTGTCAGATTTCAGCACGAAACAAATATTCTATAAAACGATAATTTTTCCCTTGACCATGCACATAATAACATGTTATGAGATACACGGTTATTTGCGAAATACGCGGGCAGTATGATAAATGGAAAATTAAATACACAATATTTATATTTCATTACCAACCCACTTCATATAACCTTTTATTTATTACATAAAAATATTAAAATATTTGGAAAGTATCATATTACAATAAAATATATAAAAATCGTTGATTTCATAATGAAATAAAATGTTGGAAGCCACTTTCACCTACGTATGAAAACATGCCTTATTATTTCATCGCCTTGGCCGTCCTTAGTATTTGACAAAATAGGTTGTAGCCTGTTCTAGATATTCACTACGTTTAGTTCGATGTGTAACAAAATTCAACATATTTAAATTTGAAATCTTCTTGCACATTTTATTCCAATTTTTGCTTAAAAGTCTAGCTTAAAAGTGCCCTGCAAAATATTTACCACAAACTTTTTTATAATATACATATAATAACTATTATACACATAAGATGTAAATTCACTGTTGTAAAATGTATTAAAATCTATATTCACTAACACAAGCAAAACAAAAGCAACCACACAAACACCCCAAAAACGTCGCCAGACCCTAAGACTTCACATATGTTTATCAACGGACGAACTGAATCCGAATCTAAAACCACAATTGCGCCACCACTTTATCTTTTTGTAGAAAAAACCATTATGATATTTGTTTTCTGGAGTTACACACGTTTAACACACACTTAAGACACGTTTCTTTTTGTATTTCGATGCGTTGAATCCTAAGTCTTGAAATAGAATTGCGTCACCACCCCTATTGTTTTAATTGCGAAAAAACGCCGTGATTTTTTTTTGGGGGGGGGGGGAGGGAGTGGATGTTGTCTGATGCAAAGACGACACATGATGTCAACGCATAAATCCGAATCTGACGCCAGTATTGCACCATCACCTTCCTTTTTTTAAATCGCGAAAACCAAATTGTAATTGTAAATTTGAGTGTGCTTTGGGGGTTTTAAAAGTTCCGCGCGGGAACATACATAGAGAAACATGTGTCAAATCTTTGGGTTTAACTTTTCTTTCGTGTGCCTGTAATCTGATACAACTGTAACTAGTTCAGATTATACTCTAATTATGAAAATTCTAAGATACATTCTTGACTATTCTGAGCTGTGAGAAAAAAACTATGAGTGCGTGTGAGGGAGATAGAGAGAAAGAGATAGAGGGAGGGAGAGAGGGAGGGAGAGAGAGAGGAGAGAGAGAGAGAGAGGAGGGCGAGAGAGGGAGGGGAGAGAGGGAGGCGAGAGAGGGAGGGGAGAGAGGGAGCGAGAGAGAGGGAGAGAGAGGGAGAGAGAGGGAGAGAGAGGGAGAGAGAGTGAGAGGGAGAGGAAGAGAGAGAGGGAGAGAGAAAGGGAGAGAGAGGGAGAGAGAGGAAGAGAGAGAGGGAGAGAGAGAGTGAGAGGGAGAGGGAGAGAGAGAGAGATTATCGTGTGTTTTCGTATGTTAGCGAGTGCGTTTTGTGGTTAGATTTTCTTCGGACAATTTCAAAATGACATTCACTAATTTACCTTATTCTACCTTATTCTTTCCCTGGCTCAACAGTACCTAGTTTCGCTTTGGCCTATTTCCGACACTACGAGATCATTGTAGTTGTAGGTTGTTTTTACGTCTGTGGGGGATGGGCCATTTGAGGGTAGATGATGGAGATAGGGACTCAGGATACGCAACGTACATCCCTACCTACAAATGAGTTACGGTTGTGTATCAGTTAATGTTTAATGAAAATAATACAAATAAAGCTAATATATTTGATGCACTTATGAATTATTATTCACTTTGCAATATTGAATCTATGTATCTTAATGACATTTGACATTTATTGCCTTATTAACAAAGTCAAGAAATTTATGGATCATTTAATATCGCACTCAGCAATGAACAGAATTCTGAAAATTAAATAACCTTACAAAAAAGTAAAGCAATATGTTTACGGTTAGTTCTAATAAAATATTTATATTGAAAAAATGTGTTTTATTGGTAAACACATACATTTTGTTTCAAATTTACTCAATTATTACTCTGCTTGTTTTATTCAAGTAACACTTTAAAAATTCTAGAGACCAGTTTCTTAAACAATAGTATTTTCTTATGGATAATTCTGAAAAAAAACCATTGTAGACATTGTTTAGAAAATCTATTAGCCCTTTATTTCCCTGTTTTTTTTGTTTGTTTTGTTTTCATAAAAAGTACTCATATTGTCGAAGAAATGTACTTGACATAATTAAAGATCTAATTTCATAAACAACACGTTTTTAGAGAAAACCCTAAATCTTTAATAATGCCATCTTTAAAGACATATTACTATACATTCTACCAACAAATTTTAAAAATAGAAGATTTTTATAAAACTGAAAATATTTCTAGGGAATTTTGTAAAGTACACTAAAAAATTTCAAGACTTCTTAGATATTCTCAGAGCACAAACTCCGGGCCAGATCGATCATGCAATATCCATTTCGGGAGAAACCTACATACGGTTGGGCGTCAAGTTGTTCACAGACAGACGAGCGAACAGAAAAACAACAACAAACTATTTGATAGAAAAAGTATCAAAGATGTCAAAACCTGCACATAGATTTTCCGCATCATAACGTTTTCAGTGCCACGTCTTTACTACTTGTAAGATGAAGTGAAAATGCATATTAGTTAAACAAATGAAACATGCGATTTAACTATTGATTCAAGCTCTTGTTAAATAACCTATCAAAAGAATCGAAAACGGGTTATTCGAAATCGCAAAATAATTCCTTTTATGATGTATCACATTCCTATCGCTGATTTTAATCTAGAAAACTTTCATCGTATCACAGACGCGCTGGTTTAAAATATCCATTGACAATACTACATATTTGCAGCAACGTGGTAGAGGCTGTAAAATGTCTAATACTGCAGTCGACCACCTGCACCTGCAGTCGTTTGGTAGTAGGTGATGTTGACTCGGATTGAAGGATCAATTTTAACGAAACAAAGGCGAGCATTTTTTAGTAGTACATTGTTGTTGACACATAGAATATACTTATCTACGGAAATCTACGTACGTTCAAGCTGTGATATCTGCTGCTAAGACTTTAGCAAAAGATTTTGAAATGTTACAAAAATTTAAATGATCAAACTTATAAAACTCACTTCTAACTATAACAAAGTTAGTAATATATAATTTCAAACATTAAATTTAATATTTCAAATCGTCGGAAAATGTGGCATGTTTTCGATAAATAACTCAAATGTCTTCGAAAGACATTCCAGTTTCAATATCTGAATTTTGATCTTGGAATTTGCCTTTACTCTGACCATTGATTGAAAAAATGCAAATATTTACGAGTATCCGTTATGAGTTTTAAGAAAAAATAGGTATAATGCAAAGCCTCAAAGGAGAGATAGAATGGAGGCGTTCTGTTGAAGAGAAAATTGTCGCAAACCTACGGTCCCTGGCTGTTTGCAAAGCATTGCGCGAGAAGGAATTCTAGAATATTTTTCGGAAGACTGAAGATTTGTGTCCATTAGCACTTTTGGTAATCAAGTATTACAATATCGAAATATTGCATTAAATAACTTTAAGATGGGGTAAGTTTTGGTACGTCGCTCATTTCCATTCGTTGTTTTTTGTTTTCACGTGTCAATTGCGACGATCACTGTCTTCCTACATTCGATCCATTAACGGCTTTTTACTGTATAACAAGGCCAAATGGCTTCGAAAAATACGTTGTGTTGTGGCCTCCCCGATCACTCGCGGTAACCACTCGTGTCTGTTTACTATAGTGATACTTGGAATTCCAGATGTACGCATGGAGTTCTCTTTTGGGCGAAGACCGGATTTGTATTGAACACGAAATCGCATGCGTGAGTTGCTGTCAAGACTAAATCAAAATACAGGATGAGTTAAAGGAACTTTACAACTTTGAAGGCGTACGAGAGTTTATTGAGATGGCTTGCGGAACTGTTATGTGTAATTTTGTGGCAAGATGCCTCAAGTTTGACATCACAAGTCTCATTTAGGTCCGATGTGACTGCCCTTAATAATATGCCAAACATCCCACCGGAAATCAATTTGTTCCCACATCCATGCCAGCAAATTGGGGGTAACCTTTGCAACGAGAACGTAGATTCGATTTTACGGTGCATGACGTGTTTGTTATACTCTTGATCTGGCATTCACCTGGTATTGATTGGAGAAATCACGAAATAATGCCGTCGCCTGAATTCGTTCTAGCTACACTGATGTTTGTGCAAACCCAGTAGGAATGGTCGAAATCACTTAAAAATCGATGGATGTGTAGAACAGAGTATCCATAAGAAATTATTAAATTTGCATAGAGATGGCTTGCACGTTGATCTAGAAGCGCCTTCTTATATGACATGTCAGGTCAGTGTTATGCCACACTCAGTCCATGTAGAGGTGTCAAACATGGAAACGTCCAAAGCACGTACCGGGATGTCTCGTCCACGCAAAAGAGTCCAATATCAGCATCTGAGTGAGTTCGAATGGGGCCGAATGATCGGTCTCTGGGAAGCGGGTTTGTCATACCGTGATTGTGTGGCTCAAACAGGGTGCGCTGCTTCTACAGAGATGCATGTGTGGAGCCAGCGGACAGAGGAGGCTCCTACACAGCGACGAGCGGGTACTGGAACATAGAATGTGACCACAGTGTAAGATGACCGCCATCTTGGCCTCATGACCGTAGAACGCTGACGTCTACAGTGTTGACTGTGGAGCACTGCAAAGCTTATATTTGTAGTACAGCGAAAGCCACGTACGCGTGAGCATGTCTGTGTCGATGGTTCGACGCCATCTGCTGAGAGCTGGACTGTTGGCACGCTTACCATTTCGTCGGATTCCGTTGTCCATAACAACGAACGTCTCAGACAGCAATGGGCACTTGAACGTATTCACTGGTGCGCTGAGTGGCAAAATGAAGTGTTTTCGGACGAGTTCCGTTTCAATTTGTGCTACAGCGATAGCCGCGTACGTGTTTCAACGCTACCGTGATGATCGCTATCTTCCAGGCTGCATTGTTTTGTGTCAAAATGGACAAACGCCAAGTGTGATGGCTTGGAGAGACATTGGCTACAACGTGCAATCTCGACTCATACGTATTGAGGGCAATCTGAACAGCAACCGCTGCATCAGAGAGCTTTTAGAGCCCACGGTAATGCCCCTCCTGCACGCAGCTCCATATGCCACATTTCAGCAGGACACTGCCCCACTGCGTGTGGCGAGGAATGTGCAAGTATTCTGCGAAGAACGACGGGTATCACTCCTTTCCCTGGCCAGCACGTTTGCCTGACATGTCACCCGTCGAAAAATGTCTGGGATATGATTGGTCGGCAACTTGTTCGTTCAGGTTCTCTTGCAGCCACTCTCGATGCTTTGTGGTCTAAGCAAAGAAACCGTCTGGCAGCGTGGTTCCCCAACAGCATATCTACGGACTCTCTGAAACCATTCCACACGTCTAGAAGCTCCGATGGTAACGCGTGACCCCCTACTAAATAATCAATGTCAAAAGTCAAGTAGAGTTCTGTAATTCTTATCGTATGTATAGTGTGATAATCCTAAATATATATATATATATATATATATATATATATATATATATATATATATATATATATATATATATTCCTCTGGAATAAATTTCACTGTGATAGTTTGTCTTCTTAGTGTTGCAATTTTCACAAACACCAGTGTATATAGCTCTGGTCAAAATCCTCCACCGTCTGGTCTCGAACTCACCATAAGATAAGATAAATTTATTTGAACTGCAAATGGGCATAACCCGGTGGCAGCTAATTGCATAAATAAGATAATACAGCTAACATACAAATTATATGATAATTATTATAATAAAATAATAACATTAATAATAAAAATAATAATGATAAAAAACTAATTTATAAAACATTTAAAATTACCTTAAAACAAAAAGAAACATCATAGTCAAACTCCGCACTGATTTTTTGTTCAACTGCACTTCAGTACACTACTACTATGATAATCACTTCCTACATTATTTCTCTGTTCTACACGGCACGACACCTCGGCTTCACAATATATTGCTGACGCATCGCTCTATATCACATCCATCAGAGACGCTGATGGAACTGCGGCAAATCTCCGAACCAAACTCATCGATTGCTTGCCGGCTGTGCCGCAGGTTTGCTGCACGGCGCCATCGCCATGAGCGGCGACGCGCTCTCCCCGTGGGCGATGGCGCGCCGCCCGCGCCAGAACGCCCTCGCCCTGTGCCAGCTGCTCGCCGCCTGCTGCCCCGGCGCCGCGCCCGACGCCATCGCGCGCTGCCTGCGCCGCGTCGACGCCAACACGCTCGTCGGCAGCCAGAGCCAGGCCCCGCCCGAGGAGGTACGCGTCTTTCACATTGATTGTGAAGCACGGCAAAATGCCGAAATGGATTTTCGGCATTACACGCAAAAACGTTCGTCTTGAATAGCTCGGAAAATAAAAGGAAACGCGCAATGAAGTAAAGTAATATGAGACGTTGAGAACGTAAAATATTAGAAAATAAAAATATTAATTGGATTCAATAATATATGGACAATTAAGGATTTTTTCGACAATATAGCAATGAAATATTATGACTTGTGACGCTAGCGGTAGATAGTTGCGGTGCGACAAGAGCGCATCGAGGAAGAAAGATAACAATCAAACAAGTGGACCGGTGAGGCCAGATAGAAAGAGTAAATGAGGATTTTTAGTCAGAATTATCTTCGATTTGGTATAGTTAGGATCAATGGCCGTCCAAGCATTGTGTAGTAATATTTTTGTGATTAGCTCGAGGAGGCAGAAAACGGTCCACGGGTAACGGGAGAATGGCGAAGTCATTTAAATGAAATTTTTCGAGGGAAATAAGTCTGTAATATTCGTGAGATAAATAAATCGCGAGTAAGAATAGAAATTGTATTAGTTGAAATTCAGTGCGGAGCTCCAGATGGAATTGAAACAGTTGCAGACGTCATTAACGAAGCCAAGATTGCCATACATTCTGCAAAAGGAAAGTTTAGACAATAAGTAACAGGCCTTAATAAAAATATTATAAGGCCAAGTCATGTATAAATATTAAGTTAACATAAAAATTACGAAATAATTATTATGTGATGTTGGTAGGAATTTGATGGCCATCAATAGAAACAATAGAGAAATAGAAAAATAAGTTCTTGAACAAAATTAATGAAGGAGGATTTTGAAATGGAAAAAAATCATCTCAGTCGACAATTAGTGTCACCTACAATCCATAAAGAAAATTTGTAATTATTTAATTTATTAGTAACAAAGATTCCCAAATAGTAATTAAATTGTTCACCACCCAAACTCTCATACGAGCGGTATTTTTAGGCTCGCGAGACAAGAAAGAAGCCTGAGGAGCGTAAGTATGCTGTCGCCTAAAAAATTAAATTAAAAACAGAGCTAGTCGCTCCATTAATTATCTTTTCTTTCTTTCTCTCTGTCTCTGTCTTTATAAGTAAAAATTATTTTGATTCACTTCAATGATAGGCCCAATACTAGATCGTAAAGTATAGTAAATAGTTTAAAAGTAAATTAATAGTATTGTAAAAAAAGTATTTAAATGAAGGAATGGTTAGTTCACTTCAATTGATTAGCCAATCCGGGTGTGTTAAAAAAACCTGTCATTAGTTCCATAAGTATAGTGCATATTTCTTATTGCGGGAGGTGATTACTGCGGCCTGGCGAGGCCGACGCTGACCTAGGTCGGCTAATGGGATTTTCCTTCACCAAGGATCTCTGACCAGCAGGGCACTGCTCAGTCGGGATAAGTTGTAAGCTCCCGATTGGCCTTCCGATGAGAGGTAGTGTAATGCATGTTAGTGTAAGTTTGTGTAAGGAAGAAAAAAATATTGCTCGCGGACTGTGTCCCGTTTGGTTGGTACTGCTCCGGACTCGCTCGGCGTTGATCTAAGAAACCACCGAAAAATACCGATCAGAGCAGCCGGTCACTAAAGATATCCTCCAGGCAGGGGATGAATTCGACTTAGCTGTCTAGCTAGTGTCGGAAATCCTGCCACCGGCGGTACTCGAACCACAGGACGTCCCGATCAGTAGCACTGCAATGACATAAGTTGAGCCACCTTTGCCGGCATTTTCCGTTGAATATATCCCCTCAAATGTGAAAGTTCTGGACTGTCCGGGTGATACCGCGTTGAAAGCAGTAACGCCGACGTTTCGTACACATATCGCGGTCATCTTTAGGGCTGGAGTCCATCACTGCCCGCGGTGTGGCGTCATCCGGGCACCCGGAAACCTTCCCATGACTGACCGCAGGAGCGTAAGATTCCATACCATTAGACTTCGGTTAGACTTTGTGCCAGCATGCACACATATAGAATAAGCATGTTTCGTGCAATTAATCGGCTTGTAAAAGAAACTTAATGGAATAATGCTCTGTTAATTCTTATTACAGGAGGACAGGGACATGACAGAACGTAAGGAAGGAGTCAATACATAGCACCAAATGCTTGGACTATAGTTACAAATCTTGGCACTAGTATCAATTGACGGAACTATACCCAAGGACGATTAAAACATATTTAGAAGAGCGGAGATATTTAATAAAAATATTTTTTGCGTCAATTTATGCGAATAACTATTTAGCGTAATTCTTAGTTTCTATTTTGTGACGGTAATAAATCAAACTGCGACGTGCTATTGGAAGTGCAGTTGGAGAATGTAATTTATAAACGTAATATATAGTTATATTGTTCAGGCAATTCAAAAACCCGAATTCAAATCAAAAAGTGGACTCTTCTCTATCCCAGAGCTAAAATCATTTGAGGTAAATGATCAATAGTTGAGAGATAAATATTTATCAACGTTGAGAGTATCAGTGAGGTCAATATGTTTACCTAACAAGTTAAAAATATTCATTAAATAAAGTTTTAACCTTTTTGATACTCTTTGATTTCTTCCTTGTTACAAAGCAATCATGAAGGGGGAAACCGTGTTACGAATCATGCAGCATTGAATGACGCGCAATAGTCGTAGTGGCATAAAGAACCCCATCCTTTGAGGAAACATTATGCCAAGTTTAGGTAATATTTTTATTAAAAACCATTTGTTTCAGTAATTATCATCACATAAAGTAGATAAAACATGTGTTTAAATTTCATGTTATTAAAACCTTCCCAAAGTGACACAGAGCCACCTCAGTTTATTCAATAGAAAAACTTCGTGATGCATTTCCCTCGCGACTCTCTCACCACCAAGTAGCTTCCTCAACGCTCTCCACAGTACCGTAATCTCTCAGTCTAATTTTCACCCTCCAGCAGGTAAGCCCTTTTTCTTAGTGACATCTTCCATGTTATCCATCCGTTTAGTGTTGGAACGTATAATATCATATTGCCTACTCACTGCTTTATAGTAGATAATCTTATGAATTCTTGATTATTCCATTAAAGTTCTTCAGCAAGCCAATTTGCGTCTATGTTAAGTAACCACTTTTCGTTTAAAACAAGGAATTATCCCAGAGTAGTTGCTGTATAATATATAAGTTAGGACACTACAGTTTCTTACGAAAAAAATCGATTTAAATAAGTAAGCAATCTGATGGTTCACACCACATTGATGAAACGCAGCTTGAACTTCAATAACAATCAAAAAAAGTGTTCGACCATGTGAACGGTGTCTCTGATTACTGTAGACATCGGGTCGGGCGGGGGAAATCAACGAAACGGTTGCGATTTTGAAGAAAAGGCATATATTTGATTTCGGTTTCTCGCACCATATGTTCATACTTAGTTCGTTCCTGCTTTTAGTATCCCTCACGACGTGTACCGTTTCAGAACAGAGAGTATGTGCTGCTCAAGGACTGCATTTTCCACACACCCCACTGCATCATTTTTGCTTGAGCACGCCACTAGTCTGATATCAATGTTCCGCGCAGCTGCTGCACCGGCTGTGGAGGAACCCCTTCCTGCCGTCCGTGGAGGCGCCTGGGGCCAGTGACGCGCCGTTCCTCACCGCCGACCCAGAGAAGCTCCTGCGCGAGGGCCACTTCCTGAAAGTGCCCTTCATCACGGGCTTCACCAACGCAGAAGGCATCCTCTACATCAGGTGTAAGTTTCCTTCAGCTTAGTGAAGTTTCTTGCCCACGATTTAAAATCCGATTGTGCTTCATCGCTTTTTCTTCAATTTCCATTTAATAATAATTTTAATATAAAAACATTCAATATCAGTTATATTTTAAAATCTACAGAACCAATTATTACTTGCTAGAATAGCGATTATTACTTACTTGAAGAGCCATTTAAACCTCTTTTTACGTATTACAATATTTTACAATTTTACAATTACTTACAATTTTATACCAATCACCAAGAAACGTTCAGAACTATAGTAGATGTAAAATTTTTTAAGACTAAGAGCAGTGTAGATCTACACTTCTTACATAAAATAAAAAAGAGTACAGGACATATGCTAGATAACTCTTTTCGCTCATTTAAGAGGCCGATCTCCTCAAGAATTGATTCAATTGAATACCTGGCCCTTGATTTCTCCGTTCATCTTCGAATTATCTCGGACGAGTTATTTGCCCGTAATTAATTTTGAACGACAATGCCAGTTCTAAAAAAAACGCTACTAATTGAATAAAAAGTTTTTGTCTCATTTATCAATAATATGTATGTTCGTAATAACATTATTATCACTCTTTTCTATCAGTCCCGTTCCAGTTTTGGTGAAAACGAATTCATTAATCGTCAATTGTTAGAGTCCAGAGTATTGAATGGCTACAAATTTATTACTTATGATTTCCCAATGGCCAGCGAGCAGCCAGCTGAACAAACACATAAAATGTTTTCCCAAAATGTAGTGATTAACTTGGAACTTTGTAGGGTTGTAAGGATTGTGACTTGCAGTATTCCCTAGGTTATATTTGCATTGGTTTTCTTTCATGAATAGCAGAAGTATCGGTTTGTTAAGATATAACATTTTCAATGCAATATGCACAGAGTTCTTTCACAAACCATTTGTTGAAAGCATGTATTGTGTGCCATAATTAAATTAAAATATTTATTTTCGCTTATAGATATTTTTTCGTTTATTCTCCATTTATCGTAACTAACTTCACAAAGTAAGAAAAAAAATTATAAATTGAACCAGTGTTTAACATGTATATGGAAGTCATTTTAGAGTTTTATAATTTACTTATGACACACAATACTCGAAGTATCTTCAAATTTGAGTCAGGTAAAGATATGCCAATATCAAGACAGTAGAGTAGGTGAAGTACGATACACTGAGGGCAATCTGCAGGAAATCAGCAACAGCGAGGTTAACTGTTGATGGCTTGTGAGATACCAGGTGTCTATTTTGAATTTCATTATACCATTCGTAAATTTATATCTTCACACTATATGGTTACCGCAGAAATCTTGTAGACATCCATATGGGGAAATTACTTTAAGCAAAAGTTTTTACCTATCCATTCTTTCTACGCGGCACTACCTACGAAGATCTCACTATATTCCTTAGTTGTCTGTACGACAATTTCCGGGATGAAAGAACGAATTTCCAGCCTTCAGCCTTTGAGAATTACATAAAACAACATTGATTCTGTGCAAATCATAATTTCATATGCACTCTCATGCCAATATAATTCCCGGGTACACATAAGACTCCCAATCGACAATCACGTTACGTTACTTTACCCCGTAGTTACAATCCCGTACCTAATGCTAACATTAGCAGGATAAAATCCTATGCAACATCGATTCTCTCATTTGTCGTAAATGTCAAGAAGTATGAATCAGACCCAGACAGAGCTTTGACTGGTAATTTTAAGAAAAAGCTAATACTTATTAGCAAAAGCATTTCCTAGTTTCTTAAGCTAAATTTTCCAGCAAATGCTTGAAAAGGTGTGAATAAAGATCAGCCAAAGCTTTCCTTTTGAAGCAACCGCTGGTCATTTTTCTAGTGTTCCAGTCCAATGTCTTGGCATTCTTGAAGTGTGTTTATTTTTAAAATAGCTATTTTGATTCATACTCGATCTCGCAAATATTACAAGCAAATTGAATGTCCCGAAAGTGATTTTTCCTTATAACGGTTTACTTAAGAAAATATGAATTGGGTAGCTATTTAAATCCTGGGCGAGACACGAAACGAGAGGTAGAGCGTTATCACCCGTTCAGAAGATGTAGATATTTGTTAGTTTTTTTAAGTAGTCTTGGCTTCCAAGCAAGTGTAGCAAAAGAAGGCGATCACCAAACAACTATTTGCAAAACTATCACATTTGTAATGAATAAATTCCAAAGAAATATCATAGATAATGTTTCCAACGTACATGAACTGTGCTCGGGAACAGTGGGCAGAAACACAGATATCGCTTCCTTTGAGCAATTGGCATTATAGATTGCCGTGCCAACAAAGAAACTTACTTGTCAGGGAATGAATACATAAATCGCAAGAATTTTACAAGCATAAAAATCAGGCTACCTGCAATGCGAATGAAGAGTTAACTAATATAGGTGCTCAATGGTTTGGATCTGTACATGACAGTCGAATACGATCTGACATTTATGAATTTTAAAATGAACACAAAAGTGACGTAGTTTTACTTGGAAATATCGGATATGGAAAAACGCCAAAGTTGCTTACACAGTACCGATATCCTTCAACACCCAAGGAAATGGCATACAATAACCTTTTTGTTAAGGACAGCATTATATAGAACGATGTTTTTTTCTTCCCGAATTGTTCCATGTATGAAATGAAGGCTTTTTTTTCGCTAATTTAATTCACGACACCTGCAATTCAGTAAAAAGTATTTTGTATGTTAAAAACGGAGCTGATTACAATCACTTTCATTATTTTGGATGTATTAAACGGAAGACATATTGAAATTACTCAAATTTTGTATATTTAATACCTTGAAAATTGTAAAATTTGTGGGAAACACCTTCAAAACGTGAACATAAACAAATCAATACTAAAACAATTAACAACAAAAACATTTGCCTAGCAAATGCTATAATTTTCCAGATTTAACTCCCTAGTATTACAAAAGCTTATTCACTCCTTTGCTAGCAAATGCTAGTGACAGAAGCTGAAACTAGTTAGAAAATAATAATGCTATTACTAAATGCTACACACTTTTGCGTACTTTTTATTCACATCACTCAATATACTAAGCATATACTAGTCGCTATTGGCTGTCCCCGTACACCACGTCCTATGCCAACGTATCGGCCGCCATTCTGTAACCTTCTTCGGGGCGAAATGGCGTTTCAGGAACAAACAGCATTTCACCCTCGGGAAGGTCGCAGAGCCGAAACTTTGGCCCCTGTGGCTAGGGCGCGTCTTCCTGACAGCCAAGTAGCTACTAACTCCGGCCGCAGAACTCAACGCTCTTATCACACGCAATGGATTCGTATGCCGCCACCCGGATTCTTCCACTCTTCGACACGCATGTGTAGGAATCAGACCTGTAATTATGAATGCCGAATCGCCAATAAACAAAAGCACCAACGCAATGACGCGTGCGCAGTCGCCGGCCTCTTCAGCGACCCGGCGCAGTGGGCGAGCGTGGACGAGCGGTTCGTGGAGAGGTTCCGGTGGGAGATGCCGCTGGGCATCCAGGGGGCGGACGAAATCAACGCGGTGCGCGCCTTCTACATGGGCGACCGCAACATCCGAGACGCCAACGAGGACCCCGAGGCCTTGCGCAGGTTCCTGCAGGTGAGGCAATCACAATTACCTCATTCACCTTTAATTTACCAGGGCCACTCGCATTGAGATCCCGGAAATAGAAAGTTTGCAGGGAAACAGTTACAAACAACATCTATTTACGCAAACTAATTTTGGAAAGGGCTAGTGTCACCCTAGAATCACGTATACACAATGACTTGGTGTAAATTTGAAGGGCGTATAGGATAGACAAAGATGACCATTATTTGCCAATCAGAATCTGGTGGGAGATCGTATACATAATACATAATCGTATACGTTTGTGGTTTTTTCCCCTAAAACTCATCAAGAGATTTCGTGTAGTCAAACAAATAAAGTTGCCTACCAGTTTGGTACATATCGTTGCAACAATTCGTTACAATAGATTTTCCGCTAATGTTCTTTAGCAAAAACGATTGCCTTCGCCCCGCTATATGTCCTTAAGCTTTACATTCACCCGGAGACTTACAGAACAATACTTACTACAAAGATAAATTCAAAGCGATACATTCAAAGTTTTTATTGATTTTTAATCCCTGATGTTAATTTTAAAATCAGTCTTTATATTTATTCCTATTTTTGGCTCGCTGGTCTTTTATTGCGAAATTCTAAAGAAAGAACTTGTAGAACATTCGAATCTTCGAATCAAGAAAAATTTGCCCGACTTCGCGCCTAACTTGTTTGAATCGTTACAAATCGTATCTCCTAAAAGATCGCTGTGGTGCTTGCTCTATCCCTAATATTTTAGGTGAACTCTAAGGCCGCGAATCAAGTATTTGTGCAGATGGTGACGAATACATACTTTTTATGTTGGCGGTTTGATCACTTCAAAACCAATTAACATCTAAATGGGATAATTCCACTATATAGAGATTGTTAAAAAATAACATGTTAATTTATTATAGATTAATAGAAAAATAATCTATCCTGCGTCGTAATTTTGATAGCAAAAAACCGACACCCAAATTAAAATGTGACCTGAAAATATATGTTTTTCTGTGTTGTTTTGTTGTATCTATGACTTAGATGGCTTAGTTTTTGAGCAACTGTGATTTGTCTTCGACAAACCCACTTAAGCCTCATCGTTTCTCTTTATAAATTATGACAATCTACACGACTATACGACCACGAGAATATTCCACTCTAAAATACACAATTCCAAACTATTAGTGTAATATCAAACTGTAGTGGGAAATAATAAAAACTAATAATGAGAATTAAATTTGACTTTCAAACTTCCTTACAAGCATACTAGTGAAATGCGTCGTCGACGACGCTGTAAATTGTTTTTAAAATATTTTTGTGTGTTGAAAATTTATTTTATAGTTCATGAAGATCATTCCCAATGAGTTCCAAAAATTCTGTCGTATCATCTTTTATTAACTACAAATTTGATTCTTCCGCGTATTTTCTTAACACTTTCATATTTTTATCCCCTAATTATTGAAGAGAATAAAACGTCTCAAACTCAGTCTAATTTGTGTACATTTCTAATTACAATAATATTACATACAATAAAGTGTAATATTATAAACTAGTTGCATAATATATTAACACTGGCGGACCCGGCAATGCTTTGCTATTGACGTGTATTAGACTGCAACTAACCGCTACTGGTCACGCGATAGTTAAACAAGTTTTACGCTACACTTTGCACAAATTCTAGTAGATGAAAGATTTTTTCGTGAGTGTAGGTTTGTTCCATAACCGGGTTTGAACATGGCTGTCAAGTTTCATATTGTTAAGACGTTCTTCCTTATATTTGTTCATACTTTCGCTATGAAACTGTATTGGAGAAAATTGATTTACTTGTCCAAGATAACGATGAAATAATATCGGGTATTAAAAATCCCGTTGATAATTCACAATCGCAAGGGCAGAATGTGCAACCAGACACGCGCGTAATACTTGACGGTACGCCTTATTGCCTAGCACTTCTTTTTGGGGGAGATTTAGAATACTAACATAAACGCGAGACATCATCAACGCCTCTTTATGTCCAAATAAAGTCAAACTACTCTTTAAGAACTCCCGCAGCTTATAAGAACAAAGTATGAAAATTTAAGTGAAATCAGTAAAGTAGTGTTTGTAGAAATAATTGAAGTCGTCTCCGTCAATTTAATATATTTATTTAGAGAATTGTCTCCCGACCTTTGCAACACACAGTGTGACTGGTGTTGACGGCAAAACCGCCGAAAGCCGCCTCTCTAAAATAAATATATTAAGTTGAAGGAAATGACTTGCATTATTTCTCCTTGTAATTATGTTCACAATACATCATAACTCCCACGATTCAAGATGGTGTTTGCGTTTACACGCGACATGCAAACGCATATTCTCTTTTATTGACGTGAGGACGGGTCTGCCCGCAGCTGACGACGGACATGCTGTTCGCCACGAGCAGCGTGACCTCAGCACGCCTCATGGCGCAGGCCGGCGCGCCGGTGTGGGTGTACGAGTTCACGCACGAGAACCCGTCGCCCCTCTTCAAGCACTTCCTGTACAACGCGTCGCACGTGCCCGGCGTGGCCCACGGCGAGGACCTCGGCTACTTGTTCAACATAGCGCGCAGGCGCGGCGACCTGCCCATGCGCGACCCGCCCGCCGAGGACGCCGTGCGCCAGCGCCTGGTGCGCCTCTTCATGGACTTCGCCAAAACCGGGTGAGTTTTCTGATAAGGGTGGCGATGTCGCCAACAAACCATCCAAATATCGAAATATTGAATCGATTGCTCAATTAATTGATTAATGAAACCGGGTGCGTTCAGTAAACTGATAAGGTAAGATTACTGTAAGCACTTAAACTGCGACGGTTACTTCCCGTAAGAGTAGTGCGTGTGTTTTTATCGCGGGACCCGATGGATGGCGAGATCCGTCAGCTTGCGAGATTTTCCCAACTAGGAATCTCCCCCCAGCGGGGCACCGTCCCCAGTAGGGACAAGCTCTAAGTTAGCAACTCTTCTCTCGACGAGAGGGATGGTGTAGTGCATGTGAGTGTAAGGGGTGAGGAGAGGTCAAGGAAGAGGAAGAAAAGATGGCGCGTGATCCGTGGACGTTTGGTAAAGTACTGCTCCGGAATTCGCCTGACGTTCATTGGTGAAACCACTGAGATTTACCGATCAAAGAAGTCGGCAGCTACAATTCTTCTCCAGACAGTGGATGAATTCGACGTAGCTTTGTAGAAAATTCTGCCACTCTAAGGACGCAAACCATCGGACCTCCCGGTTAGAGGCACTGCAGTGACATGAATTGGTGCCCTGAGCCACCTAAACCAGCTCGATGCTCAAAATATAGACTATATACGAGGGTAAGTAAATACGTTTTGCACTGGATGTTTATAATTGATTACAACTACAGTACAAACTTTAATATGAGACAATGTTTCTACATAAACACCATGCTTTTCGATGAACTTATTATTAACTATTAGTGCAAATGCTCTCCGACATTATGAGGTAACAAGATTTTCGATTGAGAAGCATACCTTGTGTGCTTTGCTTTAACTGTAGGTCGTAGGCAAAACTTCGTCTCTCAAAGCGTACGTAAGTGATCTTAACAGAAGATAATTAGACGTGACAAAATCGCAACCGTATTCGGGATACTCCAGCTCCTCGAAATACAGATTTTGATTACCGGTGGCTAATGCGTTGTCTTGCAACAAAAAAAATATTTTTCGACAACCCATGGGGCGTTCGCATGTGCAAACCCTAACGTGCATACAGTTTGCCACTTCATTAATTATGAGAATGTTGAGGTGAAATGATGGAATAATCGAAGATGAATAGATAGTATGTTGACGAAGATACGAGTAACTTCAATTATTCTATCCCTCCATCAATTGTCACTTATCGGTTATTCAGTTTCAATGCACGAACTTGCCCCAATGCCTGAAACTATAGTCAACTTAGACACTATTGAAACAAAAATGCTTGTTCGTTTTGTCTCACCCTCGTATTTAGAACACCAAGTGCATTCGTTTAAAGTGTCCTTTGAGATACTGAACTTCATGACTTGTTCTCTAAGTAAGAGGTAGCAAGCCGTACAAAGGATATCACTTGCTCTTTTTATATTTGAATATTAATAATTTCTGAACGTAAATATAATGAACGCTGACCTGCTGTCATTTAATCATTACATATTTTTTGATACGAGTTGCATATAGCTCTACAATTAAAAAGCAATTATTTTGCTGCAATGTCTGATCGATCATGTGACTGAAGATGTGTTTAGCTAAATGAGAGAGAGAGAGAAAGAGAGAGAGAGAGAGAGACGGAGGAGAGAGAGAGACGGAGGAGATATAATTTCAAATATTTCAATAATTTATTGTACAAATTATATGACTTATAAAACTGAACTATTTATTTTGTCTTCTAAATGCATTGTAAAGTTTGGGTCCTTTACCAAAACCTTTCCAGCGGCCCACGCATCTGCGCCATCATATAGACACATTTCGGGGAAGAGAATTTACCACTGTGGTCAGCGCGGATAGGACTCGACCTGCCATTTGCTGACCGCAACTTAGAGCGGCGCTTGCTGCTCAAGGCGATGGTCAGTTCCGAAAGGGCATGGCGCGACGCCCCTCCACGGAAGGCTCGGCTTATAAAGATGGCGAACAAATGACGCGAAAGCCCTTCTTGGTTGGATTGCCGGTGGAGTCAATTGTAAGCTACGAGCTTATACAGTTCAGGCACGAGGTCGCCATCTGGTTAATAGATCATAGTGGAACTTGCATAGTGAAAACCGCTGCTTGAATGTAAAATAGAGGAAAGTCGGTGCTGATATAAAACTGCCGAAAATTTAACTGGATTAGAAGGCAAACTAGTTGCGGAATTTCTACAGTATTTTTTTTGCCAATCGTAAGAACTGAGCGACCTGATTAGAATTTGTGGTTCAAAGTGTGTGCCGAAATCGACGCCAAGAGGTATAAAGTTGCTTACGCATACACGGATTGTGAGCGTTCTTTGTGGGGGAGATCGGAGCAGAAGAGTGAAGAAGAGTAGAAGTACGAGTGTTTCCCGGTGCCAGAAGAGGAAGCAGGAGGGAAGGAACTGGATGTTGGAATTCTCGATTGGAGTTGGTATACGCGGATCGCGGGGCAACGGCGCCCGATGGAGCCAACGAGGCGGAGACAGCGGCGCTCAACCCCGTGCGCGGAGCGACGTCCACGCCGCACAGTGGTTCCAAATGCCGAAAACGTGGCCAAAAGTCAAGGGCGAGGGTCAAGGGCGAGCACGAGCACAAAGGCAAAAGAACTGTATTACAACACGAAATCTCGAAGTGCTTTTCAAACGTTAGGCGTGTGACCGCTTAGAATTGCTTTGAGCAGCAGTCGCTCCAAAGAAATTTGCATTAACTAAATTAGGAAGCGACGAGGTATTCACATTGAAAACAGCATAATTTACAAATAGAATGGGTTGAGGAGCAAGCTGTATGCCCACGACTGACGCGAAAGCCTTGTATATTTTTCAGCACATCTCTTTTGAAAGTGAGTTGGAAACAAATTTGGAAAGTGTATTGAAAATGTTTGTAAATAATTATTGTATTTCATTGTGTCCTGTTAAGCTATTTAAATTGATAGAAATTAAATCAGTTTAATAAAGATATGCAGTTAAATTTGATTGTATGACATGGTTAGAGAATTTGAATTTAAAGTGTTACAATTTAAGTGATAAGAGCAAACGTTTACTTAATTTCGTTCATTGAGGTTCAAACCATTCACGGTACTATTATTTCAGAGTTAATTCAACTGAAATAAGTCTTTTTCAAACGAATTGCTGAGTGTTTATGAAAGGATGAGGTTCGCAAATCGAAAAAATCAGATTTTGTATAATTTTGTTTTATTCTATATTTCTTTGAATTATCTGTATGTATTCAGTTAGTGGCAGAATATATGCCATGTTTATTTGAGTTTTGTGTCTTGGGAATCCTTTCTCACACCCTGATGTAAAATCAAGCTCGCAACGAGCATCCGTCATCCCTTACGTGCCTGTGGATGCTAATTAAGTAAGTGGGGGCATTACATCATAACGCTCGTTGATGTAGGAGTAAACGTCACCGCTGTTTCGCAATTAAATCACGCGATTTCATTTTTTTCGAAGTCTCCGATTTTATTTATATCAGGTTCCTCAATGTTTCTTTTCTGCAACTAAACTGTATAACTATTTACCTTGCCTTTTAAAGTTAACAAATCAGGCCCAGCATCTGCCAGGAAACACGCAGACGAGCGTCGAAATGTATATACATTCTCATTTTGCAGGTTTTAAAATTTTTGCTATCACGAGCATCTTAAAAGTGTCTTCCGTACTGTTTCAACTGTACATTAGTGGTTGCAAAAACCATATGCTTATGGTTTGTGTGGGTCTGGAACTTTCCACGGGACTTGGACGCCAGTGCTCACGCTGGTGTACTCAGCAGGCTCATTTGACTGATGGCGTGTGCTTAAGGGGGTTAAAGCTGAAGAGGGCGGTCGTTGGGAGTTTTGTAAACATTATATTGCGTTTGGCGAGTGAAAATAGATCTGTAGATATAAACTAAAGGTCGGTCACTTACTTACTCTGAACTAACTGTATACTTATGTCAAAGTTGTCGCTCACGAAGAGTAGAGTTCCGAACTACTGCTCTACAGACACTTCCTCTTATCGTAATTTGGCAAATACAAAAAATGACTCGTACAATTCGCTTCACCAGAACAAAACGTTGAAGGCCATTTAAATCTAAAATGCCAGCGTATAGCAGCCACTGACAGAGTTTACTTCGATCATCCGGATTAGAACTATTTGTTACGACCCTAAAAATATATTTTCTTGTGAATCCGTCTTAAAATAGGATTCTACTAGCTATTATCGGTATCGTCGTTTTCTGCACTCATACGCTTACAGCTTTTCTAAAAAAATGTATCACTTCAAGTACGAATATTTTTCTATTTTTCTATTTATATAATTGTTCGTGGCTAATAATAATTGTTTCCTTAATATTATTAATAACTAAAGATTAAATTATTTTTCAGCAATTTACATTTTTATTTTGTTAGTAAAACTTCATCATTTTAATATATAATAAACATATATTATAAAATGATAAATTCCAGAGAAATAATTTAATACATAATTGCCAATATTAAGAAAACAATTGATTTTTACGAACTATTCAATGTCTTAAAATCCCTTTCCCTCTTTTCTCATCTAATCTTTCTGTCATGGTTTTCTATTTATGTTTTTATTTTTTCCATTTACTTTTATTTATATATTTTGACGCAACAATGCCTCACCCCAATAGTATCATTGTTGTTCGTGAGGCAAGTTTCATTTCTTCTGCTTTTCCACAGAGTAATACTTTCTTTTCTTCGATTCTAATAATTTTTTTTCTTCGTTCAATGTTACAAAATATTCGTACTTGCAACTTATAGATTTCGCTTTTTTCGGCATCTCAAAGCTCCTGTTCCTGAAGCTTCAGACGCCACAATAATCATTCGAAATATATCATGATGCTGCGAGGAATATAATTATGTGTGACTATTTCACTATTTCAAACCAAAAAAACTTGATCACAGGCTTTTAAACACAAGATAAAAATACGACAATGCTTTGAAGTTACTTGTACATACCCCTTTTCTAAATAATTTTTTAAAAACCTTGTGTTGTATTTGAGTTATACAATTATAATATAATAGCAATTTTGGATAACCAGCAACCATCAGCCACCTTCCATGCTGCCTTGAGACACCAATATCTCTACAATGTCTAATTTTAATAAAAAATATATTTATCTGTCGATTCACGTTTATTGAGAAAAGCAGATCGCGCAAAATTGTTTAATGACATTTTTATTCGTTTATTAACTGTTGTAAATGGAAAAAACGTTCAATGATATAGGCAAGCAATGCGACGAGTAATTTGCAACTGTACTAAACCCTCTTATACTCATTTTAGCAATATCACATTATCGCAGGGTTGGAGGTCTGATACATACAAACATTAATTTTTCTGATTGTTTTCGTGGCCGGCTTAGATGTTACAATGTATGCCCGACTTAGATGTAAGAGCGTAATATACCATGCTGTCTCTATCGCAGGAGTGGCCTCTTTATATTTGGTCTTGACCTAGGAACGCGAACATAAATAATGTTTGTTACACGGGCGTGGGTTTACGCACGGTACACTCCCAATAGTGTAACGATTAGTCGAGAGTAAGTACAGCAAAATGTGCAGTTTATTGCACGAGAACAATCTGTTACCTCAGGAAGGAAGTCATAAAAGTTTCCAGTGCTGCAAAGAAATTTACTCTTACATTACTCAGATTACTCTCTTACATTCTCAGATTACTCCACAAAGTAATGTAAAATGATATGTTTAAGAAAAGGTAAACATAATTTGAGGATGGCTTGGATCCACTATCAGATCAAGGTTTTTCGTTCAGTACTACACGATTGAATACTGAAAATCCGAAAGTTCTTCAGATTTCATCCTAGTTACTTACTTTTGTAAAGTTAGCATGGAACCTTAAGAGTACCAAGCAACATCTAAAGAACAAGAAATACTCACTATCAGATTAACTAACGTATTTTAAAAGAAATTCACATTCCTCTCTATAGTTCTTTAAAATCAATATTGTCTAAGGCTGATTGTTTAAATGTAAGAGTTAAGGGTCATTTTCAATTCACTGATCTGTGTTGGTGCGGAGTAAGGTTTATAGCATATTTGAATTGGAGCTCCATGTGGGACATGAAACAGAATTTTTCCAGTTGAATTGCTCTTTCAAGGAAATGGACTGATAAATTAGTAACGTTGGATGGAACTAATAGTTGTATAATTTCATACATAATATTAATTATAAAAACAGCCTGACGGGTCAGATAATATGCATTCGTAGTTATTATTCAATGAATCATTTGTATTGTTAGCATATTTGATGTATATGGCTATTTCACAATCATTTGGCTATACACTTGCAATGCCGATGTTCTATACATAGTCCTATTTTAAATTATTTCAGGATTTACACTTTACTTGAGTAAAACTGGTCTTTTTTATCATTTCGTGAACTACCATAAGAATTGAAAGTTAATTTAAAGTTACATTTATGTTCAGAAGCAAAACAAGTGTTTATCTCAGCATTTGCTCGAGGGTCAGGGAAACTGGACGAAAACCTGAACAAGATAGGGGCCCTTGACCCAGAAGCTGGGTCATACGCATATATCATACGCTATATCACACGCATTGAATTGTTCATTATGTTTACAAATATTAGAAAAAACATGCAATGAATAAATAGAATGGCCAGGTTACAGATTAACAAATACCAACATGTATGCAGCTTAAAAAGTGTAGAATGGATATAATATTGTTAAATTGCAATTTGAATCTTGACTACACTGAACATTGATTAGAAAACTAAGATGACAGTCCAATTTAAGGCAGAAAATACTTTAAACTTATACAACGTTTTATATTGATGTCGTAGGCTTCCGCGGCCGGATTCACGTAAATGATCTTGGCTGTCCGGGTGACGCCGGGTGACGGGATGTTTTCATCGACATCGAAAGTTTTCTGGTGATGTATCGAGGTATAGATGCTTTGCTTAACTTGGCCATCACTAATCCCTGCACCCCGTGGCAAGAATTTAACATACGGAGTGTTGCATGGGTTATTAGCCAGACGCGTGGCCAGGTGTGGGCTCGGGACACATGCGTAATATCGCCGAGTGGAAAATACTGTGTTGATATTCACTTATTATTTTCTGACGGTGGTTTCGGGAACACATGCCAATCTCATTCTGAGAAGTGTATTTTCCAATTTAACATTCCTCGCCGCAGAGTGAAGAATGGATTTCTCCGCACAAGCACAGAAGCACCACACAACTCGCACAAAATCAATGGATAACAAGAATGACTTCGTATTTGTAAATTTGGGGCATGACTAAAAAATAAATAAATTCTTAACCCTCATCTGCCTGAATTATTTTTAAAAACATGTCATTATAATATTTTATAATTTTTCATAAAATATTTTCTTCTCTCCACATTTTGAAATGCACATGGTGAAACGTTTTACGGTGTGATGGAAAATAACATGAAGTTCTAATTGCATTTCCGCACTTCTGAAGGTGAAAGTTTGAACTATTTACAGTTTGATACAGTGTGCCAATACGGGCACGCCTCGCAGATAAGGGTATCATTATAGATTCCGACGTATTTCCTATTTCTACGAAGACTTCAAGTTTGTATTGTAGAAAAAATGCAATTGTGACTCGCATGAGCTGCACTATCGCATCTACATTAGCATCCAGAATCTGGTTTGTAGCTCCGAGGGAGAGTTCACAGCCCGTGGGGTGTGCGGCGGCCTGAATCGAATGTGCCACGGGCCGTCCGCGAACCCCCTCTCCGCTTGCGTGAGCGCAGCTCGAAAAAAACGCCGCACAGCTCGTCCACTTTGCTGCCATTACCTAAAACGGAAGACGAGCGTGACTCACCACGATGTCGCTCCTGTCGGCCCGCGTTAATGTTTTTCCTGTGACCTTCGCGACCCTGTCAACGAGGAGAGTGTTGTTCTTAGCCAAGCATAATGTTACTTCTTACCTACAGTGGTTTACATAATAGTACTGTGCCATGCCCAGGACGACATTGAATGCTCTGTCCATAAACAGTCGTAAATGGAGCTAATGCTAAAGCATTATGCTTAAACTGTACCAATAATTTTGGTACAGTTCATTGTCGCTTTTTGTACACTACGACTTGAAGTATTGAAATGGTGCGACGAAAAGTGGCGATTTGTTGACACAGAAACTTGTATTGTGGGTCAACGATAACAAAGAAAAGGATTTTTTCTGATCCTGTACGAAGTAAATTCCTTTTTCTATAAGTTGTGTCGTGAGAATCCACTATTCGGTTGTTTGTTGTTTTGTTTTTTGTTTGTTTTTTTTCCTAAAAGTGATTTAAGGCAAAACATCAGTTCGTCCGCCGGTCACTCCGCCAGCAATATAATAATGTACGCTTAGAAATTGGCAATGTTTTATTTCCATTAAAACCGTTATCTGAATTTTGGAAAATATGTTTAAAATATTTTCTAGCGTCATTATTTATCTAACGAAAGTATAATTATTTGCATGATAAAATATTTTCTTTATTATGTCTACAAGAAAAACACATTTGTAACATTTGCGTGGGAAGGTGAAAAGCTTTTTTTTTTGCACATCCCTTGAAGCTAGACATACTGAATGTATTCTACAATTTTCTAAATGCGATTATGAATTAGGGAAAATACTTGGCAATTGAAACAATTGACGATCAAAAATGGCACGATAGAATTAGGAGGGCCTTTGAAGTTGGATACTGATACAAAAAGTTGGCCTGTAAACACGCTGCACTTATTCATAGCAACTTAAAGAAATGCAATCAGTTCACGAAGGCATTAAAATATGGTGATAAGTACCCAAAACGTTAAAAATATGCTTGTTATCACCTGTGTGTAGTTCATTTACCACTTTATACTATTTTCGTGCGGGTCAGCGGGTTCACCGATATCTCGTTTCACGCAACAGCAATACCATGGTTCTCTGCCATGTAAAACTCGGTCGAAATTTATAAGCGCTGATGAAGTGAAATAATTGCTTGCCAAAGAGTGTAACACATCTTGTACAGAAAATCTCTTGCAACGGCTCGCTGTGTACTTCTAAAATTCATCAAAGCTTTATTTAAAGTCCCTAGATCTAGGATTTTGCGGCAAGCCTGCGATTTTATGGAATAGTGGTCACGTGAACGGGAAGTTCCGTGCTGCAATCTACTGGCTAAGTGACGAAACCAGTGCACTTTTACGATCGGAGCTCGCGATCGGAGTGGCGATTTTGGGAGAATTAAAAACCATATGAAAGGCGCTGAAATAAAAAATGCGCAAGGTTGATTCGATTTGGACTAAAGAGATCGAATTAGAGACCTGGTGCCAAATTTACAATGCGAAATGCATTTATGTAGTCAGAATGATGAATCCTTTAATTAAAGTAACGTTTGTTTATAATCTGATATAGTTAAATGGATGAAATTCAACATGTTTTGCCTTCATTTTTCTTCCTTATCTTATTGAAAATGTTGGAGACGTCCAAGAATGTGATTTTCTGGATGTTTATTTCTTTTGCTCTCTTCAGTTCCAGAACAATTCTTGAAAATCAGTCCATTGTCATAAAATACCTGGCGTTAACTTCTTCTATGGCAGTAGATAAATTAAGGGGCGATGCCTTACATACGTTAGTGCTAGATAGTAAGCAAACATCAATAACGGATAGTGGATTTTCCAAAACAGACAAATGTAAGTTACTAGTGTGCACAAAGAAACATCTATGATGTGAGGTGACGCAAAGAAAGTTGAGAATATATTCCAAGAGCAAGTAGAAAGTTTCAAACGTGAAAATTTCATTCACTTATACGCTTCATCTCAGAGTGAAAATAATATGCATCTATTCAATTGTATTTCTAGGCTGACTCCGAAGTAGGTATCTTCGGAGTCTTTGAAAAATGAAACCAAAACAAGTTGAGTGCTTATGTTTCTTCTAACCTTTTGACATGACTTTGAAAGGAATTCGTGAAAAGTCATAAATTTCATTATTTATGTAAGGAAAATGTTACTAATAAAAATAATTTAACTTCTCCAAACCTGCGACGAAAAATAGTGATAATATTCACTTCTATTTTTGGTAGGAAACCTTAAGTTAATTTTTAATCAATATGTACATGAAGGCTAAGGTCTGAATTTCTTCAATATGTGAATTAGCTTGTTAATATTATCCGAACCGGGTGCATTAAGTTCACAGTAGATACAGCTTTGAAGATTACATTGGAGTTTAACCTATGTGCACATTACCCAACACGAAGTGGCTAGGTTCAGTAAAAAAGGTTAGTGTCGAGAAAGAGTGTGTAATGAACAGGAATCAGTGAGAGAGAAGACGTGTAAAACTCCGTTTCTCTGTGCCACTCGGTAATTTCTATTTGTACGATAACACCTAACCTAATTTAATTTCATTGTAGACCTCGGTTGGGGATTTTGGTACGATTTTCCGAGTTGAGACGAGACTCTGATCGTCGACCTTTGCGATTTACACAAAACAATGATGAGTCTATTGAACGCATAATTTACAATGTATTTTTATACCGCAACATTTATCGAGTACAAATTCGCGTAAACACCTCCATTCTAATCTTACTTTAGCCTATATACTGTCAACATGAGCCGGATGAAGTTTGATAACTATCAGATCATGTTATTCATACAGCATTATACCGATCGACTGGCTAATGGGCGAATTAGCCTCTTTTACTTTAGGACTAATGTGTAGGATATCCGCGACCTACCTGCAAACCTCGACTATTATTGCTTTCGTTTCTATTAGAAACATTTTATTTCTTTATCTAGTGATTTAGAAAACTTGAATTCACATGTCAGAATTTTATTGTATAAAAGATTGGGCGCATTGCAATGCGTCTATTTATTTGCACACAACTGACAAATTAAATAAAACTATGAAATACCTTTAGGTTTAAACGTTATAGAAATTAACGATTTAAGAAAGATTTAAAGGATACAGGACTAGTTAACATTGTGGAAATGGATAAAATAATGTCGCTCAAAAAACAATGTATTTCGTAATGCTTAGGCATCTAACGTTACTTTAGCGGTTGAATTTTATCATACGTGAATAAAATCTCATTTTAGTGGCCTAGCTGATTCAATAAAAGCGCTTACTGAATTACCTAGTGAGGATATTTGCAATTAATGCAACTTAAGGATGTATTTGACAATTTTATGTTACAAACTAATTCAACAATAAATGCTATAATTGCCAACGTCATTCCCAGAAACCACATCGAAAAGGGTTCAAACATATGCCACAATTGCAAAGGTTGCACTGATGGAGCTGGATCTCCTAATGCCAATAGTCTCCACTTTCTCAATATCTTCATGTCTTTAATTCCCATTTCATTAAGTTTCTGTGATACACCTGATTCTACAACTCGTTGCAACAAGGTGCTAAAATGGTCAGTCAGCGGCCAGCCCTTCCGCACAGTAAACGCTAAGAAAGCTGGTGACAAAACGCACTCTCTTACTCTGTGGAACTGATAATATCCATCAACAAAACTTTGTGGAAACCGTTGCAATACATATAATCCCAAATCATTGGAAAGAACTGCTGCATCACGCGATCTTGCTGCTGAATACAGAACGTTTCTCCAGTCTCTCGCACTGTGTACTAAACTCACTTTTTGGGACAAAGCTATTACAACACGATCGGATTTCTTGAAGTATTTCACATGGTGGTTTGTCACCGGTGTTGCATACACTACGTTGCACTTTTTGTTCACATCTTCTAAGGAGTCTATTTCGGTACCTCGTCCTGACACTGTCAGAAAACTCATGAAACATCCACCAAATCCGTTCAACATGATAACACTAAAAGCACTAAGCCATATCATTAACTTTCGGTAACGGCTATCGAAAATTCCTGTGATAAAAGTGCGCACTGTCGCAAGGAAAGCTGTGTCCCATGAATTACCAGATATAGTACGATACGCAATGGCGAAGAGAAGTATTGAAATAGCAGTAGCTAGCCAAGTGTAAAATGAAAAAGAATGTAGGACACTAAGGTGACTGATTTGCGCCCTCGGGGCTAAAAGACACATATCGTTTTGGACATGAGGATACAGATAGTCGATGTCGCTGAGGCCCATCTGATGATATCTTGATCTACCGTATATATCAATGCGTCCTTCAACAAGGTCGTGAATACCTCCCACGTACGATCCATTGGACAGAACCTCCCCTTCACTCACGGGCACACAGCCATCCCTGTTGCCAGTATGTACGGCAAGCACAAAGAGCACTCGAGCATCGAGTCCGTATGGTTTCCACTCTGGAAAGCAAACGCTATGAGACAGCGGTGTTCCTTTCGGCATGCCAAAACGTACTCCTACTACTTGCTCTGTTGATTCCGATTTAAATATCCGGCTCCCATTCTCTGCTCGTAGTTGTCGAAAAATAGCATAAGGTTCCGCAAAACTCTTAGAGGACAAAAACTTGACCATAATGGCAATTGTCCAAAACACACCAGACATTATGTTAACCTTGATGGAAAACTTGTTCGTGACTAGAAAAATTAACGAATTTGATTAGACAAACTTTCTTCCGTCAATAAAACAAACTCTCCGTGTCCTCTATTCCATAACTGTTAGCTGCATAACACTATGGATGATGAATTAACAATCCTTTAAGAAGATACGAGACATGTTTTAGTAAGAACATTGATCAAATAAAGAGCTTTTAAAAGTCTCTCACGACTGTTGGTAATGACAGTTAATGCATGCAAAGTGAAAGCTTTCACGTGTAGCATTTTATCTATTATTAATCTCGATAATTAACATCAGCTTTCGTGAGGTCACGGTATTCCGGTTGTAGCACCGACAATACAATCTCTTGAAGAGAACATGGTTTTCGTGTACGTGCGTTTCAAATGACGAGCTACTAGGGATTTCATTTAGATAATTTACAGAAAAGTGTCTGTCGAATTAGAATTAATATATATTATACGAGTTTGGCCACAGAATTCCGTTTGACAAAAAAACGGTTTATAAAAAAGTTCGGAAAAAACAACATTGAATAACATTATAGAAAGTTTTATTTTCGTCAACGGCAGTTAGCTGAGGGAAGTTTCGGGTATATAAGTATTTCCCATCTTCAGGCTACAATGTATATCAATAATAATAATAATAATAATAATATGATTAAGTATAAATAACAAGTTACTGGCATTAATGGTATGATTACAAACAATACCACTCGATACGAAATAAAATGTGAAAATTCACCATTTTGATCATTATCTATTTATTGTAATGATCTTTTGTTGTTCAAATAGTAGCAATATTCTGTACTTTTATTACCAATATTTCGTTGTTTTATTTTTACATAACCGTTTTTTTGCTGACCATAAATTTCTTCTGAACTCTTCATACGGCTGGTGTTAATGGAAGAAACCACGAAAAAACTACCGATCGGAGAAACCGTGCGAACCTAGAATTTTCCTCGAGACAGCTGTTGAATTCGACCTATCTAGCTATTGTCGAAAATCCTGACACCGTTGGGACTTGAACCCTGGCATCTTGTGAGAATAGGCACTGCAGTGACATAAATTGATGTTCTGAGATATCGAAGCCGGCGGTAGTCTACTACATGTCAGTAAGAGCTGATAAAAGGCAAGGAAGAGGAAGGAAAGATCGCGCATAGTCCGTGGCCCGTTTGTTACGGTACTGCTCGGGCATTGACCTGCTGTTGATTGAAAGCAGATAAAACACCGCAAACTACCAATCACATCTACCAAAAGAGACTGTTGAAAAATGTGAAATAGAAATGATCGATTGTGTCATTATAAAATGTCAATACGTAATTTTCTTTTTTGCAGAAACCCGACGCCTATGGACGGCGATCAGCCAACATTACAGTGGCCACCTTATACCGCTGACAAGGAAACCTACATGGAAATGGGCACGGAGTTCATCATCAAAGAGCACGTGCTAGGAGATCGAATTGCTCTTTGGCGACGACTGTCCAGTAAGTCGGAGGCAGCGGGCAGCGAGTAGGTCAGCTGCGTTATCGACTCTTAACGTGCACTGCATGGCACCGTATCGCCTACACGCTACGATGTAATTCGCACACAACAATGGTTTTGGTGCATTATCACACCTTCCTACACGTAGATGCACGCGAAGGCATATAAAACACGAATAACACGAGTGATCCTAATGTTTCCTCCCTGCACATCAGATTCTTCAATAATCCTCAACAAAGTACGAAGTCCCTTAACCAATCCCAACTGGCAAACAAAGTGTATTAAGAAAACACTTTCGTATTAAAAATGCAGAAATTTGGAATTAATATTAATTTATTTAGTTAGTTTATTATTAATATACATTAATAAGTATTGGAAAGTGGTAGCCGAATCTTAATTTCATATTCATCATAGCTGTACCGCCCTAAATATTCTATTAAAAATTCCACTGCACATGCCTTCATAGAATGTGTCCCTCCCCACTTAACTATTTTGTCTCTTAGCCACATTTT
Organism: Gryllus bimaculatus; assembly: GCA_017312745.1. Classification (NCBI taxonomy): domain Eukaryota; kingdom Metazoa; phylum Arthropoda; class Insecta; order Orthoptera; family Gryllidae; genus Gryllus; species Gryllus bimaculatus. Next base: position 37,801 of record BOPP01000329.1, on the reverse strand, counting down.
ATCTCACAATGCATTGGCATAATTATAAATATAAAATAATAATCATAACAATAATAATCGTAATAACAATAATATCTTAAACTACCTCTGATATGCCCGTAAAATATCAAAAAGTGTAGTAAAGAAAACGCGAAAGAACTATAAAATAGCAGTAAATTAAAAAACAGTATTATAATGTTGTGAGTGAAAAATTTGACAGCTCTCTCCACTATCGAGAAGTAAAAACTCCAAAATGAAAAAATATGTTTATAATAACAAGCTATTATTAAAAACCGAATAATATAAAACAATGATCACCTTGAGACATTCCTGGAAGTCATTCCCATTTACTGGCAGTCTGTTTCAAGAAATGGAATTCCAAAATCATAATATAATCCAAAACTCAATACTAGCATTAAGCCCGGTAGAAATACAAAAACTTCCGTTCCATTCCAACATCCATCGCCGGTTCACTGCCGAAAATCTGAGAAGAACCATAATATCCTGATGAAAGTATCGCAACTCACTATGCTGAAAGCTGAGAACTGAAAACATACACAGAATGGTACCACTGCATATCATTGCGGAAGATTTACATCGCGCATTAAACAGATATTCAAGTGCCAACCATGAGCAAAATTTGTTGTTTTTTAAATATTATATTCTGGCGCCTTTTTCGCATATGCGTCTCTAAGCTATCTTTTGTCCATTGGGCATCGAGCGTGTGACTACATATAAACACGCTTAATGGCCAATATGAATATGTATTTATTTATGCATGTACACGTCGTAGAATATTACAAAGAGGTTATACAAGACCCTAAAAAGCCCTGATTTTGTGGATGGAGACTAGACATTATTGAAAAAATACCAAAATCCTAATAGTCAGGGAATATTCCGTCCAATTACTTTTATTTTGGGCAATTTTGTAAGTACGATTGATATCTTGATAAGTAAGATTTCTGTGTATATGAGAGAAAACAGTATTATGAGTCAAGACCGAAAGAAGTGCTACACTAGATCATAAGATATAAGATAACAGAATCTCAATCTATTTATAGGAGGACCGCAAACATGACCTACATTGATTACATAAAATCAATACATTTACGTCCCCGTATGTGTGTTTGAAAAATAGATATTTCATGGCCTATACCAAAGATCCAAAAATCCATTAATTTACGAGGTCATAGTCAACATAGATTACCGTTCGACATCTAATGGCACCATTTCAAATTCCTAATAATCAATTAAGACGTCAAAGAATTTAAGATGACTCAATCAGTGCACTATGGTTCAGCGTGGCATTCAGTGTATCACTTCAGAAAATAATAGTTATAAAATAACATTAGCGAAAGAAAACCACACGATAAAACACCTTATGACTACGATTTAAAAACGAAGTTGCAGCAAAGTATTTTTGGAAATTGTCTTCGATAAATATGAATCCATTAATTTCGAACAGAGCTGTAAAAAAGGAATTGTGGACAGAATGCTCCAAGTAACTTGCTGCAACTGTCCTCAGGGCCAATCGCTATCACTAAATTAGAGCCGATTGCACCCGAACCTTCTCCACCTCTCCCCGCTGTAGGTCTAACTCGCCAAGCGGCGAGCCATACACTTGGCTGACAAATAAAGGCTGGGCCAAGGAACGTTAAGTGAGCCGCCCATTTCAGCAGTCCTAATTGAGAAGGAAGAATTATTGTTACATCTGAAGGATACGCTGGTACATCCGACGTACGTGGTTCACTAGCATCATAAAGCTGATTCAATATACGGTATTTTTAGGAAGATTTCTGAAGCTGAAAAGTCTTAATCACATTAATTTCAAAAGTAGGGATGAATGATATATTCGTTTTGCCCAGACGAAGATTAGAATTTCTTATTCTGAACTCAGTTGTATTGCAGAAACCCAGTTGTAAGCAACAATACTTGTCTTTTCAACTGACAAGTAAATCATAAGTTTATTAAAAAGTTTGCAACTGGCTAAGAGAACAAGACTAATCAAAACACAAGACAATATCGCATTAAGCATCACAGAGCACCAATAGGATTTCTTCTACTTCCCTTGGTAAAATGGGCATTGTAGACATCCCAAATCTCTTTAGGAAACAAATTAGTGAATACAAAAATAAGTGGTTCGAATCAAAAGCCAATACGCATATGTGTAATTTTCCATGCGCGTAATTTTGAAATGGGGTTACTTGCCCCAAGCTCGGACTAAAAATAGGGCATGTTCTCTTTTGATTTCGAAACACAAAACTACTTTCTTCTACTTCAACTTAACTGTTGTAAGTTATTTCTGTTGCTTGAAGAAATGAACTATTCATATGTAATACAAGCAGAGGATTTGCTTTGAAAGAAAGAGGCTCCTGTGAATCTACTTCCAAATCTGATTTTCTCTGGATACACCTGAAGTACTGCAATGTTGTTCTGTGCATAAATTATATTTTTATTGTAGTATTTGGGAAGACTGTTTCTATTAATATACTTAATTTATTGCGGTGTTTCTCGAGAATACTTTATTAGTGGTTCTTCAGCACAGCGTGCTAACTTTTTGAAAAACATTTTCTGGGGTTTGTTCTGCAACATGTTTGCTACTCTAGGTCTCTAGTTATCAGCTGCAAAAAGGCTGCTGTCCAAACCAAATAGTTTCCAAGACGTAGCATGCACACTGTTCAATACAAATAAACTTGTCTCGTATAACACCACAGTAAATTAAATATTTTAACAGACACAGTGTTAACGAAAACTCCATCAACACAGTAAATTATAGTTATATACATCAGTTCGTTACGTATCGAAAACGTCATTGATGTTGCTATTCGATAACCCAACACATAGTCGTTATTTCATGGAGGGTGACCTCTTCCTTGGAGCGTTACTGTCGCATGACAACTGAATCGTATGCAGTTACGCATTGCATTTAAGAATTTAGACGGTACGCGCATTACGAAAATGGGCGGAATAATAGTAAAATATTCACATTTGTGTCAAAATCGAAATTATTTAATTTTTTCGGTATTTTTTCGACTTCCTAGGTTTTTAGCTCTACCATAAGCACCTTGTCCGTGGACGGAGGCGACATGCTTTTCTTTCGATTTCTGCGCACATTGGAAATTTGTAGTATACATGTAGTTCAATATACCATTTCACAGTTAAATTTGGTTTTCAGAAAAGTTTTGCAATATGTTTTATGGCTGTATGTTGACTTTAAATTGTTAATGTTTTGATGACTATTGCTTGTTGCTATGTCTGTGTGTGTGTTCTCTTTCTAAGAGTATTATTTAATTTGCTAAGCAGTTATGCACCTGTTTCATGCATTGTATTTAGTAATCTGTAGTTTTCAAGATGCTTATAATAATTAAAATTATTTTTTACTCCGTTTAACTGTATTAACACTTTTCTATGATAATTTTCTATTGTCATGACTTGTTTTTGTGGCAATTGTTTTTCGACATGTTTCTGTTCACATTTTGTATTTTTTAAAGTATTGTGATTTTGTTTATGGCGCAGCAACTATGATTTGTATAGTTAATAAACAAGAAATAAAATAATACAATCTTCTATATAGGTAATAATTTAACAATAAATAGACAGAAATAACCAAAGTTTGACTTATAAACTTTTAGGTCCCTTAACGCACTCCAAATTAATTAGTAATTTAAAAGAAGTAATCCCAAATTTATAATATAATTTTATATTTTTCCCGAGGTACCGAAACGTCGTTCAGTCTTTTTTTCGCCAGAAATCAAGTCCTGGAAATAACTAGTACTAAGATACTAATTTATTTTTAAATTTACTGATACACAAGTACAAAAGCTTCTAGATTATAGAAGGCCAACTCTTAAACGCCCCAATTTTTGAGTTTCCTCAAAAAAATTTTCCATCGTCTGTTTTATGTCCTCTTGCCTAAATGTTCTTGATGTGATCCACTGTGTTGTTCTGTTGACCCGCAATTGTGAGACCCCAATTGTCTCTCTTAACATCTTAGAGAACCTTCAGAAGGCTCACACGCCTCAATTACCAAAATATTTTTATTAGAAAGCCGTGTTGGAAATAAGGAGGAGTTGGAAGGAATGTCAAATAACTACCAGCTTATAGTCTTTCAGAAATATTTTGGAAGGATGGCATGTTGCATCAATCCAAGGAGGGCAATATACACGCGGTGAGGATCTACACAAGGGACATTTATGATCTTTTTCAACTGCTATGGTCATATAACGACGGTCATATAATATAATTTAACAATGGTTTTATAACTTTGGGGCAATGGTTGAAGAACACACATACGGACACACATAAGTACCCATGACTGGAGCGAGATTCACACCAGTGATTCTTGAAGCCAGGGCAGTAACGGCTTGAGCGACATGGACTTTCCAGGCTGGACTTTTCTATAGTATCAAATTTCAACATTTACTAAACTGATGTTGAATTTTTCCATATGACAGTGAAATTAAATCATATTCTATCATTTAAAACAGTAATATTTACATTATATAGTGTTAAATATATAGTATCTTTGTTTATTTACATTCCATGCACGTTGTGAAGAATACGGCGGCGGTGCTGAAATCATACTCCCGTGACTAAACTGACAACTGCAACATTAATGTCTGAATATGCCATCGTATCAGAGTATTTACAAATATTCCGCGGCAAATGACGATGGAGCAAAGGGTATATGTGATATTCAATCACAAAACAATATCTCTGAATTTTTTAACAGTAAGCAAAGAAGAAATGCGTAAATACTCTCTATTACATAGACAAACATTTCCACATTACACAGTAACATAAAGGTTTAAGCTATTTTTATCGAGAACTTCTTAATTATGTTTTGCTTTACAGGAAACGCATAACTCAGAAAGGCACGTATAACTCTCACCTTATGCAATTCGCAGTGGAAAATATTGTATAATGAGAAAATTGTAAACACGGCTTATGAGAATTATTTTTTAGTAGTCCTTAGAATAAGATACTTAAAGCCGAATAATGTGTATCTTCACGTCCATTGTTCTCTACTAACAAAAGTATCGATCAAGTATCTCATAAAATCAAATTTTGTGCACAAACGTTTCGATGTGCACCTACAAATGCAAAAACCTTCCAATCATAAGAATTCAATTTTTATAAGAACATTTCAATTTGTAAAAATGATTTGTGTGTTTCTCATTATATGTTTTAATTTATCTTGTATCTTATACATCTTATGGTAATGTTCAATAAAAAACACACCAAACAATTAAGAACATTCAGAAACTTGTTAAATATGCCCAAATAAGCGCAACAATATATGAAGATTAAGGCTTTAAGCCTTTACAAATTATGATTAATAATGTTTATTTGCAGAACGTGCATTGGCCTAATATCTTGACCTATTGATGAATTTTATCATAATTAGACAGAAATAAAATATTTCTGCACACGTTTAATAGTTTACATGTAATTTGTAAACGCACATGTTAGAGCGACAATACATGGCCGCGGGTTTAAAGACACGACCTGAATTGAAACACACAGAACTCCGAATAACACTGGTGTTTTTTTTGTTGTTGTTTTTTACAAACTAGTGGTGCTACACAGGGCCATATTTTCTGGCACTATTGAACAGCATTTTCTAACATTTGAAATATTTTCACATTGTTGCGCTAACTCTGTACCGCTCGGCTATTATTTATGAATTCCGTATCATTTCAACCTATATCACAAACAAAGTGGATGTGTGCTATCTGCATCATCTTATCGATAGTCCAGAGCGAGCAGAAAGCATGTTCTGTTCTTTTACTAAATGAAGACACAAAGGTAGTTAATTAATTCATTATACACAGAAAAGCGAGATATTATTTCACGCAAGTTTGCTTGTAACAACCAGCGCGGATCAGCTGCATGAGCCTCGTTTGAAACAACGGGCGGTTCATTTGTATATAGTAAATACGGTTCCCCTTCTGGTATGAATTTTCGTCCAAACGCTAATTTTCTGTCGTAGAATTTTCCGTCACAATTCAACTGTTCATGCAGTTAGGGTCAGCGGTCCTCAAGAACAACGTTATCTAAAAGGTGCACTCTTACAGTTGTTTCGTCCATTACATTGGCTTTTGAAATGAGTTTTCCAAGAAATATAAATACAAAGTTTTAGACGAAGTCCTTAAGACTTTTAAGAAAACTTTAAGAAAACTTTTTTAAGTTTTTAGACGCTTGAAGAGGCAGGCGAACAAAGCGCAGGAAATTTGCATTTACAATTTGCAATTTTCAAATTGTTCAAATAAATAGGGACGTGCGCGCAAAATGTAGACATCGAATCACTTTGTTTGTTAAAGTGTTTGAACATCCATGAAAAGATAAAATAGAATATATTTGGGGGTTGCGTTTGTGAGAAAATACTGTTTTAAAATGAAAAAAATGTTGTGTCATGTCAAAAAATTTCACATCAACAAACGATATAACGAAAAAGAATACTCATAATTATTTCAAAATCAACAACAAATTATAAAAAAATCTGAACTTTGAAAGAGTGAATTTTTCTTGACGAACGCCTTTCATTAAGAAAAATTAATATCTTCCAACAATTGTAATTTGTAAGGAGTACGGGGGGCCGAAAAAAAAAAAAATAAAAAAATCGAATTTTTTTTTTTTTTTTTTTTTTTGCAATTTTTTCGAAAAACTGGGAATTTTTACAACGATAATGGGTCCCTTTCGATTAAAAGCATTTTAATCATTTCCCGAAAGAAATTAATAAAAAAAGTGGCATTTAAAAAAAATGAAAATGTCTCAGAGGCTTCAATGTACAGAACCTCCCTTTTTCGCAATATCAAACATTTGGTTTTAAATTCAGAGCCATGGAAATCCTGCTGATCTATTTGGGGATTCTCAATTTTTATGAAAAACCCGTTGACACGACTTAGCGCCTAGTGTGTGCAGAGGGAAGCGTAGAGGAAGTCATTTTCTATTTATAGGGACAAGATTTATCCACTTTCACCTAACCAGGGCTCGGCAATAAGTGTGTTGCGAATTTGCCTTTCTCACTTGCAGAACTACAATACTTTCTCTATACTATATACGCAGTAGAGGGAAAGTAAAAACATTCTCAGTGATAAAATAATTTCACAATTGCAAGTTACAATGTTTCCTAAATAAAAACAATGTATCCTTGAATTTTGTATTTGAATTTCAAGCCTGTCTTTAAACCTGTTCGCCATGAGTTTTGTGAGAAACTACAAAAATACATGTCAGACATAACTGAATATTAAATGCTAACAGACATAACTGAATTACATCGCTCTCAACAATCCTACCAAATCGTTATCTTCTTGTACGCTTTTTCGAGCAGTCTCTTCCACAGAATATACTCGTGAAACATGATTGATTATTTACCAGACCGTCTTCGATTCGTGGAAATATTTTTTTTTCTACCATCCGCACCATCGAATCTTACAACTGATACGAACGAAGAACCTTGAAACAAAGCTGTCACCACTGTCACCGTGTCGGTCGTGTCCACTGCTTTGAAGATAGGTAGATAAATTATGAAGTTGATTCCCGAAGTCGCAATTTTTGAGGTAGGGGAGAGACCTTTGAAATGCATGAGCGTAATATCAATGTTATTTACATGTGATAACAGGTGCTGTACCATTGATTGATTGTATCTGAAGTCATTATTTACATTGCCCTTTACAACAATACACAGTTACAGTTTAAAAATTCGTATAAAATTGTTTTGCTGCCCAAGAAAAAACTCTTATCTTAGTAGTAGAGTACGCAAATTTCGCAAAGTAATATTGAAGAGTTTGAGATATTTGAATATGGAATACAATGGAAATTTGTTTTCTGGAAGAGCGCGCTTTTAATGTTAAAATTTTTTTCTTTAATAACAATTTCAGGAACACTACCTGTCGACAGAATGGTTTATAAGAATATGTCAGTAGAATTTTTGAAAATCATATATTTAAGAATGAACAAATATAAATAGTTCAGTATTATATATTCTACTATTATATGTATCTTCTGACTTAATATTGAACTTAAATGCTAATCTTACAATTATATCTAACAACACATGAATAGGAACCTCACAGAGCACCTACGGGATTAATTGAGTTCTGAAAATATGCTGAGGAATGAAAATATTGAATATCTACTTTTCCTTCTAGTTGAAAGCTGGTAGGTGTGGCTTAGTCGTAATGGGTTGCTTGGGCTATTGTATTTATTTTGAAGAAGAAATTGTTAGATTGGAGCGCAATATGGGGAACTATACAGGGTAAATTAAACTCTTAGTGCAGTTGAATGTTTGAGATAAACCAGAATGCATGAGTGGGAAGTCTAAGCAAATGATTTTGGATGATCTGTAATATATTGGTGTTATATTTAGATGCATCGATACATCGTAGGACATGCATTAAGCATCTAATTAAAGATTTGATGACATTGTTTAATGAGAGCTTACTATTGTGATTCTAAAGTTGCTTGAGTTGAATTAGTGTTATTTGTAGAGTGCTGTGATTTTACTGTTATGCGACTTTTTCGATTTAGTCTGCTCTCAAGATTCAGGAATAGATATTTGACAGATTCATCGTGTGAGGTCCATATAATTGGGTGATCGTTTATTGGGAGTGAACTTGGGATTGAAAATGTTCTTAATGAAAATATTCTGGCGGTTGATTTTGTAGGATTGAGTTTGATTTTCCATTTAAATGACCGATCATCAATTTTGTTTAGATGTGTTTGAATTTGTTTACAGATTAAATAACTTGAATGATTGTACATAAAAATGACGGTGTCATCAACGGATTGAGCGATGTGTGTATGTGAGAATGTCAGCTGTGTACACTCTACACGAGAAAAAAATTGAAGGCAACTCTGATAAATATAAAATTAAATTGCATTACCTTCAATCACAAACTTGCAAAATCCACTTATTTAAAAATGTACTTTGAGAACATTGAAAAAATCTCTAAAATAGATATTGCATTTTTACTGTGTTAATTTTGTGTGCAATTTTCGAAAATATGGAGAGTTCGCAAAAAGCGATTCGGCACCACGGCTTATAGTTTTCTCTATACGCGAAGAAAAAATTAGCCCTTTTTGGGAGAAACTATTTAAAAATTGCGTAATTTCACGCAAAATTACGCTAAAACTAATGTTTTTCGAAAATTAAACATGGTCTTATTTTAAGACCTTTGAAGATCAAATCTGTACCTTCAATACTCTAGTAAAGACTCCGAAGAAAAATTGAATTGCCGCATTTTTCTATTTAGAGAGTTCAATGAAAATGAGAACTGAACCATTTCTTTGTGTCCTTCGCGATATCCGAGAAAAAGGATGAATAAAAAATTTCAAGTCATTTTTGTGAACATTTTGGAAATATTGACGAGGATTCAAGTAAAGTTTTCTCATTATTCACAATGTCTGTTTCAAACACTGGATCTTGTGTTCTATTATGCCTATTAAAAATTTAAAATTTTGAAAAAATTGTCAGAACGTTGGAGGTGCTAGCGTTGACCCCAGACAGGCAACTAAGACGTGCAACCGATCGGTTTTTCTGTATCGCGGTCCATCAAACGAAGATTCACAAAATGTTTAGAAAGCAGTTTACTTCATGTAGGAACAAGATTTATCCAGATTATCTTAATTAGAGACCTCAAGTGCTAGTTTTGGGGGCGAAAAATTGGCTATTTCTGCCACGCAGTACAATAATGCTCTTTAAGATAAATTAAAATTGACCTTTATTTGCCATCCTTCTATTATATTTTACACTAATATTAATATTCAATAACCATTTCTTGTAAATAAGCAGCAGCTATGTAATACGTTAATGCGCTATTGACTACTAATGCGGACAATAATTTAAGAATTGGACATCATAGTAAGGAAACAGGTATCAGAATATACTATGATGATCCAGAAAACACTCTGGCTAATAATTACGTCACTTGCGAGGCGTACCGATATGTCAGCTGACTTATTTCAAAGGTGATGCGATTTGGTTTCACAATTCGTATATTCTATATTCGAACTTCTGCATTCAGAATATTACAAACAGTAAAATGGCACATAAAAAATTGCATATACGAGTCTTACACGTCGGGATATATTTTTGTTTTTACCTTTCTTTCCATTTTAGCCTTCCAAAATTTTACATTAGCCTGAAGTAGTTTTTTTTTCAAAACTAATACGTTTTTAAAAATATTTTTTCAATAAAGCCATCATTCCCAACTCCCACAATAACAGAATTCCCATTCTCGGTTGCTTTCGTATCCATTATTGATATGAAATGAACTGATCAAAATACTCAACAAGAGATATTCATTCATTTATATAGTGTTTTCTCACATATTTATTGAAAATTGGATTTTTCGCCTAGAATAAACAAATTCGAAAACAAATAGTGAACATATGAATGCTTTTACTGTAAGTAAACTAACGCGTAACGAGTACTCTGTAGGCGCGATAGCAACAGTCACTTTTTTATGTAAATTATACGAAATAGTTAGCATATAATGGAATAAACAAGACGTACTACAGAATACAGGACTTACCCATGTTGCAGAATTTCCTCTTCTCTTGAGTTCGAGCTACCTTTCTTCATTTTGCCCACACCGTCCTCCACGTTTCTTATCAATCGGCACATAAATCACCTAGGAGCAATGGCGACTGCTCCTGAAGAGTTAAGTTGAAGAAAATATTAAGCTTGCAATAAATCGACTCGTTTAATTTGCTCATGTTTGAGGACGAATTTAGTATTTAATGCACGATTGAGCGAAAGATAAATGCTTTTGGAATGGGTTGTATCATGGACCATCACGTGTCATCCGTAGCTTGTGCATGTGAGTCAATGGAAGCTTCAGGAAAAGTGGGGGTACTCTGAGCTGGGTAGGGGCAGCGTGCTGCTATTGAGGTTTGTTCGGCAGAGACCGCGGCTATTAACTAAGCTAAGAATACCGACCCTTTCATTTGATTTCACAAATTTCCTTTTGTCTGCGGGAAATAATTTTTAAAAAATCTCTTATTTTCTCGTGAGCACAATTGGATCTTCCGTTATCAATGTAAGTTCTCTTAGACAAGGATTAAAATCACGAAACTTGCCAATCGGTTGTACACGAGCTATAGTTCTCGTTTAAGAAATATTTTGAAGAGATAAAACGTTCAGACACGCATACAAACACAGCGGCCGCTTTGCCTAGAAGTGTATGATCCCTACAACTCTCCAGGGGGTACTACTAGTAATCAGTTTTCGTACGACTAATCTGAATGAAGAGATCCATTCAGTTCCCGAATTTCGCCCACAGTTGCCAGTCAGGCACAGATATTGTGGATTTAGGGTAAGGGTAATAAATACCATTCAGGAGGAACTTGCAATGACCTGAATCAACGAACACCACTTAAAACATTCATGACTAACGTGAGTTTTGAAGCCAACGGCTTGGTTCCCACAAAATTGGGTTCACGTGCTTTAAACTCTTGAATCACGAAACCTAATCCCTTATTCACTAAAATATTTGTAGAGGGAGGTAAATTGAAACGTTAGGGATATGTAAAAACTAATATGATAACGCTAATAATGAAAATCTGATATGTGCTTTGAAAAATTGAACATGTGAATCTGAATGACTTTCGCACCATTCGTTTCTAATGTAGCAACGCAAACCGTTACTTTCAATATTAAAATATATCAACTGTTCATTTATAAATGAACAATTTTCTCAAAATAAATTCACTCTACTGAATATGTAGTCGAGTGTAATATTTATAGTACGTGTTAGTAAGGCAATGGTTTATTATTCATGTAATACGTAGATTGAGGCATTTGTGTATTATCAAAATATTTCAGTCCTTTTAAAGTGCAATTAAAAAGTACGAATATCAAAGTAGAGTGAAATCTCTTTGTACATGCACATTTTCATTATAACTTTGGCACTTTTGTTAGAAAAAAAAAGTTTGTTTGAACGTTTTTGAAAATGGAAAAATTGGAGCTAATTTACATCAGATCTTTTCAGTTTTGAGACAATTTCATGAAAATCATTTGAAGCACATAAACTCATAAAGCAATAAATAATAAAACGCATGTAGGTTAAATATTAACGACATAATACATACTTAAACGACATGAACAACCAAAGTAATTAAGTTTATCTCCTCCTGAAAAATGTTCCTGTTTGACATTTTGAACTTCCAGTGTCGATAATAACTATTTAGTTTTAGTTCTGACTCATCTTAAATAAAGTGTATTTAGTGCCGGCCTAAATATTCAAAGTCTCTACGTCTGCAGAGCCGTAGCGGCCTCGTGCCTGAAGCTTCGTGGGTTCGAATCGCGCTCGAGGCATGGAAGACATGGACGTTTGAGTCTGTATACCGTTACCCCGAACGTTTTTTACAGCGGTCGCTGAACATCCTTGGGAGTTGAACAGCGACCTTAAGTTAAAAAAAAAAATAATTTAATTTCCCAGACAATTTTGAAATTTGCTTGAGCATGTGAACGGGACCTTACAGAGATCGACAGCAGCTGCACCAACGAAGAGCAACCAATAGTGCACTTGCAGCAAGGAGCTCTTCGAGGACGCAGAGACGTTTCGGTCGCTGGTTGCGCCTACTACAGTTTCCAAGGAATTCCTTACGCTCAACCTCCTGTAGGTGCGTTGCGCTTCAAGGTGAGTGTACACATAAGAATATATTAACTCACTCAACACATAATTAGTGCCGAAAAAGGCTGAAATTTTACAACTAGTATGTAACAAACCTGTGAGTTATACACTAACATACAAAGTAACAGGAAAGTTAAACGAAAACGTGTAATTTTTTAAGTATATTAATTACTAAAGAAGGTTAGATGACAGTTTAAACAATTTGGAAAGATAATAAGGAAAGCATACATTTTTCCTAATTGTAATGGTTTTAACATAACATTAATCCAAACCCATTTGTCTTCAAATTCGAATATTCTTAGTCCGTACCAAATATTTTCTCTTACAAAATAATAACTTCCTAGTATAACGAAAAAGTAAAAATGCCATTGAAAATACTATTTTTTTTTCAGTTGAATCTAAAATTTGATATAAATGTTTCCATTGATATACAAATAACAAAAATAATGTGAAAGTTTAACGTCCTAATGAAACAGCTCAGGCAAAACATTGCATTGGTTTCTGATAGTGATATTCAGGACGTATTACTTACTCTCGTCATACTACATGCATGTATAAGTAAGTATAAGTATACTAACTATATGTACGCTCTTGGAAACATCGGTCAAGAGACGTCGTTTGACGGGTTTCTACTCTAAACCAAAAGAAAATTTCCTTTTAACTCATCAGTGGTCACATACGGACAACCATGACAGTAAGGATGTCACATGTAATCCAAGTTACTTTGAAGCGTTATCAGCATCACCCCAGGGTCATTTAGGTTACACGTTCGGGAGGAAAGATTTTCAAGGAAAGGAATAGGAATTTTCGCCTTAACCTCTATCTTCGCTTGTAAAAGTAGTGAGATTGTTGTTCTCAGTTGGTAAGTAGCATCTGTTCAGAGTGGTGAGGTGAAGTTTTATTTGGAAGTGGCTTGATTTTGTTGTCATTAGTGAGTAAGAAAAAGTGATATTTTGAGAGAACATGTCGAGTTCTGAAGATGAACCGGTTCGTAAAAGGAGACGCGGAAAACGTATCAGCGTAGAGTCGTACTCAATGCCAGGGTGAAAGGCGAGGCATGTTTCGAACACCGGTAAGAAAGTAGATCTAAAAACAAATCAGGAAGGTATTTCATGTAAGTGCAATACTAAATACTGTATATCTATTGATGAAAAAGTAATAAATGATACCTGGAATTATTTTTATTCTCATGTATTCGAGTATTTCTTGAAGAAGTGATGTCTGTATCCTGGAAGTGGAATTTCGTGATACCGGCTGACACGGTAATATATTTATAAAATATTCACGGTAGAATAAATTATTATTATTATTATTATTATTATTATTATTATTATTATTATTATTCGGTTTTCATTTATTTAAAAAGTTAGCTTTGTATTAATGAAGGTCTCAACGCATTCTGAAGGATACTGAGGTTATCTCGTACGACGATGTTATTGGCGATACCTGCCACCGAATTGTGTGCGGAATAAATATTGTTTCCTTTCGCAGCAGTGATAAAAGTTACGAAAGGGTTCAGGCAATGCAAGAGCGTTATCTCTGAATGCATCCAATGTCAATGCTACTGAAGTAAATGCAACATTGCGGGAATTGGCAAATTTATGGGTCTAGTTTCAAAATGCGACTTCTCCACCTACGGTGAAAAATGAGATATTGGTTTCAATACTGGTCCGTTGCAATTATACGACGTTCTGTAAAATGATTTCTAACAAAACGCGTTTTTTTACACACCAGAAGGCTTTGTGTGTTTGTTAATAAATAATGTGTTAATATCAATATTTCTATGATCATTTAATTGCGAAGTACGATCTTTCCAATTCAGAAATCAGAGAACCTTGTGTCACTATGTTTTGGCGTCGTATTATATACCGGCTGAAATTTTTTAGAAATCTCCAAAAGGGCCTGGGCAGTCCAAACACCGCTGGGCTATCGTTACAAAAAGGAGCTCGTGCGGTAACATATTATTGTTATCTCCACACTACACAATGCATATTTTTAATTTCAAATACCAGCGGTCAATTTTCTAATCTCTTCAAAATTGAAATATTTGCCTTCTTCGCGAAAGCGAATTTTGACCGCTTTACGCATAAAATTGTCTAGACAAATGTAGGATGTTGTAATTTAGTGGATTTTATGACCCTGTAGTATGGATACAACAAGTACGTAGATTGGAAAACGACCTTACTGCTACACGAAGTCTAGAACACTTTGACACTGAGCCATTCTTTCGCTCTTCTAACACTCCCCTTGTAACAACACATTTTATATTATAGAAACTTGAAAGCAACGTTACGTTTACAAAAATTTATGTCAATTCAGTTTCACTGGCAGGAATCACAAAAGCCTTTTTCATCTGAACATCTACTACTTTGCTCTCAATGGAAGTTAAAGTATTTTATACGCTCTTCAATAAAATAAATTTAATATCTTTAGTTCGATGTACATAACGTAGTTTCGAAAGTAAGCGTTAGATAGCGCTGTCGGCAGGGATGTCCAGCACCATCGGGTTGTCGGGCCAAGGCATTTTCGACGCGAAACTTACTGTTTCTAAGAATGTACTTACGACTAAGTTTTGAATTGATGTGGTACAAATTGGCAATTTTTCAACAGAAAAGCTCAGATTGTGGTGTCCTGATAATAAAAAAGTGGATAACTCTGTACCTTTTTGTACTAAATTACTGTCTCTAACTCCTCCAGTCAGAACCCCAACAATTTTTTGAGTTGTTAATGCTGAAAATGGCAAAACGTCTTTATTCTGTCATCGTCAGAGAATACCCCATCAAATAATATTATTCAAAACTTTTATCCCCAGTCGATCTGGCCAAACACAACGTCTTGTGAAAATGAAATGAAGATTTTCATTTTTGGAGGTACTACATAAATTGTCAAGATATTCAAAAACATCTCCAAAAAAGTTTTTTCCTAGGTTAGACTAAAGAACGTTCAAAGCTGTCACATTTTCATCAATATTTTAGAATTTTCGTAAATGACAAAAGGACAAACATTTTTACGCGTCTTCCTCAAATATAAATTTTGTATAATAGAGATTTTATTCTTCAATGAAATCTGTTCTACAAAAATATATTTAAAAAAGGCCATGCACATTTTTTTTAAAAATTATGAGTAGTGTGGGGGTAATTTTGTGTAAAATATAGGCAAATTGTTCTCGAAAGACAGTCAAATAATACCCTGCGCATTTTTTTTAAATGTTAGTAATTTTTGCGTAATTACTTTTAAGACATGAATAAGGCAATTTTTAAACAACTATTTTCTTAAAAAACGACTCCAATTTTTTATCGTATAACGGAAAAAGCGTAAGTCTCATTTCAGTTGAACACACTGAATTTTCTAAAATAACGAAAGTTATATATACTATAATTCTAGAAATGTATTTGATGTTGTAACATTACTATCTGTCGGTTGTTGTGCAATCGCCTGGCTTGTGCTCAAAGGAAGAAAACTGAACTCCGAAGAACTTTCGGAATTTGTCAACAGTTAACGTTCGCAGTATCTTCTGTTTTATCGGGAAATATGCTCATTTTATTGCAAATTCCTTGCGAGCAGAGCAATGACGAGTTTAATGTTCTGTTCAAAGCTCATAGCATTCTATTATACGCTCGTCCCACAATCTGTCCTGACAACACTGTTTTTTGTTTTTGTTTTTCGCTCCTCGGGGCCAAGGCAACGGAAAAGAACGACCTCTTATAGTTTTCTCGGCGACGAGGTGGTGGCGGAATATTACAGTCGGCATCGCAGAAACATTACATTATTCAAAAATATTGTTCTGCAACATTTGGAAATATTCCTATTGATGAAGTTGTCACCTCATGCTAGTTATCGTGGACTAAAGCGATTATTAGGTTCCGTTTAAAAAATAGAAGTAGGGTCATTATACAGCTTTTTACCGTGTTATAACTGTATCTGGATATCTAAATCGGTTTAGGAGATATTTTCAAGATGTTTACACATCATGCAAATGGCTTTACATATTATTACTAATATTACTTCCTAAATACGACGGAGAAGTTAATCACAGACGAATAGCAATTGCTAGCAGTTCATTTTGATCTTCGGGTAAACGTTGAAGATTTTTTTCTGTCTTCAATCGGTGCTAGAATATCGTAGAATCATACGTTGCGATCTTAACTGTTTAGCAGAGCATGGCTTTGAAACTGACAGCAGAACCTCATGATCCTTTTTCTTCACGAGTATTTCTTTGAATTATTTCTCAGCAATTCAAGTTGCAACTTCCTCGGAGGATTATAATGTCATGTAATGCTAAAAATAGCCAACAAACGAGTAAAGACAGTACATTTTGGCAATGCAAAATTTACGCCCTAAAACCCAGCCAAAGGCTTAGAGGTTGTTTGATCAGTGTAGTATTTAGATTTAGATTTATTTACTCAGAAAACAGTAAAACTGTATGTGACGTATAGGAAAGACGATTATTTGCGCAAGTTTTCTTAATTTCCTGAATCCCTTCCTGTCATTTTAACTATAAATAGTTGAAAGATGAGAAAGTTTAAAATAAATAAATAAAAAATAAATTTAAAAAAGCGAGATTAGCAATATTTGAAAATAATATACATATTTGTTTCCAAATTATAGAAAACTTATTTACATCGATAAGATGAATTATCGCAATGAATTGCCAGTATAATTTTTTTGCATTGCTAAACAAATAGTAGCTCGCCCTTACCGTTTCTCCTACCATTACAATCAAAAAGAGAGTTTAACAAAACGTGCGCATAAAAGGTAAATTTACGTCCAGAAGGAAAACAAGGAACCATATCAGCATTTGCTCAATGGGTTAGGGGAACTGGACAAAAACCTGATCGAGGTTGGTTCATTTTACCGGAAACTGAAGTACATTGTTTGTTACAAACTTATTAAGTCTTTTTTAAATATCCAATACAAATGTAAACTAATTCAATATTTATCACTGTTTTGTTAAAATAAACATTAATTTTCTTTTTGATAATCAGTTATAGTCTCTAATTGTATAGAAACAGCAAAACATCTGTGAGAAGATTTTGTGCAAGATACTCATTTTTGGATCATTGACATCAAAAAGAAGAAAAAAATTTACTTTTTACTTAAATTTGTGAAGAGTCTTCAATTTTTAATGTCATCTGGCAATGCGTAGTAAAGTAACGTACATGTATTTTACGAGGATTTCTGATAGTGAGCTTTAGATACTGACCCTTGATGAACGTGATTTTACGACGTGTGTTGTAATCATAAATATTAGTATTGCATGAAAATATGTTCTCACCGTTAAGTAAGTCACTTTTGACAAATATTAGAGATTCGTAAATGTATAGGCAAGGAAGTCGTAAGATTCCAAGCTCGAGAAAGATAAGGTTGCAAGGGTAACGCGGATGGCATTTTTTCATTGTTCTAATAATTTTCTTTTATAATCTAAAGGCTGAGTACTACATGGTGAATTTCCCCAGAATTTTATGCCATACCTCAGGCAGGAATGTACATTTGCAAAGCATGTAAAAACATGAAAGCATGAAACATATTTTTTTAAAACATCGCATGAGGCGTTGCGGATACGAACGGCGAATTGAACATCTGATGAAAAGTTTTTATGCCATCACAAACCCTTCAGAGAATTTCAAGGTATATTTTTAATATTTATATTGCCCTTCTTTCCCTCCCAAAATACATAAAATGATACCAAGTTAAATGGAAACTGCCATAAGACGGCGGATACGAAAAGCCAACCCAATAACTCACTACCTTCGCTCCCCACTACTCCGCTGGAAAATGCAATCTTTCCTTTAGTTCTGAACATGAATTGACAGAGAACAAAAAGTATTAGTTTACTATAATAAAATATTTGTTTAACTGAAGTTCAAAATTCTCAACACTTGTTTACTTTTTATAACAATGGTCCGAGAAAAATATAGAGATTGTGTGAGTCCGAAAAACGCTGGGCACGTCAGTTAGTGAAATAATAAACCAAACAAGAGGCATCCCTCAACGAATATACTTTGAAAACCTTTTTTGTTGAGTTAGCCCTTATGGAAAAAGTTTCCAACGCGTTTCTCTGAACACCATGTTTCATTTAGTTCTCACGTAGGAATGGACATTTTGAAAATGCATTAAAAAAGTCACGCCTAAAATATTCCACTCGAAAGCAGTGAAGGCGCATTTCTGGATTAGGAAATATCAAATCTGCTTGGAGCATTATCTGAGAAACAAATATTGACAAATTAACTCCATATCTAGTGTTCAATGTTTTGTAAATTTATTTCCAATAATCGTAATTTACGCGATGTTGAGATTAACTTTGATTTATTTGCTCATGTACGAAGTTACATAATGCTGCAAAACGTCTGTGCGAAGATTTTGTGCAAGGTACTAATT
Source organism: Gryllus bimaculatus (assembly GCA_017312745.1). Taxonomy (NCBI): domain Eukaryota; kingdom Metazoa; phylum Arthropoda; class Insecta; order Orthoptera; family Gryllidae; genus Gryllus; species Gryllus bimaculatus. The sequence goes on along the minus strand of BOPP01000329.1, from coordinate 18,803 downwards.
TTTGGATCATTGACATCCAAAAGGATTTTTACCTTGTTTATACTTAGTGGAGAGAAAGTAGCGTAATTTTGACAAAACCCGATGGCGAGATGTTGACGGAACTAGAGGAAACCGCTCTGGTCTGAGCTTGAAATTGATATTTTAATTCTTCAAAACCTTTCTTTCAATTCTTTGATCGAATAGATAAATAAACGCTTGTAAAAATGGCGCAGGTCCGATTTTCATAGAAATTTTAAAAATTTTGAATATTGCAAAATTTTAACATTTTATATCGTGAGAACGCGGAGATTAATTAATTATTTGGTGCATCCGGAGGCTACTACGATCAATATTACCATTCGAGTCGTGCATGTAATATCCTAGGGGGTCTCCCCTGCTGGAGTCCATGATTTTGCGATGGATCATGAACATGTGATGTGTCTCCCTCTACTCAAGGCGAAAATTTGAAATTTTCTTTACAAACTTCAGGAGACTCTGAGGAAGTATTATCTGCTGCATCCACCGTCAATCCGTAAGCTGTTTCCTGCTATCTACCCAGCAGGGCACCGTCCCAAACAGGGCAAACTCTAAGCTTCCGACTGCTCTCTTCGCACATATCTTAAGTGAAGTACTTTTGAATGTATATGCATGTGTAAGAGGAGGGGACCAGTATTTTCTTATTAAACGTTTATATGTCTCCAAACATTAGGCAAATTTATATAGTTTCGGCACCAATTTGAGTTTTACAAACACACGCCAATTCAACTTTTTAAAAAAGTCTTCATGAACTTAATAAATAAAAACTACCGGAACAGATAATTACAGGAAATCTGCAATCAACATGGATGAGTATAATGTGCTTAAGTCGTCTGATAACATCACTGTTGTCAAGTAAGTTAATGGCGAGCATATTGGGATGATCATGAAATCTATGTTGATATTGGGCTCTGGTCTTTTTTACCCCTTTTTATAGTCAAGTTCGGCAAGTCATTGGATATAGTTACTATCGTTTAGGATATGGTATGATATGGATGATGAAGGAGATACCGCACGTGGATTGTGGCTTGTTAATGCACTGCTCTCACATTCCTCTGGCACAGACACGGAAAACTTTAGACAATATACTAGACCAACGCACGAAACCTGTAGACTGTGTTTGAAACCGATTCAGTTGTGTAGTTAACGTTAAAAATCTGCCAATGTGGAGACAACTCTAAAAGCTTCTATATCAGCCAGATCGATTGAGGAATATTAATTTTGAGGCAAATCGATTTACGCACTAGCGTAGACCACAGACGTTTGCCGTCAACCAATTTTTCAAGTACTCACAAAACATGGATTCTGGCTGTACAACGTATTAGAGGAAGGAATTTACTATACTTAAGAACAATATTTATCCACTTTTTCGTTACCAGGGGCAGGCATTAAGTGTTTTACTGTTGAAAATTCAGCGCTTGTTCCCGCAGCATTAGAATACTTTCTCTATAACGGGTAAATAATAGCGAGAATGTTAAAATGGAGCAAGTCCCATTTTTGGAGCATTGTATGTATTTTAAAAAAATTGAAAAAAGCACTAACATTAAATAACTAAAAATTGATAATAAACAAAAAATACATAAACAATTTTGATAGATTTTTTCTTTAATGAAATCTGTTTTTTAAAACAAGATTTTGAAGTAATGTAATTGAAAATATCTCAAATTTTGAAAACTGTTCATGAAAATGTTGATATTTTTAAAGCGTGAGGAAAGTTGAGTTCAGCTTAGTGGTTGGAGGCGCAGGAATAACGTGAATATCGTGATAATGACAGAAGTTGGAGTCTCAGCGCAGAGAAATAAGTTTTTCTTGTTGAAAACTTTTTGCAAGGTAATGAAGTATTATAATATTGCCTATCCGTTACAAATAATGCGCAAATGCAGTATATTCTGTTGTTACATCGCTAGTTGTCATCATTCTCAGAATTCGTAACAGGTGATCATTCTGATAAAACAGGTTACGTTATACGGCTAACAGGAACCCTATCGTTAGTAATTCAATTCTCACAACAACCTGTAAATTTTAGTCAGCCAGCAGTACTAATTAACAACTGCATTGAGTGTATTAGTAATCAATATCATTCTGCAGAATGTCTTAGAAAAACGATTAGCTTCTAGTTTTAGAACATGCCAGGGTTGGAAATGTAGACATTTTGTCAATGAAGCGAGATTGTAGATCCGTTTTCCAATAAAACGTAGTGGGAAATCTTGTACCAAAAAGTTGCACATTGACTTTTGTTTCTGACTGGTATGTTTCAGCGCTGTCGCTTGAAAGGAATATTACACTGCATCAGAACGCGTACTAACCCAATTTTAACGAAAAAAAAAGAGTCAACAACAATAAGACACAATGTCCTCAGTTAAACTTTGTTTAATGAAATTTCCCAGCGCACGTTTATTGCAAAAAGTGAACCATGATGACTCTTCATGTCGTAAGAGTTGTAAGATTAATTCTAAGACAATAACAATGAAACGTCGTTGTCGCAGGACTCTCTACCACCTGCACCTTGGAAGGGAATTCGAGACGCTGTGCAAGAAGGAAGCATTTGCCCGCAAGGGAGAGGCGACGACATCAAGGGCCACGAGGACTGCCTCTTCGTAAGTGTATACACGCCTCGAAGACCGTCGGTGCTTGGAGATCCACTGCCTGTTCTGGTATGGATCCATGGTGGCGGCTTCGAAGCCGGCTCAGCGGACGAGTTCGGCCCGGACTATCTTATCTGCGAAGACATAGTTATGGTGACCTTGAACTATAGATTGGGCCCGCTTGGTGAGTAAAACATAATACTCACATAGTTTTATTCCATTGCGTTACTTTGGGGCAAATTTTACATATTTGACTGTATCGTCCGAGCTGTAGACCAATGCTCACCTTGTAAACTGATGAAATGTCCGCCATTGCAAACTTTTGTTAGGAGCAATTTCAAAAAAATACGTTCACATTATTCATTTCAGCTCCCTTCTTTTTGAAAAGATTTTTAGTATTTACTAATTCTGAAGAATGTTTTATATACAATTATCGGCAGAGATGGCTCCGGCTAATGATGTTGTCTCTCGCGTCTCCCACAGGGTTTAGATTTTAGATTTACTTAGTCAAAAAGAGTAAAACCTGTATGTGACGTTTGGGGGAGAAGATAAACTGCCCACCTTTTCTTGAGTTCCAGAATCTCTTCCCATCATTTTAACTATAAATAGTTGACAACTAATAAAAGTTCAAAATAAACTTAAAATAATAATAATGATTAAATTTTTAAAAAGCACGAGTGTAGCGTAATTTGAAAAACTAGACATTTTAGTTCCCGAGTTGTAGAAAACTTATTTGCCACGGTAAACGAACTTCGGATTTTATTTTCTGCATTGATAACAAAATAGCAACTCGCTCTTACCTCTACTCCTACCACTACCAGCAAAAGGAGAGCAACAAATCGTGTACGTAGTGAAGTTACATTTTCTCGAAGAATCATTTGCTTAATGTATCAGGGAAATTGTGCAAAAACCTGATCGTGAGAAGTCTCATTGACCCGAAAGGTAAGACCTAGGACTCGAGTCCCGTTGTAGGTAGATCGTCGATTCTAGATAGGTTGGTTGAGTTCAATCGCTGTCTGGAGGAGTGTTCTAGCTGCCGGGTGCTCGAAATGTGGTTTCTCCAATCAACATCACGCAAATGTTGCAGTAATACTCTAACAAATGGTCCGCCTGATCTTTCCTTGTTTATTTTTCTCTCCTTGTACACACACGAAATAAAATCTCTCACAAGACGGTTGACCAGTTGAAAACTTAGAACTCCGCAAGCCGTTGTATAGTTAGTTCGCCGACACCGTTCACCTTCCAACATACATTAATTCATGGCAGCAGTTCACGCGACCAATAAAAACAAAAATTAATTTTTCAATCCATCGATGTAAAATTTTCCCCACTTCCGACACGTTGAGTTAAACAAAACAGACTTCATTAAAATGAATAAAATCTCAAGAAGTTTTAAAACAGTTTTCACAAACATCTTAATCACAATATATATTTTTGATTAAATGTAACGTTAATTTGTATTTATAAAACGAAATAATATTATCACAAAAATGTTCGGAGAACGTTCATTTTTCATCAACTCTCACGTTTCGCTACTGTTCACATTTGTGCAGTCCTTCCTCCGAAAGCAGGCTTATTTTCTTTTGAATGACTTTTAATTTATGTAAAATTTTCGAAAGCGGATAGGTTTAAGTGTAGCGGCAGTAAGAGCTGCTACAGATAATTTTTACGTTAAGTTGAAAGTAACATGTCAGAGAGAAGATTTTATAATAATGGCTTATTTTCGTTGCCCCTGTGTAAATAAATAAATAACTGTTAATTGTGTGCAGGCTATTGTATCTACACTACACTTTACAACACATGTATAATATGATACATATAACATTCCTGTGCAAACATTGTCATATAATCTCTCTTACAATACACATATGTATGTATACAGAAATATCTAACAAAATAAATTCATTAAAAAAATCTAAAGAAACACAAAAACCCTCTTTACAGACAAGTCTTCTAAGGTTTCGGGTTATATTTTCAGTGCTCGGTGCTCAAGCGCTCAGAATTCAGTATAACGAGTCTAAAATGTCAAAAAAGATAAAATGACATTTTCACGTAAAGAACAAAGTAGTTACAAACATTTTTTTACTCAAAATCAACCGCCTTTAAATTCTTATTTAGCTTTTTATTCGTTTTTCCAACTCCAGCAAAGCGGGCGATTTCAACTGGAAGATATACAAAAAATGTCGTGGAAATATCAGTTTTAAATAAAATATTTAAACGCGAGCAGATTGCTCATGATAAACGAGTGAATAATACGTAACGGGTCAGTCAAACGATTGAGGTCTCCATTAACGTTCTGGCCGAATGGTGCGTTCTTCCAGAAAACAGTTGCTTCACCTTCAGTTGAGCTTGCATACAGATCTATTCAAATTACTGTATTATTAAAATTAAAATGTAATATTGAAAAACACTAACCTATTTTCAAATATGGCGTTATAACAAGTTCGAAAGTTCGTAGGGCAGCTGAAGTTCTGAAGGTTTCCAAGACGTCTATCGTTTCCTGGGTCACAATGCCGCAGAATAAGTTTTCTAGCGAATGTTGTTACCTCTAAATGACAATCGATACCGCGGTACACACGTATTGACGTATTAGTCTAAGAATAGTGTTGCAGCCATTTACATGCTAATTGCTAAAGAACGCACTGACAAAATGAGTGCAGTTATGCAGTAATGTTGCAAGCAGTGGCCATGCAGTAGCTGTCAAAGCGGACCCTTCGTATAGACATCTCTCATGGAAATGGGAAAGTCTTTAAATAGCGGAAAAAAAGTTTGTCACGATCACAGTGTGAATGACGGCGAGAGTGCAGAGCAGAAATTTGTTACCCGGCTGCGTGTCATTCCTGTAGATACTTGATGTGAAAACTGAGAAATTCGCGACCTATTTAAGATGTCATCATCGACATAATTTCTGTACAACTTATGTTATTTTATTAATGACTGAAGACAAATTCGCGAGTACGTACCCACACAAAATTAGATAGGTCATTAAAGAATGGCAAAACTTTTTTAGTCCCAACGTCTATTACTGAAGTTGCAACTCAAATGAATACGCTCTTGCCCAGAACTAGCGCGATTTATAAAACAAAGCATAGAAAATGTGTCTATACTGTTTGTTATTTTTCTCTCCCTCTCGAGCACTTCATTCGCCTCGGCCATTTGCTCAAAGCACATCGGGCTCACCGTGCAATTTGACGTGCATAATTTTCTTTAAAAAGAAATTCGAGTAAGTTTCTTGTAGAGCGTATTTCTTAAATCATCCGCTATCGCAGAGCAGAGACCGCCAACGCTACAGCTGGCAGCTTCACACTATAAGATGAGGACGTATCGGTTATTTTCTTGTCAGTTCCATTGATTATTTTAAATGAAATACCGTAAAGTTTTAATCTATTGCAACATACGAAGACTTTGCGAGGACGATTCTTGAAAAGGAAATTCCATCGATGTAGCCACCTGTGCTACTGTACTGCTCTACGCCTTCCAGTCTGCTACCTGGCGCAACCCCATTAAAATCAGAGTGGTGTTTAATTTAAATAGGGATTTATTTAGTCAAACAACAGTAAAAACTGTATGTGACGTATGGGGGAGGAGATCATCTGCACACATTTTCTTGAGTTCCAGAATCCCTTTCCGTCATTTTAGCTATACATAGTCGAAAGATGAACAAAAGTTAAAAATAAATAAATAAAACTTAAATGTAAAAAAGAGGGAGATTAGCGGTGTTTGAAAAACTAGATATTTTCGTTCCCGAGTTATAGACAACTTATTTGTGACGGTAAACGAGCTGAAGTTTTGATTTTTCTGCATTGCTAAAAAAATAGTAACTCACCCTTACCTCTACTCTAAGCATATTAAGTCATTAAAAAATTATACAATACAAATGTTTCAACTAATTAATTTTACTTCGGATTTGTTAAAATAAACATTTTTTTCTTGATGATCAGTGTAGTCTCTAATTATATAGAAACAGTTATCCAGCAGAAAAGATTTTACTTGTAACTTAAATTTGAATACCGACTTCAATTGTTCGACTTCAAATCGTCTGGCAATGCGTTGTAAAGTATTGTACGTGGATTTCTGGTAGTGAGTATTGATACTGACAGTTGATGAACATTATTTTTACGACGTGTGTTTTAATTGTAAATATCAGTATTGCATGAATATATGTTCGTACCGTAAAATAAATCAGTTTTGACAAATATTACTGATGTTTATAAAACAAATTTAATATAATTAAATAATAATAATAATAATAATAATAATAATAAAATTATATAAATTAGAATTAGTACCGAGAGTCGTTAATTATTTAGCAAACATAACAACAAAAGCAATGCTGCTGACTTTGTTTTCAACATATCTATACATGTTGAAGAAAGTACAGCGTCTGCAACGCTCAATACCTTTGAAGTTTTAACTTGAGGTGTACATATTTTCTTGCATTATCTGCGTTCATTTCGATAGTTAGTAATATCTAACTTCTACAAATGAAACAAACATGAGTAAATTTAAATATGCAATATTTACAGCACATTACACAGAAAAGAAATAGTATTTTACTCGAGCTTGCTTTGATTACATCGAAATGAGGCTACAATTTGTTAAGATCACAATCAGCAATTGCTAAATCAAAAGAAATGTAATTGTTAGTTCTACGTTAAATATATTACTTTTGTGAAAATTGTATCTACTCGTATTGTAGTTTTCGACCATGGCCACTGGTAATAATGAGAAGAGTTCGGATATAATTTGAAACCAAATTGCCAATTTGCGAACTGACAAGAGTGGCAAATGAAGCGTGGAAAGTTCGAATTTACGATTTACCATTTTTTTGTTAATGAAATACGTTCAGCAAATCAGATATTTAAATAGGGTCATGTTGATTTTCTTTAAATGAGTATTTTTGCAATTGTTTTTACGTCATAGGCAATTTTTAAATTTTAAGCAATTATTTTCCCAGAAACAGCTTCAAATTCCTTTCTTTAGATTTTTGATCAGGGATCTATCAAATAACGGTAAGGAAAGCAGTATTAGTCCCAATTTCGGGACACACTGTATTTTTGAAAATGGGAAAAAAAATCTAAATCGAAAATTTTTCTTGCTTTGTTTGAGGCGGTGTCAATCTGGAAGTAATTTGATGGGTGCTTGGAGGTATATTTGATATTCTGAGAATCCCTTCCCATTGTTTAATTAACATTAATTTAATAAATTAGCCTAATATTACAAATCGTTGAACATTAGTAATTTAATTTGTTTATTAGTACTAGTTGTTTATCGGCAGTGTTTCAAAATAATATTTCATGCAGCGTTGCAATAGAAATTGCGATATACGAGTTTGAGAAGATATAAGAATTTCATTGTTGGACGGTGACATCAATGGGATAACGATAGAGTAAAGTGGCTTTATTTACTAAACGGTAATGTTACAATGTCACTACGTTCAATAAGAACGTTACATTCGTGTTGCAACGTCAAAGTTTTCCCTGTATGACTAATGTCTGAATATTTCCTTGAAGGTTAGGGTACGTTTTGTGTTAGTGTTAGAATAGTTTTTCTTCCATACGTTGGGGGTCGTCTCGATCCATATTCTACTGCCTCAAACCAGGTACTTGGAATAGTGCAATTAGTGTAAACACTACATTCATTTACTTGGTTTCTTTGAATTCTTGAAGAGTGCAAAAAATGGTCTTTCAATCCATTAACTTCCCGGTTTGAGCACTTGAGCGCAGATGCATTTCGCAACTTGTGTTATCGTGAATTCATTTCGAAGTCTCCGGCTTCTGCACCATCTTCTCACGGTTCATATCAATACAAGAATTATTTATTTTCGACATGATTTTCAGGATAAAATGTACATATTTTTTCTATAATTACTGTTTTATAAGTGTTCTTAAAATGGTCTGGGTATTGTACTAACGTACTACCTTGCTACGTGGAAGAGAGCAATCACTATAAAGCATTTTAAGAAGCATTCCTGGAAGCATATTTCGAGAATTATATACTTCATATTTCATTGCGTGATTCGTTCATCCTTGAGTTTTGTGCATCATTGAATGAATAACATAGTCGTACACGTACTAACAATTAAATTAAACCATTACTGAATTTTTATACCTAAGGGCCGTCTCAATGTAGTTTTCTCTCCAACGATTAACAAAGTTAGTATTGAGAAGCGTTTGGAGGTAAGTTGTGATTTCAATCGCCACACTATTGTATTATAGTGATTATAAGTAAATCATTTTGACTTGAAACCAGAAGGCTTGTTCTACACTGAAGAATATGGTCAACAATTGTAACAAAAATCATAGTTCAATAAAGCTAGGAGAGCTTTAGAGACTAGTCTAACTCTTTGAATCATGCGTAAGAATATAAACGATTACTATTGCGAAGTTATTTATACATCGGCGATATGTCCTGCATTATTAATACGTTTACGATGTGCCTTGCAACACTTCGGCTATTTCTGTTTTATAAGGATCGCAGGAGCCTCACCTGACGCTATTGTAATGCCTGTCCAAGGGTTTAAGTTTCGACGGTGGCAGGATTTTCGACACTAGGTAGGTAGTTAGGCCGAATTCAGCTGCTGTCTGAAATATTCTAGCGACTAGCTAACTAGACGTAATTTCTATCTACACCAGGCAAATGCAGGAACAGTACCTCACGAAACGAACCACGCGCGGTCATTCCTTCCCTTTACTTGTCGTATCATGACCCCTTACACATACACACGCATGCATTACACTATCACGCATGACAGGAGACCAGACGGGAGCTTAGGTTTGTCCCGGCTAGGGTGGTGGCAGATACCTGGATGTGGGAAACCTCGCAAGCCGACATGTAAATCGACACCGGATCACGCCATCCAAAGAAGTAACGACTCTGCCAGCTCCCTTCAAACAAACGAACTACACCGTAGCCAGTGTCGCGACTGGAAATAGTCATTCCATAAGCAGTGTACGAAGAAGCATTGTGTTGGAAACTCCAGAGCAAGTGTACAACCTCCGAATGACGAGAATTAGAGTTGATGGTTCTTTTCGTAGATTCTGACTTCGTAACACTAATCGAATGGTTGATTAGTATGTTTCTGTATCCAATTAATAAAGAGAACTATAATGCTTCTTTCGAACTGCCAGAAAGCATCAACAAAGAATATGTGACAAAACAAAATAGCTTTAAACCTTGTTTCAAAGACCTGACAACAGTAGAAAACTGTGTAAGTAAAATTCGAATTACCAAAAAAAAGTTATAAAATTCGAAATACCAATACGATTTTGGTTTCTCATCACGTACGGTCAATTCCGCACAGTTTTAACCCATTTTTTGTAATAGTTTTTGGTGTTTATCCCTCATCACAACAAGTCTCTCCGACTTCCCAAGAATCTGAGAGCGAAAGTGAGGAACTAGTGGTGGGGTGGAGGACATTCTGTTTAGCAGCAGATCGGGTTGGATGTAGCAGCAGTCTCGTCACCCAACATGCATAGCAAAGCGTCATCACTATTTCTAAGACCAGGACAAACCTGTTCAAAATCAAACAAAAAAAGAAACTCCAAATAATTTAAAACCTAGCTCTAAGCTGAATAATAATTGCTCTATGGTTTATAACAAATGGACTAGTTCATTCAAACCTGTCAATAGACCCACTCCCAGAAAAAAGATTGAAAGCTTTTTTACTATCTTACTATCACGACCCAGCACTGAAATATTCATTCTCGGGGATTCGTCACCATTTCCTCCAGGAAGATACCGACCCACAAAAGTATTTCTCCGATCTCCTTAACTCACTTCTCAAATCCATTCCTTACGAAAAGAAAAGAAACTACTAAACCATAGGAACAATTGTACTTAGCAAAAAGTAGCATAAAGATATTAAAAAGTATCTCAACCGGCTGCAAATGTATCCCTTCAAAGTTCTCCCTCGATTATTCTTAACTATACTTATTTTGTCGGGGCGTTGCTACGTAAGATTTGTTTACCCATTCTGCTATTTACTGTTCATTTCTCATAACATCTGTTATGAACTTATTCTACATAAAACCAATAGATTTCCATTCTGAAAGTTAAAATGTAAGGTTTTAAACAAAATGTAACAACAAAAAACCAACTGCACTAAAATATCCTAAAAGGCAGAAAAACTGCCCAACAAGGAAAATAAATAGTAAAAAAAAGTATACAGACACTAGTAAAACCGGTTCATTCAGGACATGCATAGCGCGTTAAAAGTTTAATTATTAGCGCTAATTCTAAACGTGAGATGATTCTCAGACGCTCAAATAAATCTGAAGTTCAACAAAATACAAATATTTTCATCTTACCACATCCCCTACTACTGAACATAATGTATCATCAACTTAAGGTTGTATACTTAATTGAAAACTAAACGAAGGTCAATAAGGGTGTCAAGAAATGGTGTATGACACATAGTAAAAGTGATTTTATTTTGCTCGTAAGTTTGCGTCAATCTCGACTTGCAACCTTTTCCCACCACCGCTCGAGTTGCAACCTTTCCTATTCGCAAAATAAAATGTCACTTTTGCAAACCTATTCTTTAAAATGATCTCGCCACAACATTTGCGCAGGGTTTTTGCACTTGGACGAAGCAGCTCCAGGCAACGCGGGGCTGAAGGACCAGATGATGGCCTTGCGCTGGGTGCAGAGGAACATCGCTGCCTTCGGAGGAGACCCCAACAAGGTCACGATTGCAGGGGGAAGTGCTGGCGCTGGATCGGTCCACATGCAGATGCTGTCACCTCTGACAAAAGGCAAGTTCTACCTTACCGTGCCTTTCACTCACACGCAGACGTTCACTCTAATAACCGAAACTAACCCGTGCAACTTTCGCGTTCACGCTGTCATCACATAGAAAATCAAAAATAAATGAAATTTCGTCGGATCATTTTCAAAACATTCGGTCTTCCATTAGCGAATATATTCAACGGATGAGTAACAGATTTTTCACCCTTATTCCGTCGTGTACAAGTGCACAAATATTTGATCTAGGCAAAAATGCTTCCATCCCAACCCGCATTATCTCTCGATACCCCAAAGACTCTCTTAAACCACCTTAAATTAGAATATTTTCCATCCCCTCCCATTAATCAATTCCACTACTGCAAAAAAATCAAATTAATGCATTAATTAAAAAAAATTAAATACATTTCTTTTGAATTACTGCTCTGCAGACTTTGTTTACGAGGTAGCCGTGTGGTCCTCCTCAAATACTGTCAGCCGAAAGGCCAAAAATTATGTGTAATAATAAATTGTAAATTAAAATCCCTGAAAGGCATATTATGCCGAAAAGGCAGAAAAATAAATAAAAAAAACATTCGAAGATTGTTTTACAAAGACACTGTTTTACGAGAGCACTATGATGGAATGCGATGAGGACGGAACAACAGAAATTTCTAGAAGTTTCAAACCCCTAAGTTGATGTTCATTTTTTTCATCGATGCTCATTTAAAAACAGTATCACATCACTGTCCGTCGTTTGCGCTAGCTCAGAGCTCGGAAATTCTACAACACGCCTCAACATTGGCCCCAGAGTGTAGCGCCCGCAAATTAGAAATCGAAACTATTTTTTTAAAATTTGTTGCGTTTTCAATTGACGCAAGGCGTCTCCTAATCGCTAGAAGGGCGTTGAGCGCTTGGCGCTTTAGGAGTAATCCTCCATTACTTTTACATTGTTATATCCGTCACTTTCCGCCGAGAGAACCGCCAGGTAACATCTTCGTCTACGCGACTCCTACGCACCTACGCGCTCCTTCGTCACTACCCAGCGGCCAGAATTTGGAAAGGAATTGGGATTGGGTAGGGTTTAGAACAATTCACAGGGATTGGACTAGCTGTTGTGAAGCAGCCACAATGATTGGAACAAATTTTACATGAGATTGTCCGTGATCCGACGGGAATCAAACCTGGGCCTCCTTGGTGAAAGGCGAGCAACTTTGCTTTGAGCCACCAGATGATAGTCTTCGTCAAACATTAATCGCAGTAGCTAACTCTTGTGACAGCTGTATTATAGCTGTGTATAGCTGACGACAAACGGGTTGAAAGGGTAAGAGATACGCAAAATTTTGTGACGTAAAAGACAACCTCATTAAGACACAAAAACAACAACAAACATTAAAAGTTAAATTTAACACGATTTAATTATACATAGAAAGCAATCGTTTTTGTTAATATAAATAGTAAAAACAATATTTTGAATAGAACCCTGTTTACTAATTTCAAATGAACTGTTAGTCTTCTTTACCATGAAAACTTTTGTATATTCGTATCCTTTTTTACTCGTTCGATCACTAATTACGCAGAAAAAGTATTATTTTGCTGCGAAGAAAGCCGTATTTCGTCAGAAAAACCCATATTGTATGCCTCTGATACCGATTAAGGCATACTTCTAGGCACTTATATTTTTAAATACCTTTCCCTGGTAGACTTTGTAGCCAGAATTTACATTTTGTGTGTCGTTTATAAAGAAAAATTGCTTTACGGCAAAACTGTATGAACGACACTAGCTGATTTCCTCCAAACTGGTACTTCCCGATTGGTCGGCCTCATGTGGCAGCCCCCTGAATTTGAAACGGATATTATTAACTATTTCAATTATTTGCCAAATTTTATTAAATACAGTCATAATTTAGAACATTTTTGAAAGAATCCGAAACTATTTCTTTCTTCCATTTAAGGGTTTTAAAATTCTTATTTATATTGCAGTATTATTAGCTGATATTAACACTATCCAGCGTAATCGACCCAACATTTACTTGATATTAATGCTGTTTTTTAGTGCTAACAAGAGTCTCTATTAATGTCCACTTCCATAATTCCAGTTATCTTTTCTTAATATCTAGTATTATGATTTTTCTTTGCAAATTTTCTTTCTTATAATTCTGAACTGCTAATCATTATTGAACATGCCTGTAATTTAAGTCTATGTAGAAGTAAAAATGTGGAGCTATTTCGCAGAACAATTCTAAAAGGTTGCGGTTTCATGCGAAGTACCTCGAAAATCACAATTCGTTTGAAATCCACAGAGCTTCGAGTTCGGACAAATCAATCGAGGAATGACAATTGGGACAAATCCTACTAACATTAGTTCCAAAAGTTCGTGTACCTCCACAGCGCGAGAGTTTAAAACGTATAATGTCGTCAATTTATTATTATGTTTTCTACATTTTCGTATTGTTGAAGAAATTTTCCACAAACATCTTTGAAGTTTTTATAAACTTTCAGCCTCGAAGTAAGACAAATGGTTTTTTTTTCGTTCTGATGCGTTTCTGAGATCAATAAACGTTGTGAAGTTGGTCTGAAACAAAGGAACTTTTATTTTAACTTCTGATACAAAAACAATAACATACCGAACCAGCTCAATTTAAAGCCATGTAATGATAGTACTGATCTCCCGGCCGCCAATCAAGTGAATTGGATATAATGAAATGACGCTTAAAAGATCAAGAAGTAAAATTATGGCCGAGTGTAAATCAAACGTTTGTGTAGCAAACTTCATAGAGACTTCGCTGTCATCTCTTGATATTAGTGTACGGGCTCAGTCTTTTAGGCTCAGTATTTTAATTCGTTCTTTTTTTTGTTTGTTTTCAGTTTAATCGTCACTCTACCTTAATAAACATGGTCACTGTAAAATTAAAGTGTGTTTCTGAGGAATTTTAAAGATTACTAAACCAGTTTTAAAACATCGTGTCAATGTTTAAAAATATAGATGTTTCACCGATATTTAAAAACATCGATGGATTTTGATCGATATTTTATTAAAAGATACTGTTTTTACACGCCATACGGAATACTATTATCGATTTGTTTGCGCATGTGTAGATGCATTAAAGTAATGCGAAACGTGAGCTGCGCACGCGCAGATCTATAATGCTTAAACGTTTGAGAGTACACAACCTAAGAACCATTAAAAATAGTTCTCGGTGTAACCACTATCATTATTTTGTATTATAAGAGAGGAATTCATCCATCTTTTAATTGCTAATTTCTAATTAGTGCCAACATATCTACAGTGAATTTACTACATTGTCTTCTTTTGTGAGAGTGTTCATTGATCACATTTGTTTGTAATTTCCAATTAATTGTTAATTAGATGTCGTTAATTTACCATGCATTTACTAATTTTCCTGTGAATTGAACATTTCAAATAACAAACCAATTTCAGGAAAAAGGTTCGACTGCAAATCCTAAATTTTCGAGCCGTTTTTAAGAAAACGCTAAAGCGCTACTGTAAATGCAAAATTTGAACCTCTTTTCACAGAAAACTTCCGTTTCAGACAAACGTCGTAGGATGTCATTTCAATCACTTCCAATCATAAATGCAAGTGTTTACAAGTCGCTGGAAATGTGTAAATTAAAAACGTCTTTCAAATAAATTATATTAGCGTTATTTTTGAAAGACAAAGAAATATTCCGAAATGAACTTAACATCGCATTAAAGACTGCAATTAGCAGTATCCCTTCGAAAAGTTTGTAGTTAAAGTTTAGAGCCGAATTTAAGAAAATGGCATTTGGGCGTTTCTGAAAATGCAGAAATTTGACCTTGAACTCTTCACAGATGGTTGAGTTTTCGAGAAATTTTATTTGACATTACTTAAAGCACATGTACACATAAATATAATGTAAACAAATTGACGCTAATATAAATATTAACGAGAGAAAGTAAAAAAATTACATTTTTTAATTAAAAAATACAATTGAGCAATATGCCGTCTATGTCATCTTGTAGAATACATTTATCACTATCCCCAACAAAATTTAAAGAAAAATGTAGTCATTTTTGAGAAAATATTGTTTTTGTAATTTAAACATTTCAACATATTGCACTCAATATTGCGCGAAGACTACTGAAATTTTCAAAATAATGTACTTTACCTTAATGAAAGAACTCATTATAGAGAACACATTTTATTTGAAGGAAACATTTCTATCTTTATTTTTGTAGTTGTAGGAAGACACGGGAAAAAACTCAAACTTTTAACGTTTTCAAAAATTTAATTAACCGTGAAATTGGACCTATACTACCTACTCTATTCTTACAAGAAATTTAAAGAAAACATTTGGAGCTGTTTTTGAGAAACTTTTGGAAATTTCTGGAGAACTTCATGTAAATTACTCCCAAATTTTGAAGAATGTTTTTTAAAATCTCAAAGTTTCGACTCGTGCCAGATGGACAAGGGATTCTGCAATTTGGAAAAAATCCTAGGCATGATTTAAGCTCTGGTGTGTTCACAGACGGACGTTTTGAAAATAACCACTTTTTCGGTAATAGAGGACCCCAAAACGTGTATTTCTGTAGAAATCTCGAAACCGATTTTCCGAAGCATTACATAACTTTCCCTATACTATGTATATACTCAGTATATACTCCGTATATGCGTACATATTTTGGAAAGTAAAAAGCATTTCGGTGCTTCGAACCAGAGAAAGTTATCGAAGGTGAGAAGATTAGGCGCTGCCACAATAGGAGTCTCAGCTACAGTCTACAGCTAACAGACAGTACCCTATCAAGTATGTTTTGATATTAGCCGAACGGAGGCAAATGGTTCATCTAGTTTAAATATATTGCTTTAATTTAAGGTTACAAAAAATGTTGAAGACAATATACTTTATTTTATAACAATTAGAAAAATTAGGTTTGATTTACGCACCCACTAATATAACACTGAGTGGTCTTTTCAAATAACACAATCAAGGGTTACCACTTAAGTTAGGTTACACAAGATCCAAGTTACATTCTATTTCGTGACAGTGAGTCCACATAAGATATGAATTTGTTTGCTTCCTGATTATCTGAATCGGTTTATCAATAAATGTTATCTTACTAACAGAATAATTTGCTTGTTTTGATACAAGTCAAAACAACGTAAAAGAACGTGTAAGAAGTATATCAATGCAAAAAACCAATTCCAATAAGTTACATTAAAGAGCCAGAGTTTAATTTCGATTTCGATGTAGAGAGCGGAGCACTAGCAGTGAGGCTCTTTGCCTTCCGGAAATCCGCAGCGAAAGAGGCGGAAAACCTGGATTCCGAGGAAATTTAGATTTTTTCTAGTTTCTTTGCGTATATTAACAATACTTATATGGATCGGTGTGGAGAGACTTTCCTGTCGCGCTCTATTACAGTATTAATCTCTTAAAGTACTTTAAAATTATAGAAAAATATATACTTCCATTTAAAAAATCAATGTTATGTCAATTACTCAAAAAAATTATTTCCCCATCATCTGCAAAAACTTGAAGAGAAATCTCAGACAGGTTGAAAGATTCTTGCTCGGTCCCAAGTTAGGTGATTCGCTCAATAGGGCGAATTCAGTTGCTGTCTGGAAGCGAAATCTTGCGGCTGGCTGCTCTGGTCGGTTGTTGTGTCTACAGTTTCCGATATGCAGAGGAAATCTCTTGGCACTTGGAAACTCCGTAATACTGAGACCTAGGTCACGTGCTTGAATTCTTCACACTACATTCTCAAAAGAAAAAAGATAGCTAATAAAAACGCCACTGTCAGGACAGTAGAGGCATGTGATCGTCAAAAATAAAAAAGCATATGCTATCCACATATTTTCACATTCTTGAAAAAGCGCGAGTCACGTCATCAATAGCAATTATCCATTAACTTAAAAAAGAACGATGTAGTTATCGAAGGATGTCCAACCTATTACTCAACATCTACAATGTTGCAATATTTTAACAGGATAAGGAAATTCAAACAGGGTAAATGTGTTAAAGTTATGTATCTCGTCTGCATACACGATGCCAAACATTACACCACCACAGTAAATGTGTGAGCATAGTATACGTTCAAAGCCTTCGTTGATGTTTTATTGGCGACGACAACTTTTTCACAACGCCTAAAAACGTTAAAAATGACAAGAGTTGCTGATGTTGTATTTTGGACTATCATGTATGTTTGTGGGAGTGTATATATATATGTTCAATGTCATGTTTGTATCTGTGAGTCGGATCTATAAGACAGTGTGTCACATTAGAACAGCAGTTTTATGATGTTTTACTATGGACTTGTAAGTGGACTTGGTGTTGTTTGAAAGTGTTGTAACTCCCCCAATTCTATCCACATGTAGAACATAGGGTTGTGTAACTCTGAGTAGAGGACAAGAAACCCATATGATTAAGCCCAAAAATGGACATGTTCTGTACCTCCAACTCACAGAAATAAGTAGATGATCGAAACCTACATGTGTGGTAATTATGAAATGCTAGTCAAATATATAATATATTTCTTGTATTTTATATTCAATAAATTAACAGTATGGTTGAATACTTTTGAGTGCTGTGATTGAAGAGACATTTGAAAGAATAATCTATAGAAAAACATAAAGACGCGACTCATTTATTTTACAAACCTACATCAATAAATGAAAACTTGAAATAAAAAAGAAGTACCGTTTCTGTTAAATTTACGATTTCACCAGAATAATGAATGAATAAAACCCTATAAAATAGATAAGAACCAAAATCCAGACGCATTTCTTGATAGTGTTACGGGGTGATTATAAACGGCAGGAGTTAACGTATATATCAACGCTTTTTTCTCGAAAGTATGAAAATGGCACTTACGAGTACATACTTTTTTATTGCGAGCCTGGAAATGTCACGTGTCTCGTATTTTACTCTCCAGGGCTGTTCCAACGCGTCATCGCGCAGAGCGGCAACGCCGTCGGCCCGTGGGCCGTGCAAAAGACTCCGGCCGAATCCGCGCGCCGCCTCGCACGCGCCGTCAACTGCACCGCTGCCCACCGCCAGGCGACTCCCACGCCGTCGTGGAGTGCCTCCGTGGGCGCCAGCCGAGGAACTCGTCGACGGGCGCACGCGAAAGCGGTGCAAGTGCTGGTGAGCTCCGCAACCGCTGCTTTCGCCGTCCATACGGAATTCATGGGACCGAAACGAGCGTCCTCCAGGATTCGTCGGGGTCTCCCGTTTGATCCACTTCGCATTTCACTGTTGGCTACATCTTTGTAGAGTGGCTTTGATCGGGAGATTCTAGGGTTCGAGTCCATACAGTGGCAGGGTTTTTGTCACTAGGAGAATTCTAGTGCAAAGTCTTTTCTCGTGGAATTCCGAGGTTACTTCGATCAACACGAAGCAAAAGCCGGAGCAGTACCCTAACAACGGACCCTCGAACCCCATGCGAGCTTCCTTCCTCTTCGGTATTCTATATTTACCCCTTACTACATGCACTACACT
>BOPP01000328.1:815729-830659 GCA_017312745.1 Gryllus bimaculatus | reverse complement strand
CCCCAACAGTCGGCCATGCCCTTCAACATGAACCGACGTAGAGACACACTGTAAATACACTGCGTAAGCACAGACATAAGATTGACAAAGGCAATGTGTAGTTTGATGGAGTCTGAAGTAGAACGTAACTGAATACCGACATAACGAAAACTGCCGGTCGAACAGCTACCGCAGGTAGCAGTATCTCTTCCAGGAAGATATGACGATATTAATTCGAAGGTAATATTTCATTTCAAGTGTGTTTTCGACCATTTTATTTTAGAATAATATGATACATTATGTTGGTAAATTCGCATTATAGAAAAACTAGATTTAATGTTTGTGCAAACCAAAGAATTTTGTCTCGAACTACAACATACGAAAATTATATGTAATGATTAGAAGTACGTCTGTTTTTCGAAGGCTGCAGAACTTCCGAAGGCGTAGTAGTTACTCCTACGTAGAGAAATATCAAGACAAAAGAGCCGAGACGGAGGAAGGGCTTTGTATGCTCGAAGGCAGAGATTTGGTCGTCGAGCGTGTGTTTAGACGACGTGCGAGGGAGTGCTTTGGAACAGAGGCTACTTCTTCGGTGCCTTCCAGCGAACGTGCAGATGAACCGGGACGGGGGGGGGGGCGCGGGGCGCAAGGGGGAGTAAAGTCACCATCCGCTGAAGACGGAAGTGACGTCACATTGGTGAGGACTTTTGTGACGCGGACGGAACACTAATGTTAATATAAATCATAACGACAAAATCAATGTTTGAACCTTTCATTTCGATAATCCGAACAATAGATTATGCAAACTTAGGCTGTTTCCATTTTTTTTCGGAATGTGATACGTTCATTTTGGTGTTATGAATTTTTTTTATACAGCGGTTATTGCCAATTTGCCATATTATGCTATAACTTGCTCGGAGTTAAAGAAGTCAAAAAACGAAGCGTAACGTACTCCATTTCGATCTAATCATTAATCATTTCATACTACCCAAGGAAACTCTGTACATTCTTTGTGCTTGATCTCTCACGTCAAGAGCCACCACAAAGCAAGTCTTAAGATCTGCGCAAACTCACATCGATTCTAATTCCATCACATTCATGTGCATCTTTGTTCTCGGTTCGCAGTGAAGTACGAAGAGTCGCTTCTGTGGCGCTGGTGTAACATTATGGCGGTCTGCCAACAAAAACAAGTGCCGCATGACTTTGCCAACAAAGATGAGTACGCTGCAGTAGTTCATGCTGACTCGTAAATCTTTTTGGATGACATTTACCATTCAGTCTTCTTGTTTCTGCGTTGTTGCCAGATCAATGTTGATATGGGGAAAGAAGATACACTGTTCTTTTGAGCGTACACTAGGAAGAGTGCCTCAATAGTACTAATGCAGCCAACGTACAAAATTTATCAGAGGTTACGTTCCCTCAAACAAATAAATTATGCCTAAATTATGAAATCCAATTAAATAAAACGTTTACTACGTTGAATTTTATAAGTGTGCTGAAAAGAATTGGAATCAGTAGTTTCAAATTGTATTGTAAGAAAGGTTGAAGTGGGGAAGGTATTCTGAGTTTGAGGTTTGAGAAATGAGCGTTGCGTGAACGCGCACCAAGACGCGTGCATTGCAGATTAACTGGAGCGGCAAAAGAGCACTCTTGGCGACGGGCGTTGCTGCCAACGCGCTTCACCTAGCAAGCGTCGTGGGCTTAGTCAGAAAACGTGCGTTATTTCTGACGTACGCTGTAACATGTGATGAGGGGAATAATATATTCTCACATGTGGTGAAATCGGCGTGTGTTCAATGGTTGTTCGAACTTCACTAATCGTAGATTTTATGTCGAAGAGAGGAAGATGATATTTTATTTCAAATGCATTTTCGACCATTTTGTTTTTGAATAATATATGATGGTAAATTCACATTATACAAAAACTAGATTTAATGTTTTTGCAATATGAACAATTTTGTCTGGAAATGTAAGAAAATCATCTCTTCTTCTGATTGGTATTAGTTGAACTTAATTTATTAGCCTCAAGAGCTTTTATTCCATCGTTTTCTGATGAACTTTCGTTTATGCAGAAAAAACAAGGGACAAGGTGGACCTCGACAGAAGCGAAGCGTGTGCTCCCTTCCTCCACGCATGCCAAGAAAACTTGGCTCGCTTGTTATGCGACGACTAGAAGAGCTTTTTGCACTTCGACGTAGCGCAGCTTTCTAAACTCATTATGAGATCGCAAGAACTTGCATCACACTCCTCCCTTGAAATTCTTGGTTCAAGACCGGTTGGGGGCACAAAGACACCCTCACATTTGGAACGTTAGATGGTATACTAATGATTGAATTATAATTTTCCTTGAAGGAGGAATTTGGGAGGAATCTAACGAAAAAATATTATTTGGAAATATCGTGTTGTTGTAGAAGGAACAAAATATGAAGATAAAAGCTCTTAAAAGATATGTATGTTCACACACATAAAATGTGTATACCAAAGTAAATATTTATAAATGTATTGAAAGAAAGATAATTACTTACACTTCAGTTTTACTTAATTAACCGTTTGAGCAGTGTTAAAATCGTAGTTTAAAATGGTCAGCATCAAATAATTTTTAATGCACGCCTTTCGTTTTTTAATTTTTTTTTAATTCTCAAACTCTTGCAAACGATTCTAGAATTCTTCCAAAAAAAGCATTGAAATGCAGAAAATGTATTTTTGTGCCATCTTTTCTCCTTCTCCCTCCCTCTCTCTTCCTCTTCTTCTCCCTCCCACTCTCTCTCACTCTGGTTGGATGGTTCATCATACTTGATTTCACACTCACTCAACGTCGTCTTATTGCATGCATGCTGCACGTCTTCTCGTTCTTACAGGGTGCGCGCTCTCTTGTGCCCGGCTCGTTCCGCCGTGAGGCGCCGGGAAGTGCCCCTGTAAGCAGAAGGCCAGGCAAGAAGCCGCCCTAACTCGGCGCACAAGTTGACTGGAAGTGCGGGCGAAAGTTCTACCAAGTCCACGGCGCCGCGTCTTGTGGGCAGCTTCTTACGTGAATGGGGTTCCTGCGCTGTGCGAACGGGGCAGCTAAACAGCTTCGCGCTTTGTCGGGTGCATGTGGGTTGTCTCTATTCTCTTGAAGATGGGTCTCGGCCGATAGTTTTTGGAGGGAGGAGAGAGTGGAAGCTAACTTCCTCCTGAATTCTCTATTCATTCTATGCTTAACTTTTTTCTTGCACTAGGTTGGGGCGAAGATGTTTTCGCTTAACTGCAAGCGCTTGAAATTTGTGTCCGATCTTCAGCACTATTTATAAATCGAATTCCAACGCAACGCTAATTTACAGAATAAACAGCAAAATAATTTAAGATTTTTATTTCTTTAACCCTGCAGTACTCGTCTTCCCAAATGTTCCTATTCCTTTTAATGCCTTTAACCTTATAGATAGATAGATTTATTATTTCTGCAAGTAGGTATAGAACCTGGTGGCAGAACACTACATTTTACAACTAAGAATAGTAATACACTAATTTTAAAGCCTTTTAAGGCAATAATAACAATATAACAATAAAAACTAACAGCATTACCTATACACTTTATGACTGCCCTGCACGGAATTTTTAACTAATAAATACACTGCACTTCACTTCACTACACTACACTTCACTTCACTTCACTTCGGTACACTACACTTGCACTTGACTTCTCTATTGCACTACACTTCACAACACTTCACGACACTCCAATTCAACTACTACTTTATATATACTTGTATATTTAACAAACCAATGTATTTAATAGTGATTATCACAATACTAATATTTAAAAAATAACAATTATATAGTATATATAACTAAAATAATAACCATTTTAATAAGCCTAACTTATACCAATGTCCTTAGTTAATCTACTTTTGAAACTTTGTACACCTAGAGGAAAGGGTTCCATGGCTGCCGCAGGTAACTTATTCCAGTCCGTTATTGTTCTATTTGTGAATGAAAATTTTCCAACATCTGTTCTCTGTGTTCTGAACTGAATTTTGTGCTTGTGATCCACTCTACTAAAGTAAGTGGGTCTATCGAGTCGAATGAAAATATCTTTCCAAGCTGGATAACCGGCATACGCTTTGTACATGGCACAGAGTCTTGCCTTAGCCCTCCTGAATTCTAGAGACTCCCATTCCACTTTCTTCCTATTGCTGCGGAAAGTAAGTTTACACGCTCTTCTCTGAACTCTATTCAAATATTCCTTTTGTGAATTTCTATAAGGGTCCCAACAAATTGCCCCGTATTCCATTAATGGACGAACTAAAGATAGGTAAGCTAATTCTCTCGCTTTCGCAGTACTCTTTTTTAGTATTTCGTATTATAAATCATGTGACTACAGTATCTTTCTACAAATATATGAAATAATTGATTTTTCTTTGTTATTAAATTTCCATTAAAATATGCTTAACATTCCAGAGCCTATTCTACGGAACTTTTCATATCAAGGTTTATTTCACTTATCTAGTTTGCCTTTATTCACTTTTGGCTACGTGTGAACTCACAGTCTTCTGCAACTACTGATGTTTCAATATATGGCACGACTACTGTAGGATTAATAACTAGTGCTAAATGTGTTTATAAATGTAGAAAACTCGTTGTCAGTAAGTTTGTGTTGATTTTTTTGATTTTTTCAAAATTGGAGTTTATATTTTTGTATTTTCAGTGCGGGAACACATTGTTACTATCGTTTTTGAGAAAGAAGTTTAACATTCACTATTATGATCGCACACCTATCATCTTCATCGACTGCTACTAAACTAAGGACAGAACCTGTTTATTCGCAGGTCTGTGTGCAAGAGAACTCCAAGTTGCTAGGGAGCGATCACGCAGGGTGATGGTTTCGAATATTTTCCTAAACATCTGACGAGCACTGAGAGTCGAAACTATCACTAAACATTAAGAAAGTATCTAATAATGAATGATGAAAAAGACGTCTTATCCATTGGCATCGGTGATCCCCTCCCACATTGATATGAGACTGTGAGTGCGGAGTGTATTTTTTTTATTTTATGAATATATTAAATCAGACGCATATATGTAAGTACAATGAAGAGAACATACACTAATTACATTTAAGTTCTCTCTTATAAATTATTAATATCCAGAAATCCGAATCCGCTTTGTTCTGTCAAAAACTTTTCGAATGTTGAAACATTCTGTCAAAGCCATATATTAATGTCTCCGACGTGATCAGACCGAACTTCTTGTATGTAAAGAAGAAAGCTTTCAATGAAAATAACTAGAAACGTTATTATTACATCCTTCAAATGGTAGTAGAGTGAATTTTTTACTCACAAACTCCACCGGCAAATTTTTATGTATGTGAGTCTAGCTGTAGTTTGAACTATCAATTAAATGATGTAACTCTATGTACAAAATACCTAAAAATCGATTTAATATTGTGACAGATCGGTCGCAAGAATATATTTACATGTTGTCCCCATCAATAAAGTAAATATTTGGGTTTACATCACTACAGTTCTTAGAAATTTCTCTGCGACAACCATCCATTAGTTAATATAGCCATTTCATAAAATGTAATTAAAGAAACTAGTCCAAATGTCTTGAATGTTCCTCAAAATTGCCCTCTGTAATTTTAATAATGAAATATAATATACTGACTTTCAACAATCTGAATTATAAATCAACGTTCTAAATAATTATAAATAAATCGAACGTTCCATTTTTCTAGTTCTGAAATAACTTTTTAGAAAATACTTGTTTCACTATTTGATCGACTACGTCAACAATGATGTATTTTCTTTCTGTCACTTAGCAAGTGAAGGTAAGGAAAAAACTATTGTTGCATGTGACTTCGCACCTCTTATTCAGGTAGCACTAAATAGATATCGCCGCAACAAGATCTAAAAGTTTTTTATAACGTCTGTATTATTTACAATTTGTTCTCGAACATTCGGCAAACACAATTGTAAATACATTTCTGGCCTGTTTAAAACCATCCAGTAATGGTTCTTTCTATGCATTATTTTTAAATAGTTGCTCAAACAGATAATATAAATGTATTAAAATTATTATAACAATAATTCAAGTACAAATATACATATAATGGCATATACATTGCATTTTGTTGCTCTGCGTTGGCCAAATCTAGAATTGTAGAGTGAATAACATAACAGAAGAGCTAAATTATTTTCAAAACACTTGTAATTTTGCGTGTTATTCACCATTTAAAAATTCTTATTAAATTTGTGAAGCTTTAATCCTTGACTTAATACGCTGTTGTGAAATTCCTCGGTCACTTTTGTACGTTCAAAAGTAAGGCATAATTGACCATTTTTATTCGACTAGAAGATACAATATCAGAACTCCCTGGTAATTATTTCTACAAATCTCTTTTACTTCTCATTTTCGTACAAATCCATTATTCATTTTCTAGTTCAAAGAGATGAACTATAAATGCTTCTCGTTAGATTTTACGCAGATCATTTCCATTCGTAATATTATAACTAATTTGTTGATGAGTCTTACTTTCTCTTGTTCAGCCAAAATTTGTAAAGTGAACTGTGAGTCGAATAATAGGAATTAATTTATTATTACTCAATATTTAATGAATTTAATCAGGGGTTCCTTATTTAAAAAACTCAATAATTCTTCGCATTATCCTCGAACATTGCGGATACTCTTTCGCAAAGCAAACTTTAAGATCAAATAGCGTCTGAAATTTTTGCATTTATCTCCACAAGCACCGACGTCAAGTGACGCCGAGGGGCTCTCTGGCAGGCAAACGCCGAGTTAACTTCCTCGCAAAGGACGGCGCCGCCAACTGCCTTTGCATCTCACCGGAGACGCGCCCGGGAGGGAAGCCGTGTCTTTGCAATCGGCTCGCTGCGCGGCGCTCTTACCTTTTAATGAGCAAGTTTAATCCGCGCGAGAGCCGCTCCGAGGGCCGAGGGCGAAAGGGCCGGCCGCGGCTGCCCTTCGGACGAAGTTGCCTCGGGCGGTTGTCCTTGTTTCCGCCCTTTGCGTGAAGAGACGTCGAAAACGGGCGCTGGGTTCTTGCTTGAATGCGATGGCGCTGTAGAGTGCGCCTTGGTCGAGTGTTCAGACTACACGAAGGATTGCTGGAGTCGTTTGGGAGACTGCTTGGAGAAAGTCAATTGGAATGTCAGGCACCCTTAGGCTGCTGAAAGGCTTGCAAGAAAGTAGCACGTGATTAGAGGCTCGTTGGTTAATGTACTGCTACTCCCCCCCCTCCATATCATCAGCGCGTGTGAAGATAACGAGAAATTAGAAGCTGTTAATGATCCATTAGAAAAAAGTTTCGTTTCACCCAATTTAACCCTCACTAAACTTCCGATAAATATAACGCGTGATTTCAGCTCCGTTATAAACAGTCAACGTCTGGTAAGGCAGTTTTCGTTTAAAACCACGAAAATGTATAAAGATCAGTAACTTCGAAGTTTTAAAAGGGAACCTCCACGTTTTATTGCCGATTCAGATCTTAAGGCAAAATCTAGCAAATATGACCTATTTTTTTCAATTTGGGAGAAGTATATTTAAACAATAGTTATAAGGCAATCGAAAATATCCCAGATTCTTTTCTTCACAAATCTGGGATTAACAAATCATTAATTCTTAAACATCCCATAGGCTGGTTTAAGCTAAGAATGACGCTGTTATATTTCTGCATCAACAATGAGCATCAGAGGCGCAGCAATCCCAGCAGGCGAGTGCTCAAGTCGATCGCCCTGCGAAGAGTCGAGAGAGCGGCGTAGGGTGGGCAAAGGTGAATACCCAAGTGCAGTGGCGTAGGGCGCCTGCAGGTAATTGCCAAGCACGGTCGGAGCCGCGCCCGGAGCCCGTATCTCGCCCTTAACGGGGCCGGACAGCTCCTGCAACATAAATTTCGCCCGGATACTCCGCACAAATCACAGGAACCGACGCGACGACCCAACAGCCGGAGTAGAGCAGCTCCAGCCAGTGCAACGCCCTGCACTCCACTAGGAGACCCCTCGCCAATTAACGGCAGCAAGTTTGCACTCCAGTCGTTAGCAGTAATAGTCTGGCACTTTAGCAGTTAGTCTACTGTTTAATCAACAGTTCTCCATAGATATTTGTTGATTTATCATCAATCTAATATACACCGATTTTTGATTAACTACGTGTGTAAAATAGAAACAGAGTTCCTGTTAAACTTCAATTGGAAATACAAAGTAAGATTATTCTTTTTAACTAACTTGTTTAACTAACTTGCTTCTTGATTTTATATTTACCTGCGGGTCAGTCTAGTGCGATTCCTTACTGATTCTAAACGTTTTTCATATTGTTTCTTAGCATTTTGTATCAATTAATAAACGATTAGAAGTACCCGTTCACAGTACAGGGATATAGATATAGAGAGGAGAAAGTCTAGCCGTTCGATTCTGGGTTTCAATATGAAGCTATTTTAACTTCTAAAACTACAATTTACAAAGTTCGAATGTTCGCACGAGTTCATCTAGTATAATCATATTTGAAGAAAAACTATATTAAATATATTCAATGTTTAAATAAATTGTTGTTGTTTTTGAATTAAAATAATACAATTTATTACGCAATGTTGTGTGAATGTTTACCGGAATAGTTGTGTTGAACTGAAGTGCATGTGGTTTGACCTTGATTCAGACAGCGGTTTTGCGGCATGTTGATGACGTTGTGGTTAGTGTAGCTGTGTCGCTGAAAACGTTTATACCTGTCTCTGGAGTGCACGACTACGGAAATGCTTTATTTTAAAATTGAATAAGGGCTTCACAATTGACTATTCACTATTATTGGTTAATTGAACATATTTTTGTATAGGCGAAAAATTGATAAAATTCAAAAATATGCTTTTAAATTGTGTTGTATTTTTTTGTTTATCTTTACAAACACAATGGATGTAGTTCGAAAATGTTACCGCTCTAAGGTATTAGTAAATTATTTTTGATTTCCATTGATTGCTATGAGTTACAGTCTGCTGAAATGAAATTCTTGAGATCTGTAAACACTGTACCAGACTAGATAAACTCAGAAATGAGAAAATTCAAAAAGAATTAATGTACCAAGCAATCAATGACAAGGTACAATTTTACAGACAGGAATGGTTACAACATGAGGAAAGAATTGAAGAGACTCGCATTCCAAAGCAGGTGTTTAAGAATAGGCCCCAAGGCAGAAGAGATCCAGGAAGACCCCTAAAAACGTGGAATTCTTAGAAGCCGTAACAGGTCATAGACCTATCCTTGAAGTGGAGAAAAAGATTATTGCTACGCAAATTATTATTGTTGTGTAATATTAGTCACTATTGTGAATTATTGATATTGTTTGCCACCGTTTATTAGAAATGAATGACATTAATACAGGATGATGTCCTTTGCATCGGAGTGTATGGAGGCTCCGTGGCGTGACGCATTTGTTTCTCTCGGGACTTCGGGTCGGAACGTGGTGAGAGCACATCGATCAATCAATGCTTGTGACGCCTCGCTGTCAGGTGTGATCCATCGACTCCAAATCTGGGTGTGCTATTCAGCTGAAGGTTTGGGATTCCGGAGGCATTTCCTTCCACGCACCTATTCCAAATTGTCTGGTTAAAGTTGAAACGGTTGTGGAAACGTAGTGTGCGAAGAAGAGAAAACGAATGATTGGAAATGATGCTGAAACCGTGCTAATGATGTTTCACCATGTTACGCATAATTTTTAAATTGTTCGGTTGAAAGTCTTCCAGTTTCGTTTGACCCCAACGCTCCCGAGGTCATCGCGTTACCCAACACCCCTCCCTGCACACATCGCACTTCCTTATCATTTACCAGCTTTCCAGCTTCACTGACCCCATTCTCCCCAAGTGTTGTTTATCACCGCCTAGCGTTATACCAAGCCCCTCTGTCCAGCATCATTACGTCCTGCTCGTCCCACCTCGTTTAATAGTTTTTGAATATTTTTGAAATTTATTTAAATGATATCTTTATTCATAAAATGTGTAATTTTGATTCTAAATTAATTAATAAGTTTAAAAGTTCTTGAACTCTGATATTCACTCCAGAAAATGGCCTCATCCAGTGGCACCAACACGAAGAAAATACTGGGTGGGGGGTGGGGGGGGTTATTATGTCGCCGAGCCAGTTCCAGGGAGATGTTACGAGGCTGCAAGCCGTGGCCAAAACTGTTCAAAGAAAATAAAGTTATCAAAAGATTTAATATATTGAATGAAAACTAGATATAAAACACTACACACTATTAAAGTAAAATAGTGTGTGGCATTCGTTTCCTGTGTGGTATGGTTTCATCACAGACAATTTATCGGCACTTCCACCGATGAGACGAACAAAAGGGGGAATGCCCAGCGATGTAGCAGACAATTCAAGATCTGCGATGAGGTGACAGTAAGTTTACAATGCACGACCGGAAATAGCATTTAAACTGTTTTTAAACTATTAGGATCTTAAACTAAAATTTCGCAAAGTCATTTTTTGACGCCAAACTTGTTTTCAAAAAAATGGATTTATCATTCTTCATGAAACTCTACACTGAATCTGGTGTGTTTTTGTGACTAACACTTTAATGCATACATATTACTTTAATCTGATTTATCGACACTGACTGCGTATTTTGTAAATATTTCCTTTACAGCGTTGTTTTATTTAACTATCAGTATTATTGCCTAATTTGGAGAGAGTGAGTTACCCCTAATTTTATTGGAGGGAAGAGGGAGCGAAGAGAGCTGGACCCCTTGGAGGTGGCGCCAATGACCTTATCCTAATAAAGGCACGTGAAAGAGATTCTAGTTCTTGCTGAATGACATACTTTTCAAGGGGTATAACCTGTCGCCAAGACATAGATTATAATCTACACTAATAAATAACTCTTAAAGGCTGCAAGAGCAAAGCAAGAAGTCGTATTTCCTCCATCTATAATCCAGTCATTTTTTATGAACATAAAAGAGTCGATAATAGAGACAACTGATTTATATGAGTATAATTACAAGTATTATTTGAAACAGTCACTAGTAAATTTTCCTTTTCAAGGCATTCGTAGCATGTTGAAAGTCCAATTCTTAGCACTACTGCTAAAAGTGGGAAGATGGTGAAGTGATCTGATAAATCTGTGAACAAAGAAAACAAAATGCTTTCACCTGACCAAATCCGTAACTGCAGACCCTAATGAATTATGAAGTGATTTGTATATTTGAATTAAAATAAAATGGAAATTTGTAAGGCTGACTGAAAACAGTATGCGCACATGTGGTAAAAGTGATTTTACTTTGTTAGTAGTAAACCTGTCGACCTACTGATCTCGTGATTCAACATTGTCTACTCGCAAGATAAAATGTCACTTTTACTACTCGTATCATAAATAACTATATAAGAATTCCTAATTATAATTTTACTTGTCACTGCATTATAAATTAATTGCAACACCGTTTCCAAAATCAGCATTGTTTTCATTCTCTCGCGTAAGATTTCAACTGTGGACGGAAGTCAAAGAAAACCCCGCGACGTTTCGATATGTAGGCGAGTCGTAATTTGCAATCCTGGTGACGAACCCACAGCTTCCGGCAGACGTATTTCATATTGCCACCAACCCGGTGCGCAGATATATTGTGCAGATCCCTGATTATGTCCTCTTCGCCCCCGCAAGAGACGCGGACCGGTTAATATTTCACAGGGATGAAGGCAATTCCAGTCCTGTCACCCGCGGCTTAAATAGTTTTCAAGCAAAACAATGTTAACTTGAACTTATAAAAATGTTCTCTCCTAATGGTAGTACTCTTTTGGATGTGATCCTATCACTATGTAGTATGGATTTGGATTAATTAAGTACAATAATTATGCATAATTTATTAATATTTAATTACTATAAATAAAAGTTGGCTTTGGGGGCGAGGCATGGCCCTCGTAGATTCGCCTCTGTGCCACAAAAAAGATAGATTACAGATGTCTACATAGATTACCTTTGTCTACCTGTCGTCTACGTTGTCGTTGTTTACTTGTTGTTTCGCGCATGCGTGGACTCCGGCCCTGTGCGCGTAGACGCACATCGCTGGCGCAGGCCGTTCGCGTCGGTGCGCCGCGCAGCGCCGCGTGTCGGGGCGAAGAAGCTGCCCCGTGCATTCGCGTCACATCCGTCGGCAACGCGCTTGTTCACCGCCAGAATGCGCTGAAGCGCGAGTGCGCGCCGTGTCACGTGGTAAGGGTGGGCTGGGGAAGGTACGGTTGCGGTGGGGATGGGAAAGAGTGGATCGGGGTAGAATGGGGCTGAGAGGTATGAAGAATGGCCGGATTTCCGCTGAGCGGGGAAGACAGAGTGACACAGGTAGAGCGGGATCGGCAGAGTGGGAAAGGCAGCGAGGGGTGAGTAGAACTGGGAGGGGAGAGAAGATGATAAGACCGAGAGGCAGAACGAGTGGTAAAGAGCGGTAAGAGAAGATCGGGGTGAGCAGAGCGGCGGTGGCAAGAGCGGGATGGGCACAGCGCGGTGGGTTCAGTTTTGTGGGCAGAGCGGGCTGAGTAGAGTTGAGCGCACGCGTAACGCAGACACAGGGCACACAGCAAAACCAATACATGTGGAACTTGTGGACTGAACGAAAAATGTAGGTCTGTGATTGACCAGAGACTAGTAATATCAAGAGAAGAGCGAAGAATATGGCAGGGAGCGGGGTGCTGCATGTTTTGGTGACAGATGTGGTAACGCAAAGGTGGGATCGAATAGAAGCGTCAGAAAAATTAGTATCCAAAAATGCGATTTGTGAACACTGAATATCAAGCCTAATATTCAAATAAGGAAAGTAAACGTTAGAACGTAATGTATCAGCATAACGTAGTTTTTTAGAGCAAATTTTTAGTATTCTATCTTTTATCATTAATTCAGAAAGTATGTTTTTTTTATACTGAAACTCTTAACAACCTCCAACTCATGTATTTTGAAGTTGCTCTGCAAGAAAGTAGCAATAAACCGATCACAGAAAAGACTAAACCAAAGTATAACTGACGTCTACACAGATCTGCTTTAGAGTAGACGACCAGTAACTGAACACCATCGCACGAAGGTCAAGGGTCAGAGGTAGAAAAGGCGGTTCACGTCGTGAATGAAGCCTGCGATGCTATTTGTAGCGCAGGAACAAAACGAGTACCATATTGGTGGAACGCCGATATCGAGCAACCAAGGAAAAAATGTTTCCACAAATGAAGGAAATTAACAATATCACAAAAAAGGACCATCCGAGGAGAGGATCTCAAAATACTGAGAGATGAATATAAAAGAGCCAGAAAGGAATTGGTACGGGTCATTAAGTTGTCCAAAAATATGCAAGAACCGTGTGATGACTCAGTCCAGAGAGGTTGAAAGTCTATAGAGGCGAAAAGAGAAATAGCTCTACAGCTATTTTCAAGGGCAGAAAATTCCTTAGTAGACCACTCGTCCTTGGAGAGCGCCGAAACCTTCAGTATCGAAGAACTGACAGAAGTAGGGAACAAGATTAAATCAGGACAAGCTTCAGGAGTGAACCGCGTTCTGCCTGAAGCAGTAAAAATTACTGTAGGCACAAACAATTTATCCTGAAGACAACACCCTTCTACGCAATCCGATATTTTCGACAACATGGAAGGTGGCAAAGCTAGTGCTACTTCCAAAACCATGAGAGCTACTGACAGCTTACAGACCAATCTGTATGCTAAACTCACTAAGTACTGTGCGAAAGCCTTATAAAGAAAAGACTGGATAGTAAATAGAAGAATTAAGAGGTTTTTCACGCCATCAGTACTGATTCAGAACAGTCAAATCAACCATACAAGCTGTAGAACGTGTGATGGGCATCAAAAACGAAACCGACGACAGATGTGTTGTTGTTTACATTAGACGTGAAAAATGCCTTCAACACGGCTGCATGGTACATAATTGTGGAGAGACTGAAGAGAAGAAATATTTCACCATATCTAGTAGCCTTGGTAACGCACTACTTCCACAAAAGAACAATTTAACTAGGAAATAACGAAAACTTGGAAATGCAAGCAGGCGTCTCACAGAGGTCGGTATTAGGGCCACTCTAGTGGAATGTGTTTATGACGGAATTCCTAACCTTAAGTTGACTCTTGGAACCACATTGATAGGTTTCGGGGACGACTTAAGGCTGGTGGCTGAAGTTGCAGACCAACTCAAACGAATCGTTGCGAAGAATCAATCGGTGGATGCAAATCAATATACTGACCCTAGCTCCACAAAAAACAGAGGCCACTATCCTGAAGGGACCAAGGAGAAGACAAGGCATTCAATTCCTGTACACCGTGATCAACCAAAGCAAGGTGAAACGATACCTAGGCGTAATGTTAGATTACAGCAATTTGTTCCGGGAACACATAATAGAAACCAACAGAAACACGGAGCAAAATATAACAACATTATCAAGACTAGTGTCTAACATCGGAGGCCCAGGAACAACCAAAAGAGTCACTCTCTACAGCGGAGTCACATCGATGCTGCTTTATGCTGCCCCGTATGATTAAAAGCACTACAGAGAAAATTAGACTGTTTCTTGCACGGACCTTGCTAGAGACACACTGAGGATGGAAAAAGTGTTTCCCGAAAGATAACTCTGGGTAATAAATAATAGAAATTATTAAACCTTTTGACGACGATTATTTCCTTTACCACATTATTCGAAAATACATACTTATTAATCATTTTGTTGACCTCTGATCCACTTGTAATCTAAAAATTCTCAAAAACATAGTAATATTTATGTACCTTCAATCCATTATGCGTACAGTTGATAAGAACAGCAAACCGTCTCTGTATTTGCGAGGGAAAGTGCGTTGATATAGATTTCAGCTTCCTCCGTCACCAGCATCCTTCCACGAAAATGTCATTCTTCGTTATCTTCCGCGTATCATATCTTACAGACGAGGCGATCTCCAGATCCGTTCACGACCCCGCGTCTGAGCGCCCAGGGGGTGGGGTGG
>BOPP01000328.1:780535-807882 GCA_017312745.1 Gryllus bimaculatus | reverse complement strand
CCGCTCGCCAACCTATCTGCGGCGGCGGCCGCGCGCCCGGCGCCAAGGCGTGTGAATGCGCTGCCGCCCGGCCCCTGCGTAAGCCACCTCCGCGCTGGAGAGCCGACGCAACGTGTACTGCGCCTCCCTCGGAAGGCAATGGAGGTAGCTCTTTTGCATAAAAACGAGAAATGAGGTGATTATAGAAAGAAAATACTTTTTCACAAGAAAATGCAGGTAATAATATTTTAAGAATGTGGTAAATAAGGCTCATCATTTGCAAAAACTTATTTCACGTTTATCAGCAATTAAAATATAAGTAAAATATAAGTACACCCAAGAATAAAAATATAGCTTGTAAATTCAAGGGAATGCGACATCAGCCATATCTATAGGAGCAAATCGGCTGAACATCAATTTTGGAGAAAATCAGCAGGACGGTTTTTGTCCTAGCTTTGTTTACAGACGGACAAACAAACCTAGTTTTTCTCGCGCAGCATTGCTGACCTTCCTCCCTACTACGATAAGCGGTAGCGAGAAAGAAAAGGAGTAAACAGGAGCATTCCACGGAGACCCCAGCTCATTCCCCAACAGCTCGAG
The DNA here is from genome assembly GCA_017312745.1 of Gryllus bimaculatus. NCBI lineage: Eukaryota > Metazoa > Arthropoda > Insecta > Orthoptera > Gryllidae > Gryllus > Gryllus bimaculatus. The sequence continues at coordinate 807,303 of BOPP01000328.1, read as the reverse complement.
CTGGTGGCGGTACTCTTGCGCTAGACTTATTGCATTTCGTAAGAAATTTGGTGGTGCCAGGAAGCGTGGCAACTTCAAGGAGCTCAGAATGAGCTTATTTTACTCCCTTGTACTTCTTTTAGTACAGGCTAAAGATTCTTTACTTCATTGCGTTGGGTCCAATAAAGTGTTCTCCTACCGAACGCTTAACAACTTCAATTTTATCCTCTCCGGAGTACAGTTGTGAGTTGGAGTACCTGAATTTCGAGACGTGCTGGAACCAAGAAGTGGACTCAGTCGGGAGAAAGGGGGGGGGGCGAGACACGATGAATCTAACGTGACCAGTCGCCCACGTTAAGTAGTAAGTAAGGTCGACGCAGTTCACTCTCTGTATCATTATTTGCGAAAGGAGTAAGAAGTGACTGAACTGGTTACAAATAAGCAATGTGCCTATTACGTGTAGGCCGCAGATTCTATTACATTCATGTCACGAACATTAGAACACAAAGCTATGTCTTGTGTTGGATATTTCTTCGAGTATCACTGTGGTGATTTTGAGATTACGTGCAACTACATCGTTTCATTGAGTTACAAAACTGTTTACAAGATTTGATTGCAGTCAGTTAGTTCTAATATATGTGATCTACGCTCGTGTTAAAAATGTGTAGAGTCTTACACATTGGGAGGACTAAAATTATTCATGATTCTTAGTAATAAATCTTGGTTAATGTTGGCACTGAGATTCAAAATAAATTTATGAAATAAAAGTGCTGGTAGGTGAAGTACGATTAATACTTTTAAGACGAGTATTAAAGTAAAAGTGTAAAGTATTAAAGCAAAAGTATTATAGTAAGTAATTTTAGTAAGAGTCATAACGTTATGTTAATAATTAAGTGTAGATATTCAAAAATATTTATTAATTGAGCATGTAAGCAAGATGTGCAGGATTTAGCTTAATGAACTCAAGATGCACTATAAATGGTACAAAACACAGAACGAGAAATGTTCTTGTATTTATATACGCCTAGTTTGATATCCTCAGTAATCATACAAGAATCTTATTAGTCACTAACGCACAGGGGTTTGTGCAGGCTATCCAGATGAGTTCACGTGTGCAAATGTATGTTTTGTTAGTGTTTTACTATGTACTGATATTTCAAATTATAATACATGCACTATTCAGGAAATTGAAAACCTTCACTTCTAAAATCGAGCAATCGTTTCCAGACCCTGTGAATCAATAGGGATCCCATTTGTGAATTTCACATTTGTCTAGAAATCAGAAATCAACTTTTTTTGCATTCACAGAGTGAAAAAACAATTATCGGTTCCCAACTAGGGTGGTACAGATAATTGGAGCTTACCACCCTGCAAGTGACTTCGAATGTGCCGTCACTTGTATTTGAAGCAAAGTGATGCCGCAAATAACTCTATGACAGAAACCCTGAGTAGTCTACCACTTCACAAAATTACTTGTTCCACTAGAGGACACTCACCTCGGGGTAGGCACTTACGATTTTTACCTTTATCCGCCCCCCCCCCTCCCGCCCTCACACAAGTACGTCGACAGTCTGGTATCCGGATCCAGAGCGCGCATTGCCCCCTCGGTAACCTTCCCATTCAAGGCCCGGCTCAGCCCACTCTTCGAGCGTCGAGCTACCGGCTTTCAGACCTGTGCGAGAATCAAACTCGAGGGCAGGAGGGCGCACGACCTGCCGGGAAGTGTTCATTGGGAGGTAACCTGTGGCCTAGCGCCGGGCTCGAGGGGCGAACGCGGGGCCACGAACAATACGGTGGGTGATCGCAGTATAATCAGTGCATTTCTCTTAAAACACGCAGATATCACTGGGCGACTCTTTGGGAGATCATGCCAGTTGATTCATGATACGAAACTATATTAGTCTTATGTATTTGACAAAACAGTCATACAACATAACTCCATGTTTTAGAATGATTAGCAGACCGGCAAAACATCTTTGCAAAACGGAAGCGAGCATACAACTTTATTTCCTCCATAAATATTTTCCTCTTTAGTTAATTGCTGCTACAGTATTACGTACTGAGTGAAGCCGAGGGTTAATAATCATCATTGAATGAAATATGGGATTATACGGCGACAGTGTTCCATGGGAGAGCGCCGCCCGGCCCTTTTTGGGAAAGTGAGAAGTGTTGCAGTTTGACCTCATCAGCCAGGACACAGCAGTCCAAATGTACAGTGCTTAAATGAACGCAGATGCACTTGGTGGTCAATGTTTTTTTTTTCAAGTTCCACGCAATTATTGACGAATCGAATTCACTTTTAACTTCTTATCAGAGTAAGTAGTGTACCGACTATCACAGCATTCCAAGCTGTCCTAATAAAATGTATATGTCCATGTGTGTGTGTGTGTGTGTGACAGAGAGAGAGAGAGAGAGAGAGAGAGAGAGAGAGAGAGAGAGATGGGAGGGATGGATGGAGGGAGGGAGAGATTGAGAGCGAGTGAGAGTAAGTGTGAGTAAGTATTCCTTCTCAGCCAACCCGAAAACGTCTTTGCTCTCCCTCAAACTCCTCGGGCTTTATTTCATAACTCTGCTGCCCTGTTTCTCGGAAGAGCGAGCTTGTTGCGTATTTATCAACAAAGGAAATACAAAGTCCCAAGATATTTCAGTGTCCTGAAGAACAACTGACTTGGCAAGCTCACAGAAAATTTACAAATACAAGAAGTCATAGTATTTCTAATCTACTTCGTAGTATTAAGATATGCATCTGAAATCAAAAAAGCCCAATAAGTATGTGTAAATGATTTTTAAAATTATATAATTGTTTTCAATACATTATAGATATGATATAACAAAGGTTTTATTTATAAAACTTTCAATATTTTAATTTAGAGTGAGTGTCTTCTCCGACCTGAAATTAAACGGTATTTTATACATTAACATATTTCCTTTAAATCTCAATTTGAATTCCACACTAAACACTTTCACTCATTTTTTAAAATTCTAGTAGATAAGAATTATAATTTTAATTCGAATTACTGTAAATAATCATGAAAAGAATACGTTGAAATTTATACTCCTTGTGACAAAACGTAACCTATTTACGAGTAATTGTATTTATTTTAATTATGAATTATTTTTATTTACGTTTTCAAATCTTGTATGAAGAGAAAATTTAAAATTGACACATAAAATACATTTCAATTATTCTCTTCAATTTCTTTATTACATCATTTGTTTGCAGTTTGCTTTGAAACTAACTGTTTGTTTGACAATACTTAGGAGTGTACACACGGAGAGGAACACGTTAAATCACCCGTTATTGGGCTTGGGGATCTCAGGTAAAACCTTCACGCTCTTCACGTGAACTTCACATAAGATTTTTATCCTTCGTGAGGAGTTGTTGAGATCATTCAGTTTTCGTACACACTACATTACTACAAGAGAGCAGCACGCGGCATCGGGAAAGAAGAGTCGTAAGAGGACTTCTGAAAAGGTACGTGGCAGCTTTGACTGCAGTTTATTTGGAGGATTTGCACTCGACATAAACAGGAACCTAGATCATCTGTAATGCACGATCTTGAATCAACAGACACTACATGCCGACGTATTCCCACTACGTTTTCTTTTGCATTACTCCAATCACAATTGCTATGATTTGTTACTGGTGCAATATAATGTATTTGTGCACATATTTATTGGTTTTTATCCTATAAAGAGAGTGAGAGAGTTTGTTGATGGATATGCGTGTCGAACGACAGAGATTATTTTTGAAATACTTCTGTGACTTTTTAAATATTTACATGTTGTGCACCACTTGTCGCTCGTTTCGGCTATCAAATATTTACAAATTACCATTAACAAACGTGTATACGTATCTCCATGTTATATAATATTCATTAATCTTTTGCATCGTGCAATATTTATATGTGATTCCAATTATACTATCATGTTCGCAAACTGATTCTGAAAATACCAGTAAGAAGTTTTTAACCAAATTAACAAATAAAATATACACATCAGTTGTTGAATAAATAAAAAGCGAAATCTGGTGAAAATTATTCCAAAGTAGTATAAAGATGCTTTAGTGTCTGTTTTGGCAAAAATTGTCATTCGATTAGTTTGGTTATCTCCTTGGAGGGAGATCAAACACTTCTTCTGTATTGTCCGTCTATGGCCACATTTTCCTTTTAATTATTTCACCGAAAGTTAAAAAACAATCCATCTGTAAACATAAAACTAAAAAAAATGTTAAAGTAAATTATTAGCTATGCTGAATCGCCGAAGACATAATACAAAGAAATTTGACGTTACACCTTTTTATTCGGTCTGAATGCAGGATGATTTAAAAGTTAGTATTCCCACGGTAAGCCATACATTCAGCTTGAAAATTCCACTTACAATCACGAAATCGAGGCCATATAAGCTCATCTCAGCGTGGAAGTGAGCACCGCTGCAAGAAGCATGAAGTTCGAGTCGACCGTTTGCAACTGCACGGTATTTCACCGGCGGCGGCGGAGCCATTTGTCACAGGACGCCCCGTTGCCCGGGGGCCGGCGTTCGAAGCCCGCGAGCAGCGCAGATGGCTGTGCGCATATTAGGAGGATTAACCCCTCGCCCAGTTGCACTCCCCGAACCTCCCCCTCCCACCCCCCGCCTTTCTCGCTTTGCCGGCGCCCCGCTCGCCCGTTTTTCAGAAGCTTAACCGGCGGAAATTTTTTATTTATGCGGCGGCAGCGAATGTATCAAGCAAGAGGCACTGTGCGCGGATAAGAAATTACCCTCCCGCGCTTCTCGCGCTTTTTATCCTCACGACGAGTGGAGCAAGCGGCTTATGATACGGAAGGCTTCTTCTCTTCGCCTAGGCGAGGATACGTTATGTAGTGAAGCTGCCTCTAGCTTTGGAAATTGCATAGCGAATAATTTAGCGGACTATTCGGAAAGTAAGAAACATGAAAAAGAATATTTATTTAGATTGTGATGGATGAAGTGGCATAGATGCAGGGCATCAGCGGTAATGCGGAGAAAATTCCATCAAATAGAAATGTATGATATAGTTGTGACAGAATTTTTTGCTGCGTGTTCGCAACTAAAGCTTCTATGGTAGGATTTCGGTGTTGGTCATTGTGGAGCAGATTTTAGGCGAACGTTCGGTCGGCCGTCGTCAAATGTTTTCTTCCAATGTGCGTAAGTTGTTCATTCACATCCCTGGAAAAGGTCATGGTAAACATAAAATACCTTTTCCGACGGCATACAAAACCAACCGTTTTCGGAAAACAAATTCTGTTTGGTTCTGTCAATTCAATTCATTTGGAATTAGTTGGAGCACCACAGTCATCTGCATTATAAAGACCACCTGCAATGCATGTAGATTAATGTGCTTGTCGCAAACGCCACAAAAATGAGCTAAGCAATTACGAAAATGTTTGTGTGATTTCGGGTGCAACATTAAAGTGCTTTTTTTTAAGGATAAAATAAGTGGAACTATTTCCCTTGCAGCCCGATAGCGAGCGACCAGTGTATGAATTGCATTGTGATCATATCAGAAGGATATCTGTAAGACTCAAGCGACGAAACACGTTATTAGAATTTAGCTCAGAGGCTTCTTTTAGGTTTGAGATCTTTTATACGCTGTAAATCTCCATGACGCAGTCGGCTTTTCTTCCATTCCGGAGGAAGGAATACGAATAAATTTTTCACCCTTAGAAATCGACGGCTTGAGTCGGTTTTGAACCCATAAACCTGGGTAGAACAGCCCCAAAAGATACTAGTTATTCCACCGAACCAACGAGATGCATAGCCAGGTCGTGTTAATGCGCTGTCAGGAGATCTCTAGCCACCAGGTGCTCTGATAAGTTTTCCGCAGTTTCTCCGACCAATACGAGGCAAATGCTGGCATTTCCTTATCCTTGTACCATCCTCTCCCATTGCATCCTCACACTTTTGCATCCATACACAACCCTACCACTCCGGCCAAGAGACCCACGAGCTGGGAGCTAAACGCTTCTTCCGGCTGAGGCCCTATTGTAAGAGAAAACTGAAGAGGGAAATCCCTCCAACTCAACTTGTAGGTCGGCGCCGGATCTCCCCTTCCAGCGGCAGAGAAACATTGCCACTTCCTAGGATATAACATGTTCTACACTTACGGGACTAATGAATTAATAATATTGACGCGCCCGCAAACACTAAATAATCAATCGATAAATACACTAGTCGAGACAACGCGAACGAGCACGCACTGGCCTGTAGGCCTGTGGGCGTGTGGGGCGTGTGGGGCGTGTGGGGCGTGTGAGGCGTGTGGGGCGTGTGGGGCGTGTGGGCGTGGGGGCGTGTGGGCGTGTGGGGCGGGGGGCGTGTGGGGCGTGTGGGGCGTGGGGCGTGTGGGGCGTGTGGGGCGTGGGGGCGTGTGGGGCGTGAGGGGCGTGGTGGGGGTGTCGGGCGTGGGGGCGTGGGGGGGCGTGTGGGGCGTGTGGGGCGTGGGGGCGCTGTGGGGCGTGGGGGCGTGGGGGCGTGTGGGGCGTGTGGATTCGTGTCGGGGCGTGGGGGCGTGGTGGGGCGTGGGGCGTGGGGGGGCGTGTGGGGCGTGGGCGTGACAGCAGCGACGCGCGAACAAGCGCCGGGGCACGCCTCGACGACGAACACGCCGCTGCCGTCGCTTCCCCCCCCCACCTCGGCAACGCGAAGAGCCACTTCCGCTCACACCACCAGCTTTTAATTCCTGCTTTTAATGATCAATGTGCAATAGTGGGATTGGCATAATTTTTTCAGCGGACTATTCAAGATTTTGTTTTTGAGGAAATTAACTATTTTTATGGGGGTAGTCACCCCTCTCCCCCACCACACGTTTCTCGAACACGTTCGTCGCCGCTGTATATTATGTATTATTACACCCACTCCACCACCCCCATCACTGCCATTATCACCGCTCAATCATCACCAGCTCTATGACCACCACATCCATCACTATCGCCACTGCTACCCCTTCCATCTCCACACCCACCGCCGCCGTCACTGCCGTCAACGCAATTTTTCGCACAGTTCTTTGTTGTTCCACTGTTTTTAACAAAGAAGCATGCATTGGAAATTGTGCGTTGATTGCGCTCTAGGACGTTTCATTTCCATTGTGTAAGCCGCAGCCCCATAATTAACTTGGACAGGTGGAGGGAAGGTGCAGCTGCGACCTGAAAATATTTGATTATACTAAACGCCATTACGCCCGCTGATAATATTGCACTTTAGACATCTTTGGTCTTACCAGAAATTTGACTCGCCAAACCTAAAAGCACATGCACTACATGTTTGAAAAATACATTTACAGTACGTTCACCTGTGCTGAAATTAAAACCTGAGCGCATGGAATTTTGAAACAGAAAAGTGTTATAGCATTGCGTTTTGATAACGATTGCGAACCTCTCATAGTGCTATGATAACTTGTTTAGAACTGCTAACATTTAACTGTTAACTAGTTTAGAACTGAACTAGTTTCTTCCAAAATTGTTTCTTATGCCAATGAAACTGCAGAGTTATTTTGCATTATTTAATAAAATGTCGTTATTGATTTACAGCTATCAATGTTATTGCCACCAATTCACAGAATAATGATTATAATGAGAAATCTTAAAAAGGTATGGATAAAACTGAACTGATTTGACCTTTTTGAATTTGACTAAGAGCCACACTCGTCTCTTTGCCGTACGGGCGTAGCTCAGATGACACACTCTACTAGTGCGTGAATCACTTATTTTGCGCCCTTGTTATGTAAACTACTATACTATGTTGACAAAACTGAAAATTTCCTTTCTCTTTATACCTTTTGAAACCGACCCTGCTCCCGGCTGATGACATTGACAAACATGTTTTTTTAATATTTATACCTCGGAAGGGAAATCACACTTCTTATGCATGATAGACATCTGTTAGACATCTGAAATGGCGTTAGGCAGGTAACATCAAGCGACTTCCGAATACTCGCTGGACTGCCGAAATACCGCTTGGGATCCAAGACTTGGAAACATAAGCGTCGCCCGCGAGAAGAAGAGAAGAAGAGCTGGTCGGACGGCCCACCTCGGCGAAGGAGACCACGTTTAAATCCAACACAAAGAACTTACACTAGATTATTCAACTCCTCACCAACTTGATAAGTGCCAATGCAGAAAGTAGTAAGATGCAGTGTTACCTTATTAGATTTAAGTAGTGAAGTCGAAGTGAGCAGTACTAAATTTGACAGTGACAAAGTGAATAGTGTTACTTATTTTGTGTGTAAATAGCGCCTGTATAAGGAAGTCCCCAAATAAGGTGCTCGGGAATTCTACCACTGTGTAACCTACCCGACTACCGGAGGCCCTTGCCCTCCACGGGATTGCAAAGGGCAACAAGAAGAATAGCCAAGATAGCGAAATAAATCAATCCTTCTAAATTTTTTATAGAGATATCATAACAGTATTTTATATTTCAGAAACTCAACTGTTACAAATAACTTTTTCAGTACCCGACTTCTGCAATCTACTGTATCGACCGTCTCACAGCCACGGCCGCAGAGGATTAACAATAGTAGAGCAAAGTATAACAAATACGCTAATTAATAATAGTCCTACGACCATCAACGTAGACACTACGGCAACAGTCATAAAACTAAATAACATACAATCATAATAATAGCTTACAAACAACCTCATAACCTATTTCCCAAAAATATATTCAGATCAATAATATAATGTTAGTAAGTGATTTTAATAGCAAAACCAACGCTTGGGGAAAAGTTACTAAAGAGAGCTACCAGCGTCAATTTGGACATTCTGACCCCAATATAATTCATTCATTACTTTACAACTTCAATATAATTATGGGCGTATTGGATATCCTTAGGACAAAAACTACTGATTTCGCAATATATCAAAAAGTATTTTCAGAACTCGACTGGAATAAAATCCTATAACCATGTCACTTCATATTTATAGTATATCGTCATTTTACATGCAGCAAAAAGGTAAAATTAACTGGTTTAAATTCAGAGAAATTAAAAAAAATAACTGCATCAAATAACTCAAAATCCGTTAATGACGTAGATCAAGATGTCAAACTATCAGTCATCAACATACAAGGATCCATTGTCAATTCTACAGATCTCGAAAGAACAAGCTCGTTAACACAACTATATAGACTATATAATATAAACTTAATTAAAAGTAAACACAATCTAAGACGCTATTGGCAATTGAAACGACGGCCACAGTTAAAAAGACAATTAAAGAAACTAACAATAATAGTTTAAACAAATATAGACCAATATAGATATGAAAGCTTTCAGACTTTCTTAAAAGAAATTTATCCGTCGGCATGCCATACATATGGCATACAGTCTGCTATAAACAACGTGACATCTCACAAATTAAAACAGGAATAGATGTAGCAAATTTCGATATAGAAAACACATATCTTATAGTTCACTACCTAAAAAACTCGTAAACCCCAAACTCAGTCAAAAACAAACATTTTAAGAACAAAATGGATAAGTTAAATCTGGCACTACTATACACCGCACCAATTACAAAATATACCTCCCTTTGGGAAGTTAAACTTCAAATTAAGAAATGCGAAATGGAACGTTACATGCAATTTCAAACAAAGTATTAAGAGTACCAAATAACTACCTGAGAGTAGGCATTTAAACAGTATATACCGATTCACTCAAACTAGAATACTTCCTCAACAATTGCAAAATGGCAACAGCTGCCTTTCCTTAAACCGGAGGAAATCCAAACGACAGCCAACTTCAGATCAATAATTATACCCCTCTCATTGCCGAAACAACTGGAGAAACTGATATAAACAGGATTAATAAAACGTTTAGTAGACACACAAGTAATCCCAGATACAAATTTGGATTTACATCTATCAACTCTACAACACACCAAATATTACGATGAACCAAATACATGGTGCGAGGATTCCATACTAAGCAGCACACTATTGAAATATTAGTAGTAATAACCTAAGCCTTTGACAAAATATGGCATCAACGCCTCCTCTACAATCTATGTTAAATAGGCACTCCAGTCTACGTATACCAAATGGTTTAAAAATATTTAAATAAACGAGAGTTTCAAGTCAAAACTAACAGTGCCAGATCACCCATACACAAGATTCCAACAGGAGTGCCTCTAAGTTCCCGATTTTCCCCGGCATTATTCATTTTATATTTTTCTGAATATTCATAACTAATAGACTTGCAAAAAGTACACTACGCTGACGTCACTGCGTTTTTACAAAACAAGAGGATATAATCACAGCTAGAAAGAACTTAATATAAGACCTCGACATATTCATTGAATGGGCTAAAAAGAGGATAATTAAAATTATTCAAGATAAGACGGATGGATAAATGTTTTCACTAAGACAAAACGATACCATAAATATACATGTGATGTGAATGATGTATGCGAAACATAGACTTAAAATTTATTGCAGCAACAACCCGCTGCATCCGATTAATCCTGATCCAACACAATACCGAACTGCCCGAAGAATGATTTTCATCACTCTCTACATCCACCTTCCATATTCTTTAACCACATATTTCAACCTTCGACGTACCGCGAAATCGAACCTACGTATAAATTAACGCTTTTCAAGTAATTTAGACCACCAAAGTATAGCAGCAAATTCACTTCAAATAGTATAACCTCAATAGTATAATCACATTTTTGAATGTTGTCTTTAGTTACAATTCATTTTGCTCCCCCCCCAAAAAAAATCTAACGCACTATTCAGGGCACTTATATTTAGGAAATAACCAAATGTCGTTACGAACCAATTCTCGTCTTTGAAACACATATAATAAAATATATATGCTGAACAGGAAGATAATAATACAACCATAAAATTATTTAAGAGCCACCTGCTTTAGTTTCAGAGTTGTGTTCTTTCTAAACGTTACCAAGGGCAGATCAGGTGGGTGGATGTATGATATTTAGTAGCCTACTTGGAACGTGACACTTGATATGCCAACACACTGGAGTTGTTTGTATAATAGAGTACGGACAATGTTTCATCACAAGCTTTTCTCAGATAAGACGTTTAAGGTGCTTACACAAGACTCTTTTGACGTTGCGAATAAGAGCGAATATGATCAATTCCCGAGTTATCCAATTAATGTTTACAATATCCACAGTGGGTCTCCACATGTAATAAGTAAATGGTTATTTTGTTTCACATTGTGAGTCTTTGATACAAAACAACTTAAAGTTCTACCTTCATTACAAAATTATTCCACTATTGACACCTCAACTTGCAGGGATGAAAAGTGAAAGAATAAATATTTTTCAAAATAAATTCACCCTGGGCAATAGTTATATGAAACAAGTAACCGAACACAATCCATGTATTAAAAACTGAAAATATTATGATAAAATATTCTAGTAGTTGAAACAAATGAAATATTTGGTGAAGACTTAATTATTAATGAGAACCATCAAGACCTGGCAAATGAATTCCCTGCATTAAATATCTTACATATCAAAGTAGTGTTACATTCACATCTTGTAGCGCTGCATGACCTACTTCTTTTTAAACACCGCTTATCCCTCCACAAGGCCATTTTCTATCGCTTTTTCCGTCGCGAATCGTTTCTTGTACGAAGGTTACATTGTGTTCGGCCGCTTCTTTCTTATCTGCGAAGGACAGCCCTCTCAAGATGCCCATAAAGCCAGCGTTATGGAAGTCGTTAACCCTGCCCGAGACAGTCAAGGCCGTTAATGCGCCTCCTTGATGGACAATAAGCTTTTAACAGCGAAGCTTCTGCCTTCCCTCTCGTTCTTTGAAGCGGGTGACGCCCACTGACTAGTTACATCAGGCTCGGTGCTTCAGATCGCTTGTCTAGCTGCAGCTGCGTCGAAAACTCTGCACTCAAGTTGACACGTAGTGTATCGACTCGCATTTTGCCACCGAGACTGGGATCTAAATCCTGTTAGGCACGTATGGAATTTGTGGTTAGAGTTACCAAACTTCTCTTATGGAAAAGATGACATTTTTTATAAAAAAGAGGACTCTTCATATCAAATGTTTCAATATTCTTTTTCTTCTTGAAGACAAACTACTACTGATAAAATAAATACTTCAATTATTGTCATCATTTACCAATCTTTCAATAGACCTACTTTATTACCATCACTGTTTTTCATCACTTTTCCACTTTTGCACCAGAGGTATTTGGACGGATGATAAAATATCCCTCAATAATCAAAACTTTGCTGTTAAATTGTGTATGTCTTTAAGGGAGCCTTTTGTTTTTAACTTCCTACTCAAAATATAACAGAACACAGCAGTTGGCATTTGTCGCATTTCAGGGAGAAAATGCCGTAATTATAGATACAGTTGATCCATGGATTTTAGCAGTTGTTAGGCAAGATAGTTGAAGTTAAATGTCATTTATTTATCTGAAGAAATGTTATGATGTTGGAAACTTGAAAAAGTAGAAAAAATCCCAGCATCCTTCGTACATCATTTGTCTAGATTGCAATTAAAAGTAGTACCCATTTTCAATACGACAACATTCGTTCTTTCTTGTAAAATTCTACCAGACAGTGTTTCATATTTCAAAAAAAACGATATGTCCGGGGGAAAGACGTAAGATAACCCTATTTGCGGTGGAGACATTGGGTTTGCAGTATTGTTTTCTCGACGTTCTTCCATTTCCCTGTCTCTTAATCCATTTTATTATTCAAATATTTGTAATCACCTACCCATTTTATCATTCTTTTCCTTGTTTGTCCCTAGGTTTTAAACAGTACTATCAGAAAAAATAGCTCTACAAGCTCAGAAATCGTTGGATAAAATAAACGACTGGATTAATTCGCAACGCGACGTGATACGTGAAAATATGCAATATTGGGCATCTATTCAAAAACCTTTCGTTATAAATTGTAGTCCCTGGATAAGTTCTATACTTCTTCGCATCTGACGAAATGCGCGGCAGATCAAAGCTTTCACAATGTGATTCCGAAAGGCACGGGCCATTACAAGGCGGGAGGGGGTAGAGACAACTTGCCCTAGGATCAGGCTTAGATGGGTTCCTGATTTTTTTTCATTCAAAAGAAATAAAAAATGTATGAATCTATAATACAAATTTAACGCATTATAAGTTATTTCCTCTGTATGGAGGTATGAATTCTATTATGAATTTTGGGAGGAGGGAGTATTTTCTTTGAAATGAGGAACCCTATTGATCAATCGCCCCACCCCTGCTTCCTCTGGGAGCCCTTGCACAGGCATCACCTCTTGCCTTACAACATCACGATTTTGTAAGTCACTTCACCGGTTCTCAAATTGTCCAAAAAGTTTACACGTTGTACGCGACAAGTTGAACGCAATTCTCGAATGAGATTTCCATGAATCGTAAGTTTTTAACTTACTGAAGAGAGAGTACATAAGTGGCCAAGTGAACCGACGTCCTGTCAAATCGATTATTTGATATTTTGTGTATTAGAAACGTTGTATGTTTCCCAAGAAAAGTCCTGTTTTAACTCGATCACCTGGTATTTTGTGTGTCTGTATATTTTCACGAAGTCATGATTAAAAGCAATGACTTATTTTCAAATCAAAATAAATGTTTTTTGATCTCAGTACCTATGAAGTATGTGCGAGGATATTTACTTCATCGCATTCTACTTACGTAGATTGGGGAAGATATAAGCTGCAGCGAGAAGTGGCGATTTTGGGGCAGAAAGTCGTTTGTAGGTTCCTGATATCAAACACGTTAATAAGTATTGCTTCGGCATGAAGTAAATTACTTGTAATACGTCGAATAGACCTTTTATAGACTCCACCGATACCAAAAAATGGATTATGGAAAAAAGTCTATCAGACCGTCTGTAGTCAATGCTAGTGCCTAAACGATACGGAAGGTTTTCCCAAAAGCTGATATTTTCCGATCAACTTGAGGCTCTATAAATGTGAAACTGTTATAACCATATGTTGATAATTCATTAAGGTTTTCATGAAACCCGCTTTACACGACCTACTGCACGGCTCAATAATCATTGCCAATGGCACACTCAAGAGGAGTGTCCGTGCTCCAGAACCCAATGAGTTATATCACAAGTATAGTTATGAACTTTCAATACTGACGAAATGTATTTAAAATATCACTGGAATATGTTATAAATAACTGTAATTAAAAGAGTACAAATATATATTACTCGTTACCAATAGAAATCTTCATAAGACATTAAGACAGCTGGCAACTACACCTACAAAATAGAAAATACGATAGAAAAATAGAAATATTACTCATTGTGTCACTGATCATTGCCATTTCGTGTCTGTTCCTCAATCCGCTTATACTAAGAGATTGCCAGCTCTTCTCTTTCACAAGATCGATTCATCTCAACTTTACCCAAAATGTTAAACACGATTTCCACCCGAAATCCTCTAGAGGCTTCAAGAAGCCTACGAAAACTTAGGGAGGGTACCGGTGAAATGACGGTCAGTCACTATCGACCGCAACTCCGTTCTCTTGCGGCTAATCCACATCAATAATTAGCCACAAAGTTTCCCCGCTGGCGCTGCCGCCGTGCCCTCGGGGAAGGCACAATTAGCGAGAGGGGTTGGACCTCCGGTAGCGCTGGGGCCGGCCGCGAGGACCTCCACAATGGGCCGCCACGAGGGTCGAGAGCCAGTCACGCGACCGCCCGCTACTCTAGAACTGCTGCGACACGCCCTCTCTCGACCTCCATCCCGGCCTCTTGGATTCCGACAGCGCTTCGGGTGCGGATCGCGTTGACGCGAACGCCAGGGGTATCCAGTGTCACTTGTTATCACGATCGGCCTCCTCTACTGTCATTTCGATCCCGCGTTTCAGGTATCATTCTCCTTTGGGCATCCTTTGGTGTACCTCTGAGTGCACTCCGGTGTAGTGGTAGCGTAGAGAAACGGTCTTGTGATCTTGTTTCTCTGTGGTCGTATTCGACAGTCTCAAACTTCTCGAATTATTTATTTGCACGGTCCTGAACAGATGATAACATGCAATCTTGCCCCCGTATTGTGCCATCCAATGATATCTGATATTTTTGTTTCCAGCATATTGCCGTTTTTGTGCAGTACAATTGAATGTGGAAGTCCGACTTGCTCTGAACCTACGTGCTATTTCACAGGGATTATGTAATACCTTTATGTAATGTCTAGGGCTTTATGTATATACCTTACTATGTGCTCGCCTTCAACAAATCCATACTTCAAATCTCATTTGAATTAATTCGTGAGAATGCTGTAAGTGACATGATCGAAAGAAACGAACATACATATGACCTAAAGGAACGGTTTTTTCTATTCAATTTCCTCTTAGTTTGATGTGTTGTTTGTTTGAGTTTGTTGTAGTGTTGATCGAGAAAAATACGTAATACTACCGATCAGTGCAGCTGGTCGGTACAATTCTCGTCCTCAGCAGCTGAATTCGACCTGTCGGGACTTGAACTATAGAACATCCGGGTCAGAGACATCAGGCGATGCCCTGAGCCACCTAAACGATTGGATCGTGTCGACCAGTTCGGCGGTTACGGCGCCTGAGATAAAGGTGCGGTTCTAGCAAGTATTTTGGGGGAAGAATATATTTTTCAGTTCGATTCACCGTCATATAATACTTCGAATTAAAGACTTTTACTTCAAAGTTATTCGTATCATAGAGATTCTAAACACCCCATTTTCTGACTGCGACTTTTGACTTTCCTATACGAAGCTAAAATTGATGTCTTAATTATATTATTTGACAAATTAGAAATCGTCGTTGAAATGCTCCAAAATTGAAAATTCTATTTTTTCGCTCTTCTTTTGTTGAAATGTTTAACAATACGGCAAAAGAATTCGAAGGTTACAATTTGGAATATATTATTACGTATTTTTACAGATAAAACCACAGAGTACATCCTGTTGTAGAACCATTAGTTTTCATTTTATTACGTTCAGTATTTGTAAAATTCAAAACATTTTGAGCACTTCCAAAAACGAATTATGTTTTGATTTTTACCCTTGGTATACCTGTTATAATACGTTCATACCCTATTCATTAAAATAAGGAGTACATACTTTTTACGAAATTGCATATTGTCGTGAAAAATTGTCAAATACGAGTACATCATGTGTAGCGACTTTCTGCCTTGTTGAAAATATATACTCGTGTAAGGGTAGAGTTTATTAAGAAGGCATGTTATATGAATCAGTTGATTGTAGCAAACGAAAATTACGATTACTCAGGTGCTGTCGAAAGTGTAGTTTCTTCGCTTTAAAAAGTGCTTCGCAATGGAGTAACATCTGCCAGAAGAAGGAATAGACAATCTTGTAGCAATTATCCCGCCCTTGTCTCTCCATAACCGAATAACAAAATTCCGCGACCACAGCGCAGAGACAAGAAGAGAATTAAGGATGAGCCAGGAGGCGCCCTTAATGCCCAGAATCTCATTATATTCCGAGTCATTTGAGTTTTCTGAGGGGCGCCTTCTCCGTAATCGAATTACGACCTGACTTCGGTGGAGGGCGAGGGGGGGGGCGGGGTCGCGATTCGAAAGGACGCCTTTTCCCTCCTCCTGACGCTTCCTCCGGATGGTGATAGGGCGAGGCCTGGGGAACTCAGGCCCTCCCGTGATTTAGACTGAGAATTCTCAACTGACACGCTTTGAATTTCTGTAGATTTCTCTTGTGTGATCGATGTGCACTGATTGGACCTTGGAACTGCCCTTTCTTAATTCGTTTTGATGTATGGGAGAATTTTAGACAAATTTTAGAGCTCCGTGATGGCATTAATTCTGTGAATGCATCTCGAGATGATTGAAGGCAAGTTGTCATTCTCACGGGGAAATAATAATAAGAAAGCTGTAGCAGAATAAGGCTATAAAAATCCTCCAAATGTTTTGAACCAACTGTGTGGATTGTTTGGGAGAAATAAAAACTAGGATGTGCCAATATTCACATCCACTTTCCCATTTTTATCCCAATTTTATAAAAAAATAGTTTATTTCATTTTTTTTTCGTATACTTGTATGCCGAAGAAAGTTGCGCCATATAAAAAGAAATGGAATGAAACAAAAAATACTAAATACAAAATAATAGATTAATTTGTTTTTTAAAGTTTTGGTCAAACATTTGAATTATTAAACGCAAAACATATCACAAATATTTGACTTTACAAATTTTCAAAAATGCTACCACAGAAAAAATATATTATGTATATTTGAAGTCAAGTTTTTACAAGAATTTTTAAAGATTGAGTGTAACAATCCAGAAATGTTTTAACAAAAACTGATTTTTGACAATACATTCATTTCTACGTTATTTTTATAATACAAGAAAATAAAGAGTACTAAAAGACTTTCCTTACTAAGAAGAAAATTTGGAGACGGACAATTACCATTGTAGAGCCCAAAATGGACCTAAGAGCATCCTACTATAATAAATGTCGATGCGCTACTACTACGATCACTACGACACTATTGTTCTGAACTGTCGGCGATTTACATCTACAATCTCACTTTTCCCCAAATAAAATTGAAAAAATGTAACTAAACCTATTTTAACATTGCATTCATATTTACGAACCGTGCACTTTAGAAAAATGATTAATTCGGAACAGTGCTGGACAGGATACACTTCTTGTGAACTTGGAAAGCGAGCTGCATAAGGGACAATTTGTGTATGACGGGGCAGCTTTTACTGCTATTTCCAGGACTACGAAAGAACATACTATTGATATATCTTTGGTATTTGAAATTGTCGGAGGAAGCAATTTTTCAATTATTGGAAAGTAACACTTCCCCATTATTATTACTATGGTTACTAAGAAAATATTTTATTGTATTATTACTTTCTCGCGCTTAAGAAGGAATTTGTTAATAAGAGAAGGTTATGTAATGCTGCGCAAAAAAGGTGAATTTTATGCAGAAAAACTCTTATTACAGGGCCCTACTAAGCCGCAGCTCCGCAATTCGCGCCCTGGCAGTGGCATGTTTTAAAAGTACTTTCTATACTTTCTGGATACCTGAGTCAAGCAATGCTACAACATTCATTCAGAATTCCTGAGGTGACTGCACTGATCGATCGTTTCCGTGGTTTCCTCCACGTATTTCCAGGTGAATGTTGAAGCGCTATCTTTAACAATGAGAACTGAGAACCCCAACTCGCGTAGTCCTTCGTTCATGTTGTTCGTGTACTTCTTTAGTTAATACAGGGCGATGTGTGACTTGATAAATATTGTTCAGACGATTTCGTAACCTCTACGCCACGCGTTAAAATGTGGCCGCACGAGCTACGTGTTCGCCTGGGAACCCGGCGCTTCAGCGAGCATGGGCGACATTCCCTGACTGCGCTCTCAGTTCTTCATATCCAGAAGGCGGTGAACACGCGCACTTTATATCAGAGGATACAAGCACAAAGCGCACTCTAAATATCAAGACGGACGGTTGCATCATACGAAATTACGTTTATCGGATGTTTTTCAGCAAACGAACAATACTTCAATTATGTTTATAATAATATAATTTATTACCTTCTTTCATTCATGTTTTATTAGAATGTTTCCTTGCAAATTCATTATTGTCGAGGGGCAGCAGTATTATTGAAGGGAAAATTCTTTGCGTGATTTTGTTTTCAAGTATTCTTTATTAATTACTTTTTTATTTTGTAAAGCAATAATGGACAATTAATTAAGAAGACTCTATGTAGTCTATCTTCTGTAGTATCTCATTGTAGAATTATTACATCACGCGAGGTTAGGTCATTTCACAATTATTGTTCCTAATATGAGCTTAGGAAGTTAGTTATTATTGAACTCAAATGTAAATGAAGTTACGATATCAAGATCTTTTTTATTCAAAATGTCAATTGGTAAGTTAAAACATTATTTATGTATTTTATTTTAATGGATCATATCTTTAATTTATTAGAGGAATCGGAAATTACAAACTCTAAATTTCAGGCAATAACTGTCTACTGACTTCTCCAAAAAGATCACAGGAATCGAAAAAATCTCAACTTTATGGACCCTTACCAATTTGAATATACCCAAATGCTTTCGCTTCCACGTATCGAGTTGCGTACTGCCCCCTTTATGTATCGCAATCCTGGAGTTACTTGCCAGAAATTAGGACAATCCATGGGAGGGAGATGTCAGTGATCTTCCTCCTCTGATTGGCAATATCAGTCGCCGACGTGGAATTTCCCCGTTAAGGTATCTCCTACCAGCGGAACACTGCTCCGGCTGTGTCTAGCGCTAAGCTTTCGATTGGTCTCCCAACACGTGTGATAGTGCAGTGCGTGTGTGTGTGTGTGTAATTGGTGAGGATATGTCAAGGAAGAGAAAGGAAAGATCGCGCGTGGTCCATTTGTTAAGGTTCTGTTCTGGCATTCGCCTGGTGTGGCTTGGAGAAACCACGAAAAACAACCCATCACAGCAGTCGGTAGCTAGGATTCTCCTCCAGACAGAACGGTAGAATTCGACCCAGCTGTTTTGCTGATGTCGGAAATCCTGTCTCCGTCGAGGCTCGAACCCCATGATCTCGCAGTCAGAGTCTCTGCGGTGACATCGGTTGACGCCCTGAGCCACCTTTGTCTGTCTATACTCTCGTTCCTGCCTTCCTACTATTATGTGGATGTCAGCTGAAAGCTCCAATGAGGCTGTAATATCATAGAAAGAACCATACCTGTGAAAGCCATGAATCGATTGATTTTAGAACTCAACGAGGGAAAAAATGGTATCATTATCCTTATAATCCAAATTATAGACCTAAATATAGACTGATGTATTTTTTCCCAATATGTACAAATCAGATTACAGAAGTGGCCCTTAATGTCAGAGATCCCTTTAACTAAGCAAACAGGCCGAAAATTACAAATAAATCACGGTTATTTTCTAAAATGTATTTTATGTGTTTATTGAATGGCTGATTCGATTTTAGCGTGGTATATGGATCTAGTCTCTAGATCAATAATAGTTTTTAGTATGTGATTGAGATGTTCTTTGCTGACGTAAGATCGTGATTGAAGTAATTTTCCTTCCGACGCAGATAGTTCATTTGGAAACTCTAATACACCTGAGCGAGCCCTCAGGTACCACTTTGCAGGAGTTAACGAAACTCTAAATGGTGGTCTCAACTGGCTCCCCTGGGCGCAGGTTGCTTCGGGTCGAGAATTAGCCCTGCCACATTTCTAATGTTTAATGAGGAGCGCTAGTCAAATCATTAACAGAGTTAAGCACGTTCTCAAAGTTTCTGCGACACCCTGCGTTCGGAGAAGGTTTCAGACTTTGGAACAGATAAAGTTTCTTCGCCATTGAAACTCAAATATGGTTCAAAAAAATTTAACGGGAGTATATAAGATTGAAACTCCAAACAAAATTCAAACAATTCTAAATTCTGAATTGAATTCTTATCATTACAGTTAATTAAAGAATTGGTTACTCTTGTACAAACTCAGTCTATGTTAAATGGTCTAAGAGTGAGGGGAGATAAGAGGAAAACAAGGGATCATCTAAAAATGTGGTCTCTTCACTAGCACACTTAAAAACGCGAAAGATGAAGAAGTATTAAGGTTCGGCTAAGACATCGAAAGCTTCTCTTACATTAAATAATGTTGTTGGCAATGACGTCTTTAATTATTTCATAAAAAAGCCAAAGATATCACACCACAACACCTATATGTCTTTCTCATACTAGTTAATTTCCAACTCATTTGAATGTGCGCTAGATTTTCATTTGTTTCGTCACCCACTTCCTATAGGCTAGCTATTGTGTGAGTAAAGCAGCCACCAGGACCTCTCGTGAAACCTACCACTTCTCTGGGCAGTTTCCTAGTGAAATACATCTATGCAAATCATTCCCTCAACATCGCATAGAGTTATCTCGACTTTGTAGTTTTCCATGTTTGTCCATGTGTTCCTTGTTCCAATACCGATGCTTGAACCGTTATTGTGTGTGGGGGGATCCAATTTCTCATTTACAAATTGCACACGCATGTCACACACAAATTGCCTACTGGGCCAAGGGATTATGGAAGGATTTGAGTACACACGTAATACATAATAGATTGGCAATGCCCCAAACGCTATAAACCCTACTTAAAACATTTATGACTAACGCGGGTTTTGAATATACAGATTAAGTGTTCGAGTAGTTGGGCTCACCTACATTAAGTCCCCGTCTCACGAGGTCCAATCCCTTAGTAGCAAAATTTGTAAACATGTTACTGTTATAACATTGAAAAAAATATTTTATCAAAAAAAACACGTACATTTTTTTCACATTCCCTCATTTTTCAGTTCCGTAATAATAGCTTGGAAATATGACTTAAAGAAAATAGAAGTGCATTACCTGTTTAATATGCAAATATTCATTAGAAATTTTGGAGCCGTTTTTGATTTAATGTCGTGTAAGCATTTTTGAAAACGGACCTAATAGGGTGTTTTGGACTTTAAACAGAAATCGTATATGTTTTCGAGAAATTTCACAAAAAATTATTTCAAGTTCGTATACTCCGAAATGTATTAAAAACGTTCATAATTGAGGGATGAATACTTCAAAAATGTACATTCGTGTACTTTTTGAAAACTCCAAAGTTTACATGAGAATCTCGTCTTACCATGTTATTCAGTAAATTCGTACACAAAACTCAAAGAAATCATTTGGAGCCATTTATGAGATACCAATTTGTTTTCAAAATTACCCATGTCTTATTCAACATTGCGCTAAAATTGACACGAACCATAATACTTTAATTATGCAGCTTAGAAATTAAGGTTACTTTTTGCAAACGTTTTGGTGCGACAGCAACAGCTCGAGCGGGTCAAGGTAAGGGATTGTAATCACGACTAATCAAAAACGAAAACGATTTTTAAAAATTCATTCGAGGCAAATGAAGACTTGCTTTGACATCTGTACGAAGATAGACGATTTCCTCAAATGCAGACAATTCCATTCCAGAGTTTACGCACCTCGCGGCAAGAGCGGCTAGTGCCTTGAAATAAACCCCTACCTTCAATATTTCACTTGCATCGAGGCAATTATTTAGGACGTAAAAGATCAATAGTGCTTGCACAATACGGTGCAACAAGGTTTATTTAGTCATATTCTTCCAACACTTCGTTAGTTCAGAGCAGTTAGTGAACAAATTGCAAATGGTTTAGAACCCTGTTGTGAACCGCATCGGTAAGCACAGCAGTAAGTAGCGTCGGAATGAAGATATACTTCGTTCAAATGCAGACGACGAAAAATATACGTTTGTGGTGAGGTGGCATGGAATGTGGCGTAAATGAGGACGACGCTTATTATAAAATAATTAAAGGCGTTGTCATTGCCAACAATATTATTTAATGCAATAGCAGCTTTCGATGGCTTAGCCATCATCATCAGTTGTCTGATACAAAAAGAAAAAAACAAAAACAAAAAAACATTAAATAACAAGATTGTGATAAAGGTTACAAATAAATTTACAATTTTTTTGGAAAATATATTTAACATTCTAGAAAACGGGACACACCACTACCACTAAGACTGTTTTACTATTAGACACCACTCCCACACCGCACCCCGCCGGGGCGGCACAGTGACAGCGCACCGCACCCAACAATATTTTTAATGCAATAGCAGCTTTCGATTGGCTTAGCCATCATCACATCAGTTGTTCTGATACAAGAGAAAGAAAAAAAGAAAAACAACAACAAAATTAACATAACAAGATTTGATAAAGGTTACAAATAAATTTACAAATTTTTGTGAAAATATATTTAACATTCTAGAAACGGAGAAAGAATAAAGTGGGGGGGGGGGTTAAGCATAATACTAAAGAAAAAGCTTTTTATTGAAATAGAAGTAGGATACGTAAAACTTTTTTTATACAGAGAAACATAGAAATGATAGCTGAGCCGTTCTTACCTGTGGATGGAAAGCCAACAAAACGACTACGGGGGGTCGGCGAGCCCGAGGGGCTTAAGTACTCCGGCCGTGGGGTGGAGGAGGGGGCAATGGCTGGGTGCGGATGCGGCTGTCACCGTGCCGCCCCGGCGGGGTTGGTGTGGGAGTGCGTGCTTAATAGTAATTTTTGTAAAAGGAGAAGGACTATTGTTTTATTTTTTCATATTTATAACTTTTAATAACTTATTAATGAAACAATAACTCAATAATAACTTATTAAAATGAAACCAAACAATATCCTTCTCCTTTACTAAAATTACTAGGGCCTGGGTTGCGGTGCCGCTGTCACTGTGCGCCCGGCGGGGGGTGCGATGTGGGAAGTGGTGTTAATAGTAACAACGTCCTTAGTGGTAGTGGTGTTCCCGTTTCTAGAATGTTAAATATATTTTCAAAAAAATTTAATTATTTGTAACCTGTTATCACATCTTGTTATTTAATGTTTTTTGTTTTTGTTTTTTTCTTTTTGGTATCAACAACTGATGATGATGTGTAAGCCATCGAAAGCTTGCTTATTGCATTAACTAATATTGTTGGCAATGAACAACGCCTTTAATTATTTCATATAATATAAGGCGTCGTCTCATTTACGCCACTTTCCATGCCACCTCACCACAAACGTATTTTTTCGGTCGTCTGCATTTGAACGAAGTATATCTTCTTCCGACGACTACTTACTGCTGTGGTTACCGTATGCGGTTCACAAGCGGTTCTAAACCATTGCATTTGTTCACTAACTGGCTTGAACTAAGAAGTGTTGGAAGAATATGACTTAAATAAATTAGTTGCACCGTATTTGTGAACAAGCACTATTGGGATCTTTTACGTCTCAATAATTGCTGATGCAAGTGAAATTGAAGGTAGGGGTTTATTTCAAGGAGGCCTAGGCTCTTGCGCGGGTTGGCGTATAAACTCTGGAATGGAAATTGTCTGCATTTCGAGGAAATCGTTTATCTTTCGTACAGATGTAAAGCAAAGTCTTCTTTTGCCTCGGAATGAATTTTTTAAAATCGTTTTGTTTTTGATTAGTCGTGATACAATCCCTTTACCGACCCGCTCGCAGCTGTTGCTGTTTTCGGCCACCAAAACGGTTTGCAAAAAGTAACCTTATTTCTAAGCTGCATAATTAAAAGTATTTATGGTTCCGTGGTCAATTTTTAGCGGCAATGTTTGAATAAGACTGGGTATTTTGAAAACAAATTGGTATCTCATAAATGGCTCCAAATGATTCTTTGAGTTTTGTGTACCGAATTTACTGAATAACATGGTTAAGACGACGATTCTTCATGTAAACTTTGGAGTTCAAAAAAGTACACGAATGTACATTTTTGAATTATTCATCCTCATTATGAAGTTTTTAAATATCATTTCGGAGTATACGAACTTGAAATAATTTTTGTGAAATTTCCGAAAAACATTATCGATTTCTGTTTAAGGTCCAAAACACCCGTATTAGTCGTTTTCAAAAATGCTACCAGACTTTAAATCAAAAACGGCTCCAAAATTTTCCTAATGAATGATTTGGCATATTAAACAGGTAATGCACTTCTAATTTTCTTTAAGTCATATGTTCCAAGCTATTATTTACGGAAACTGAAAAATGGGGAATGTGAAAAAAAATTGTACGTGTTTTTTTGTAAAATATTTTATTCAATTGTTATAAAGTAAATGTTAAAATTTTGCTACTAAGGATTGGACTCGTGAGACGGGGACTTAATGTAGGCTGAGCCAATCTCGAAATTAATCTGTATTCAAACCCGCGTTTAGTCATAATATGTTTTAAGTGGGTTTTGCGTTTTGGGGCATTGCCATTTTATGTATTCGGTGTGTCTCAAATCTTCCATATATCCTTTGGCCAGTAGGCAAATTTGTGTGTGACATGCGGTGTCCATTTGTTAAATGAGAAATTGATCCACACACAATAACGGTTCAAGATCGGTATTGGAACAAGGAACACATGGACAAACATGGAAACTACAAAGTGAGATTAATTTATGCGAATGTTGAGGGTGATTGGCATAGATGTATTTCACTGAAACTGCCAAGAAAGTGGTGGTTTCACGAGAGGTCCTGGTGGCTGCTTTACTCACACAATAGCTGCCTAATAGGAGTGGGTTGACGGAAACAACTGAAAATTAGCGCACATTCAATGAGTTAGGATTAACTAGTATGAGAACGACATATAGGTGGTTGTGGTGTGATATCTTGGCTTTTTTATGAAATTTAAGACGTATTGCCAACAACATTATTTAATGTAAGAGAAGCTTTCGATGTTTAGCGAACTTTAATCTTCTTCATCTTTCGCGTTTTTAAGTGTGCTAGTGAGAGACATTTTTAGATGATCTTGTTTTCCTCTTATTCCCTCAATCTTAGACATTTTAACATAGACTGAGTTTGTACACGAGTAAACATTTTTAATTAACTGTAATGATAAGATTCAATTCAGAATTTAGAATTTGTTTGGAATTTTGGTTTTGGAGTTTCAATCTTATATACTCCGTTAATTTTTTTTTGAAACATATTTGAGTTTCAAATGGGGAAGGCACTTTTATCTGTTCCAAAGTCTGAACCTTCTCCGAGCAGGGTGTGCAGGAAACTTTGAGAACGTGCTTAACTCTGTTAATGGATTTGAACTAAGCGCTCCTCATTAAACTTAGAATGTGGCAGGGCTATTCTCGACCCGAAGCAAGCCTGCGCCCAGGGGGAGCAGTTGAGACAACCATTTAGAGGTTTCGTTTAATCTGCAAAGTGGTTTACTGAGGGTTCGTAGGGTGTATTAGAGTTTCCAAATGAACTATTGCGTCGGAAAGGAAAATTACTTCAATCACAGATCTTAGGTAGCAAAGAACATCTCAATCACCTCTAAAACTATTATTGATCTAGAGACTAGATCATATACACGGCTAAAATCGAATCAGCATTCAAACACATAAATACATTTTTAGAAAATAACGTGATTTATTTGTATTTTCGGCCTGTTTGCTTAGTTAAAGGGATCTCTGACTTAAGGGCACTTCTGTTATCTGATTTGTAATATTGGGAAAAATAATAGTCTATATTTTAGGTCCTTAATTTGGTATTAATAGGATAATGATACATTTTTCCCTCGTTGAGTTCTTAAAATCAAATGATTCATGGTTTCCACAGGTTGGTTCTTTTCTATGTATTAAAGCTCATTGGAGCTTTCAGCTGACATGCCACATAATAGTTAGGGAGGCAGGAAGAGAGTATAGAACAGCACAAAGGTGGTCAGGCGTCAACCGATGTCCGGAGACTCTGACTGCGAGATCAATTGGGGTTCGACCTCAGACGGGACGGATTTCCCGACATATAAACAGCTGGGTCGAATTTCTACCGTTCTGTTGGAGGAGAACCTAGCTACGACTGCTGTATGGGTTGTTTTTCGTGGTTTTCCAAGCCACACCAGGCGAATGCCAGACAAGAACTTAACAATGGACCGCGCGATCTTTTTTTCATCTCCTTGACAATATCCTCACAATTACACACATCAACACACGACTGCACTATCCAACGTGTTGGGAAGACATGAAAGCTTAGCGCTAGACACAAGCCGGAGCAGTGTTTTCCGCTGGTAGGAAGAATACCTTAACGGGGGAAATTCCACGTCGGCGATGTATTGCAATCAGAGGGAGGAAAGATCATGACATCTCCCTCCATGGATTGTCTAATTTCTGGCAAGTAATCAGGATTGCGATCATAAGGGGGAGTAACGCAAACTCGATACGTGGAAGCTGAAGCATTTGGGTATATTCAATTGGTAAAGGGGTCCATAAGTTTGAGATTTTTTCGATTCCTGTGATCTTTTTGGTAGAAGTAGTAGACAGTTATTGCTGAAATTTAGAGTTT
>BOPP01000328.1:661976-780510 GCA_017312745.1 Gryllus bimaculatus | reverse complement strand
TTAGCCATCATACATCAGTTGTTCTGATACAAGAAGGAAAGAAAAAAAGAAAAAACAACAACAAAATTAACTAAAAAGATTATGATAAAGGTTACAATAAATTTACAAATTTTTGAAAAGTATATTTAAACATTCTAGAAACGGGAGAAAGAATAAAGTCGGGGGGGGGGTTAAGCCATAAATACTAAAGAGAAAAGCTTTTAATGAAATAGAAGTAGGATCGTAAACATTTTTTTATACAGAGAAACATAGAAATGAAGCTTGAGGCCGTTCTTACTGTGGATGGAAAGCCACAAAAACGACTACGGCGGGTCGGCGAGCCGAGGGGCTTAAGTATCCCGGCCGTGGGGTGGAGGAGGGGGCAATGGCTGGGTGGCGGGATGCGCTGTCACCGTGCCGCCCCGGCGGGTGTGTGGTTGGGAGTGCGTGTAATAGTAATTTTGTAAAAGGAGAAGGACTATTGGTTTTTTTTTTCAATTTATAACTATTAATAACTTCATTAATGAAACAATAACTCAATAATAACTTATTAAAATGAACCAAACCAATATCCTTTCTTTACTAAAATTACTAGGGCCTGTGTTGGCAATGACGTCTTTAATTATTTTATGAAAAATGCCAAAGATATCACACCACAACACCTATACAACGCTTATTACTTGCGTGTCGCACTATTCTGGCCTCTGCAGTGGGAATTCAAAAACTGAAACGAGCCTTTCCGGATATAAAAAGAAACAAATAAACTCCCCTAATTTTTAGCAAAGATTTGTATCTCTGAAGAGATCACTGTTTTCCGATGAGATGCAGAAAGCGACGATATTAAAAATGTATATAATATGCTTTCTTCAAAAACCTGTGAGGTCGAAATGAAAATCTGATTTTTAGTAGCATTAAGTGGGCAATGATTATGTTGCTGTTTTGAACCTGGAATGAATCAATGCTTATAATTGATTACATGCCACTCCCAGACACAACTGGATGTACGGTGTCAACTTATAACCATAAGAAATACCAGTATATTTTTGATCACAAATAACAATATGAGTTTTTTGGTATTGAACCGCAATCTATTTTAGGATATGTTCTATTCACAAAAATGAAATAACTAGTGATCAAGGCAAGTGGCTTGCCTAAAGATAAATAACGTTCACACTGTCAGCATTACCGTTATTTCCATTTGCTATTGCCATTGGCCAGGAATATATTTGAACGTACAAATCTTTGCTTAATTCCGTTTTGTGGTATATTTAATTAAATCACTCTTATTTTCTATGCACCAATATTGTGAACAAAATGGCTGTCCACTTACTTCTCTGAAGACATTTGCAGACATTTGCAAAAGACTGCTATTGATCAGTCATCTCGGAGCATTTTGCGCACCCTTTACTTCTTTCAAACATGCGTCAAATACTAGTGAAGGGACTAATCACCTCAGAGGCAGCGGTGTTCTTCTCTGGCTGCATGACGAGATCTGGCTCACACCTACACTTCGGATTTTCATCTCGAGGTATTTCTCCCATCGGAGAACCGCCCCAGCCGGCACAAGCTCTAATCTTCCGGCCGGTCTCCCGGCGTGTGTGGTAGTGTAGTGCTTGTGAGTGTAAGTGTGTGTAAGCGGTGAGGATAGGACAAGGAAGAGAAAGGAAACATATCGCTTAATCCATGGCGCGTCTGTTAGGGTTCTTCTGTGACATACGCTTAAAATTTATAGGAGAAACCTAGGAAAACTACTGATCCAGTGTGCCGGTTGCCTGTTGCTGGTTAAATTGTCCTTCAGACAGCGGATGAATTCGACCTTGGTATATCGAGGTAGGGTCTAAAGTCCGCCTTTGACAAGACTCGATTCCTTTCTGGCCAGAGTCTCAGATTCAGCGGCAATGCTAGTTTTGAGGTAAACTTTGCCGGTAAGTATATGCTGCTAAGAATTGTTACAATTTGAATCGCCATGCACACCGTCTAATCACAAAAAAATTGTCATTTTGCAGTTGGGATCAAATTAACACAAAGGGAATTTAAGTTTAAAAATAACAAAAGTCAAACGAATCCTGTACTTTGAAAAAGGGTAGTGTGTAGAAAAGAAAGCCATTTATTATACTAAGAAGTAAGAAAGTAATCATAAGAGGTAAATAAAAGTTGTAAATCTCTGAAATACATGTAAGGTCTTCCTGTAGATGTTGTGTTAAGCACATTATTAAAACAAAAATAGTTGTTTTGCGAGAGTTATTTTGAAATGTAGGAAATTGAAGTAAAACATTTCCGCAAATTTACTAGAAATTTCTACCGTTTATTTGATACCAACCCAAGCTTTCGATTTCATGATTGTTATGCCTTGTCATACTAACCATCAAACATTCAGTTTGTATCCATAACCGTTCTTCCTTGCCTGATAAGACATCCATTAATGTAATTCAGCACGGCAAATATTTTTCAACTATTGAACCAATACAAAAGAAACACATTGCATCATACATTGCTTCGTTTCAATACATAAAATAATTGATTTTGGCACAGACCACAAAGTTACACAACTAGATACGAATACTGTAAATAGTGGACACTTCTAGTACCATTTTTTATTCAGATTTATTATTTCTCTCTTCAACGTAGTTATATTCTGGCAACATTCCGCAATTAAAATGAAAGGAAGAATGTTGCCAAAATATAATTTATATAATTACAAGATAAAAGTGAAAACTATGAGAAAATATATTTGCATACATTGTCAGAACCAGGCAATGATATAATTATATTTAATTCCTGTTGGTTTTGTGTGGAATGCAAATATTTGGTTGTTTTGAATAAAAATGTCAGAGCTACACGAGAGCAGTGAAGTTGAATCGTAAATCAGTGGTTACACACACGCACGCTATTAGACGTCAGCGCAATGTTTTGTGCTGGGCGCTATATTGCCCATGTGAATGTTTCATCTTCTTGCAGCATGGTAGGAATGTCTGGCATCGTCCTGCGCTTAAGCCACAAGTAAAATATGTTGAGTACTCTTTATACAGTTGGAAATGAGACATAAGTTATGATGGTGGGTTTCATGAGCTCATTTGCTTCTCAGAGAAAGAACCGTCTGAAGTCTGATGATCCTAGTTACTTTGCGTTGAGAATTAAATGGTGCGAATATTCCCATGCAGGGTACTTGGCAAGAATTACCATTTCAGCGTGAATCGTTATGAAAGTTTGTTATACTTTTTTCCCTGTATGACTATTTTCTAATCCAAAAATTAATAATTTCTATGAAACTCTACAAATAATTTGTAAATAAAAACCATAATCTAACATATCAATTTGAGGCTATTTAAAACTCCACGAAAATGCGATAGACAAATACAAATATATTATGTTGAATAAAAATTATAAAAATATAGTAATAAACAAAACCAAGAATATGTAAACATTCAGCCTATTAGTAGATTTTATATGTTCAAAGAGTGGGTGAAAAGTATGATGATTGGCTGAAGATATTCCATGTTTCGTTGAGAAGTGCAATATGGAGATTTACAGAACGATTGATGAAAATAGAAAAATAATTAATTTATCTTGGATTCATTTGTAGACAATGGTATAGAAAATTCCAGCAATGTATAATTGGAAACACAAATATTCCTTAAACGTTATTGCAGGAAGTTCTTTACAACTGTATGATGTATTAAGGTGAACATCATTACGAGAAGGACAGGTAATATCGGACAGCAAGTGGTGTCGGACAAAAGTAGTTTAGAGCACCGGGCACTGTTGATAGCACATGCCACTCTGTCAGTGTGTTCCTGGAAGCGAATTAGCTTTGCAAACGACATATTGTGTGAGGTCATCAAGCAGCTTGGTTAGTGCGATATGTGTTACGTTTCTTGGAGGTTGTCCATGTACGAATATAACTTCGGAGCTTTGAAACATCTCTTAAGGTAAGTTTATACATCTTCTACTGTGGCTAGTATGTTTACTGAGATGTATTTGTTACGTTACAACAGTACAAGGTCATTTGTACAAGGTTTATGTCTATGTTGAATTGTTCTTAATGTTGAAGGTCGTTCAGGAGGAATCAGACAAAGTACAATCGAATGGTACCGGACAGTTACTTCGTGTTTTCTTCGTTTTTTCGTATTTCTCGTATGTATGCTGTTAGGAAGTAATATTCGAATTCTAATGTGGATTTCCATGTTTCAGGAAACTATAGGTAAAATTCGTGTGAAATGGGAGAACATAATATTAAGATAATCATTGTGATGGTTATTTTAAAAGAAATTTTTATAAGAGAGGCTAGTGCAAGATCTTCTGTACCCAAGAGCACACTAGGTGACTAGATATATTTATACTGGCAAAAGGAGAGATAACATCGAATCCTAATACTTTACCTTACTAAATTATTTTACCATAATTTCGTAAGTAGTCCGAAAACACCCTCGACTTTTCAGATACGTAAATTGTTAAAAATTGTTACTATCTCCATATAAACATATTATTTTACTTTAAAATCAAAGAGCTTTGATAGAGTGTATGAGTAAAATATTGACGTTTCATATGCTGTACTTGAATAATAATTTTAACGAACATTTATTAAGAAATCGTTTTAAAGCTAAGATGGCCGACCCCCTGATCTTCCCCTACTGAAGGTGTGCGCATTTCTTAACATTCAATAAACTGTTTCGAGATGGAAGAAGAATAAAAAAAATATTTGTTTGGTTGTTGAGTGATTCTGAGCCCGTCAACTACAAAGGTCGTTAGTCTCGCAAGTGTAGTGTATGTTTTTGTTCGGGAGGGGCGGTGATATTTCCGCCGATGTCTGGCGAGATGCGGGGCCCTTCTACTGTCGGCTAGCGGGGTTTACCCTAACATGTATCTCCCACCAGCGGGCACCTACCCAGCCTGGACAAGCTCTAAGCTTCCAACCGATCTCCTTGCATATGTGGTAGTGTTGTGCATGGTAGTATGTGTGTGTGTGTGTGTGTGTGTGTGTGTATTTAAGGCGTGAGGATAGGAGAAGAAAGAGAAAAGTAAAATCGCGTGCAGTCCGTGGCTCGTTTGTTAGGATACTGCCGTACCATTCTCCTGGCGTTTATCGAAAATAAAAAAGAGACATTACTTTTATCAGAAATATAAAAATAAAATTATTTACTTTGTAAATGTAATGAATTTTGATAATTTGCCTTCATATCTGATCCAGTCTCGCTCGGGTAGTCGTCAGGCGAGGACGAATGCAAGAGAACTCCAGAAGTGAAAGTGTCATTGAGTGCGAGCGAACGGTCTGGTGGGGGTAGCTATGCCAGACTGAACCTACATTGAGGCCACGCGGCGTCGTTTCGAATAGTGGACGGATACACGCAAAGAGCTAGTGTTGACCGGGTGTATTCGACATTCCTCGCCTCCATTCCAATAATTCGTGAAGCTGTATCCAGTTCCTACAAATGACGCAGTTCCTAAGTGCGGCAAGTGCGAAAGGAGCGAGAAAGGGTTTTGCTAATTAGAGAAAGGCTTATCCTTGCTCAACGGTATGTAGATGAGTTGACACTAAAGATTCAGTGTTCGAAGGGAAACCTCAGAACATGGGCACGCCACACGGACGAGATATTTCACAGGGACAAGTTAAGTCAATATCCGTTCCGGAAATGTGCGAAACCGACGCACCCTACAGTGGTAAAGTGGAAGTGGTCGGTGATTTGATGCCACAGAAGGGGAGTGTGCAGAAAAAAAGGTTCTGATGTCTACTTTTTTCCAGAAATTGACATTGAAAAAATGGCAAAACTTGTAGAGCAATGTGAACCAAACAAGGAAATTGAAATGGTGGTTGTTTTTGTGAGCAGAAATGTGCGGAAACATCAATCCGGTATGACACGATAAACCAGTACGTAATGCCAGGTCGTGCAGCGACAACTAAGTATAATAATGCAAAAACACTCCTGTCGGGAATTATGTGCCGTTATGATGTTCCCCTTCGAAAAACATGGGGACTGAATCAAGGCTTTCTGAGGGCGTGCGATAAAGTTGGTTTTTTTGTAGATCCCAGCAGTTAGTTGAGAGATCAGCCGTTAAATATCTATCAAGAGACGATCTACACCCTACCTTACGAGGCGCCTGGAAGTTGGGTGACTACTTGGCTATGTAATACAACCATGTTCAAAAGCTAAGTGATATTTTTCATTCAATTCTGCAGAAATGTTCTTTTCTTGCGACGTAATTCAGGAAATCAGCTACCACAAAACAGTAATGGTACAAACTAACGTAATTAGGTGATCTGAGGAGAAAGGAACGGTAGTGAGACAATATAGAAAAAGAAACGTTGAAGGATTACGTAGTCTCTTCAGAGAAAAAAATATGACAAATTTCTGAGAACAGAAGATAGTATGGATGAACAGTGTGGAGCGTTTAAAACAACCGTAAAACCTGCTTTATATACGTTCGTTCCTTGCAAAATACTGAAAAGTTCTCCTGATCCTGAATATTTTAAAGGGACACTACGGCGATTAAAGAGAAAAGCAAGAGTAGTATTAAATAAGAGACATCGCAGCATTGCTGACACGATAACGTTTAAAAATAACTACAGGAAATTGGAAAAGAAAAGAAAGTTGCGCATGAATTATTTTTCAAAAATATTTCAGTGGCAGGAAAAAAACGATCAAGCTTTTACAAATATGTCTGCGGAGACAGGGAGAATGACGAAGAAATTCAGTAAATTCGAGTCGCAGACATTGCACCATAGCATGACGATCAAGCGAAAGTAAATTCATTCAACGCATATTTTGAATCGGTATTCAAACCAAAACGGGAACAGGATCAAGTTAATTATTTTTCAATTCAACACCTGTTAAAGTTTCACGCTTGGGAGCTCCGCATCAAATCACTGGAAAAGGAAACGGCGCGAGCCGGAGGTCTCTCCGCTGATTTTATTAAACTCGGTGGGGCTCTGTTTTAGACCGTTTTAGTTAATATTGTAACCTTATAAAAGGGTTACATATTACAAGTTTAGTTGACACCGAGTTGGGCGCCAAATATAAACCTACTTCTGCTTTTAAACCTGTATAAAAGAATTATTAGCCTTCCTGAAATCTCAGGGATGTTGATTCTCTGTACACTCACGCTCATTCAAATCAAACAAATCTATCTTTTTAACAAAATGTACTACAATCTCCTTATAACTTTCCGGCTCATTTACAATTTTATGTAATACACACGTAACAATTCAAACAATGTTTTCCTGAAAGAGAACAACGCAATCCTTTAAAGATAACAGTTAGTGTACATTTTTACTGACTAGATTTTCTGCTAATATTTCCTATCATAGCATTATGTAACACATAGCTTTAAATTGTCTTTTGAATAACTGAAAGTATATTAAATGATATTTTGAATAATTTGAATGATTGTGCCCTTATTGGATTGTTCTTACTTGTTACAGGCAAGTAAACGAGGATCTGCTACACAAGAGCTTTGCCGTCTTTCTCGCGTGGACCCGTGACCTTCAAACAGCCTCGCCTACTGCCCTCGCTGCCTCAGTCTCGACTTACGCGTTCTGGATCACCTTTCGTCATACGGCTCCGCGTGTCAAAGAATTTCATTTCCAGTCTCTTGAGATGCGAGGAGGAAATGAAACTGACCCAAGTATCGTGCAATGGATTGTTCATTCCACCGACCATATGAAGAAATACTTCTTTGATATGACCATCATGAACTCTTCTGGATTATACCCGTTACACGAAGAACAAGACATGTAACGGAAAAAATAAAACTGAAAGGAAGAATTCAATTCGTGTCAATTACACTCATAACTACTACTCGTGCTCTCCACTTTTATTTCATAACGTTTATTTTCTTTAGCAGGATTTCATCTACGCCTTTGCTATTCTTTTCTAATTTAAATTTAAGTAAACTAAATTACCTCTTCGTTTTGTCTTTGAAAGTTTTGAAGCGGAATTGGTGGTCGTCCGTGTTGAATGCCCAGATTCGTCGGGAACACAGCCTGCCCGTTCTGCTGCTTCTAATAGAAGAAACGATTTCCACGAAAGCTGACCGTCACCTCGCCTACAAAGTACACTAGCGTATCCTGTAGTTTATATTAAACACTAGGTGCGCCACTTCCGAATCTACTTTCTGTGGTAATGTGCCACTTTTTTTCTCTTTTCCTATGAAAAACAAATGGTCACAATAATATTTAATATTTCTATAAATTACGTAAGTGTTCTTGACGGCTGGAAATCATCTATAGGTACCCCAATTTTTCAAAATGGTGATAAAACGAAAGTATTTAATAATAGACCAGTAGCTCTCACATCAGTACTATGCAAAATAATGGAGCATTAATAGCCGGATACATTAAATGGGAATGGGAACTGCAAATGGGAAAACGAAAACTGGATTGTTCACGGACAGCATGGTTTAAAAGTGAAAATTCGTGCGAAAGCCAAATTGTTTCCCTTTTCCAAGATCTAGCTGACAAAGTTGATGTAGGTGGGAGGGTGAGTGTAGTCGTAATTTGCATTGTGAAAGCATTCGACATAGTAACACATGATATACTTATCAGGAAATTATAAACTTCAGGAGTTTATGCTCGAGTTGTGAATCAGATAATCAAATTTCGCAGAGAAAGGAAACAAAAATATTAATTTGGAACTGTTTTAGACTACGAGTTTTGTTACTTCAGGAATTCCACAGGGAAGTATTTTAGGGCCATTACTTTTCTTAGCATACGTGTATGATCGTTTGGTAACTAACAATCAAAGTAGTTTATTCGCAGACGATTGTCTTATGTACCTTAAAATCAAATCAAACAAATATTACAACAGAATTTAGATCATTTGTGGGATTAGACTGAAAAAATTACATGAGAGTTGAAATGGAAATGCAAAACAAAATGTTCCGGGAGGAGGGGAACGAAATTATAAGGAACTAGACCATCGAAGCTCGTATCACCTACGGAATGAGAGTCAGCCTAGATCTCTGCTGTCAGTACTGAAGCCGTTGATTGAGAATGGAAGGTACCCAAGTTTCAAGTAGGAGTGGGAAGCTTTTGTACGTCGTTCAGAAAAATCCAGCAGGGATCAATGACTCAAAGACAGTACTCCGTATGACAGTAGAATGTATTTGTTGTTTCTTCTCTAAGAAAAATCCAACTTGCGTACAAAGAGACATATAATGAAACATAAAGACTAGAATGTACGACGTCAAAAATGAGCACAGAGTACAACATACCCCAAATGCAGGTTGACTGATGAAGAGGAGTACAGAAATGGTTCCGAACAAGAGCGTAAGAACGGAGCTCTTCACATGGACTATTTTCAGGAAGCTGAGCAACTCAGCAACCGAGACGAAGAGCAGGTACCCCAACCGCTCGAGCCCCTCCTCAACAACATCAGTCCTATTTGAATAGAATTGAATTGATGCCTAATTTTACGTAGTGAGGATCGGACCATCAGGCCAGCTGTTCCGTCTGACCACGTAAATTTCGCTACGCTCTTTCACCCTCTAGCGGAGAAAGGAGGCATCACTCGGGCGACGAAACAGGCGATTTGAATTTATCTCGGAGGTTTCATTTAGGCTTAAGAATCTTTTACACAGAGTAAATCTACTAACATGGGACAGCCGGCTTTACTTCCCTTCCGAAGGAAAGCCTAATAATGATTTTTCACCCTAAAAATCCACGGCTTCGATTGGGTTTGAGCCTGCGAGCTTGGGTATGACAGTTCGATACGGTAACCGTTACACCATCGCCGCCGCAAGCCGCCGTCCCGCTATTTGGTGGGGCGGCACCAGGGGCGTTTAAGAGGAAATAAACAATGTAATTGTTGCAGTTCCGTCTTAAAGGGGTTATGATGTTTCAGTTAAGTACCTAAAAACAAATTAAAATAAAAATACTGGATTTATGTTCAATATAATAAGTGATGTCCCTCCATTGGATATTGACCATCTTGAAGATTCTTCATTGTGAAACGTAATTAGGCTACTATACTTTAAAAGATGCAATTGGAATACATATTAATTTATTTACGCATACCAGCAATTTTGTTTTACAGAGAATGGTGTCATGTCTTGAGAATATGATCTTTTATTTTTATATCCATTTTCGTGATGTTTGTCGAGATGTTTTCTCATACTTAATTTAAATTTTATTTTGTATTTCTATTTCCAAGTCATGATTCAGTTTATAATTATTATAATTATAAGAATTATTATATCAAGTCGGTAGACATTTACAAGATAAAAACAAATACTCGAACGTTCAAAACAAAATATAACATTTTCGAAATGATGTACTGTCGTGAGAGTCATGTGGTGATGTCTTCTTTATTCGAACCAATCCAACAGGAGGCAAAAACTCTCCAACTCATAATTGTTTCATCTGAATTGTGGTTCTCAAAATAAAATAATCACAAATAGGTCACTAAAAATGTTTTCCATTTGTCGACAAACTTGGAACATTTTTCGTTCAGAAGGGGATACTGTTTCTCGCTTCCCAGAAACACAAGGTAGAACTCATGCATATGCAGAAGCATCGGTAAAAACCACGTGACAGGCAGGTTGCTGGGCTTCGCTAGTACGCATGGTGCACCAGCTGCAGGTGCAAACAAACACACATCGATCATGCGACCCAACGTCCCCTATTCCAACTCACGCTTGGTGACTCACACATGCACATGCAACGTAATGTACACATTGAGGTAAAGAATTTGATTCAAATGTAATTTAGAATGGTTACAGATAATTTATTAAGTACATTGTTAATTTACAATACCTATACATCTCTATGTAACTATTTCGTTTTATAACCTGTTTATTCATAATATAAATGGTAAATTAACTGAACATGTCTCTGTATTATAAAATTACTTATGGTTTTATGAACTCATTCAGAAATCAGAAAATTAAAAGTGTACGAAATATTGGTATACCGCACAGGTGAAGTTTTCGTAGATGCTAGTATATATACGTCAATGTTGTTCTGTGAGAGCATCCTGTTATGGAATTATACAATAATTTTACTAGTATTCGATTTTTGACAAAATTTTCTCAGCACTATTTTTTATGAGTGGTTTATTTTTACATCTTGTTGATTTTAAATATGAACCTACACATTGTAGTGGTTCTTATTTTTTATGTGGGAGGATCAAGTTTCTGTCTGAACCGCACATATCACAACTATTTTATTTTACGCCAAATTTGATTATAAACAAAATATAACTGCAATAAATTAATATTTTCCTGTCGCAGGTGTGACGAATATTTTTTAGACATTCCAGCAATGCGGTATTGTGATTCTTTTTCTACTGTCCTCGGTATAAAAGTAATTAAAGATGCATCAATAAATATCAAATTAATCTGAATGAATGAAATAAACTGTTAACACAATACGTTATATTTTATTTATTTTCTTTATAATTCTTTCATTATATAATGTCATGTTTTTGCGTTCTCTTTTTCAATTCTCGTAGTGATTGCCCACAACAATCCACGTGTTACGGAATTAATTCTTTCGGTTCTTCAACAAAAAAGGTTTTTTATCAATACTGCTTCATGTAACTTTATGACCGGGTATGGATATGCTTTCTTGGCTATCCGGGATGAGCCGCGTCTCGGTCAATGCTACTGACGTTTCGGCCATCTTGTTGTGGCCTTCTTCAGAACTATTCTGACAGAGCTATCTTGACCGAGTCGCGGCTCATCTCGGATAGACAAAAATGCATTGACTCCGGCTGCGGAAGCCTACGAACCCGGGTAGGATATCTTCGACAACTTTATGTTAGAGGTTTATCTTTTAAATTGGGGCATATTAAATTACATTAAGGTCACATAGTCTATGGGTTTTTTTAGAAATTATTTTAAATGAAGCGCCATATTATACTCCAGACCCTGAGAAAATTTCATCTTGATATACCTAATATTGGCAGCCTGGCAACAGTTGCAAGCCTTTGCTCAGCTGTTTTGCTGCACAGCTGGCATTCAGACTTAAGCAGTGTTTAGTGTTCTGCGTTGGGTATTTGATTGTGGACCTGTATGTGCTATGTGTACGCACATATTTGTGTTTACGATGGAACCAATGTATAAAAAGAAGCGAATCTCTTATACTAATAAAAACTTAAAATATTGAATGGAACTGATTTTCAATAAAGGCAAGGCTCACAAATAAATTGCCGCACAAATAAATAGGCATTGCATTGGATTAAATATCTATCCATTTAACACACGGTCATAAATATAGCACAATTTAAAAGACAATGCTCTAGAATTAATCAGGAACCATCTGCAGCTATTTCCAAGTGACTATTACTACTGTGCACATAAATCAAAACTGAAATATTTTGAAAACCCTCATCATAAAATTACGACATATGTAATTTCTCAAGATTACTATAAGGAAACGAGAATGAAATATTGAAATTTCCCTAAGTGAAGTACTTTAAAATGTTCACAGAGCGTTTTAAATATGGATATGAAAAGCCTAAAAAGTATGAACAAAATTTTGTTAGATAATAATTGATCTCCAAGGAAACAATGTAAGACCTAACCCTGGATACACCAACCAAGATGTCATAAGATTCGTACATAGGAAGATTGCTTCCAGCCAAATGGGAAACCGATGATGGCGGTGTCATATCAGTCTAGTAATACCCAAAGTCTAATCGATATTATTCCTTATACACCCAACCCAACATACAATCGGACCGCAAGATGACTAGACGCGAACAAGTTTTAATTACACGAATAGGAAACTGGCATTCTAAAATTACACACAGGTAGCTTGCTGGAAGAGAATACCTTCACACCACTATGTGATTATGTGCCAGTAATACCTATCAATCGAAACATATTATTATGTCCTGTCGTAAATATGGAATCACATTACAAACTATTGTATTTTAATCCAAATGAAATGGAGAAAATCATGTACTCAGTTCCCTTTAAGCAACCAGATTGTCAATTTTGCAATAACACAAATGTCATGCTTGAAATATAACGTTATGGTAAGCCCGCCGTATCTCTTGTTTATGTGTTTATGTTCACTAACCTCGATATAATCTGTAGTGATTGGGTGTTACAAGAATCGTAAGATAACAATATGTTATATATTATATTTATATGTTATATATAGTTTGTTATATATGTTATATTATGTTATGTAATGTTGTGTAACCCTCGAAAAGATGTTAATTGGCCATGCCTATGTTCTGTATAGATGATGGGTATGGTCAAGATAAGTAATATGTTGAATACTATATTATGTTATGACCAATACATTCTGATACTTTTGTTTATGTAATGACAGATGAAGTCATAAGTGTCTTAAACACCTGTAATTAAAAATGTTGTCGCTCAATACCTAGTCGTTGATGCGACAAAAAATAAACAGAAAAAAAAATTGTTTGTGGTTCGATAAAGAACACAATGTGGAAATACGTTTTATATCCTATGCATAGATCTTCCTTTGGCCAGTTGGATCGTAACTTTGAACTCGTTCGAAACAAAACAAATAAAACTTTTATAGAAGTGGATCTTCAAAACTTTGGGTAGAAGCTATCGTCACTTGTCGGCAAAATCCATCTGCCTTTGAACTTACTATGGACACGGAGTTGATGAAAGATTGGGAGACATCATTCCCCTTTATTTTCTTCTGAGCGAAACTCAAAATCTTCAAAATACACAATCATTGAATAAGTTATGATGAAGTACACTGTCTAAGGCGGACTACCATTCTCTAATTCGTGCGTGCCATCACACATCTTGTTTTCTTACATACGAAGTAACATTCAAGATCTGGAAGACATCGACCTTAAACCTTTTGCAGGAGTCAGCGATGCGAAACAAAATGATGTTCGGTCCTTTTTCAAATCCCTGTGATAGACAGTGAATTGATAGAATTCATCCTCAATGAGCATTAATAAGAATGATTGCATTAATAAGAACAATTAAAATTATGTAGTTTTAATGATGAAACAAAGCACCACGTCTTTACAGTAATATTGACTTAAATAAACAGATTTCTCAGAATTTATAAAATGTCACATATACCGCTCTGGTTTTCACACATTCATTTCAACAACCAGAAAATCTTTGATGACTTTTTTACGGTTGCGCCATTTTGCCTATGTTGCCATATTCCCGAATTGGTCTCAATTGATGTTTAT
This sequence comes from Gryllus bimaculatus, assembly GCA_017312745.1. Lineage (NCBI taxonomy): Eukaryota > Metazoa > Arthropoda > Insecta > Orthoptera > Gryllidae > Gryllus > Gryllus bimaculatus. Next base: position 766,396 of record BOPP01000328.1, on the reverse strand, counting down.
GTTTAAAATTTGTGTTTTTAATGAACTTGCATAGTACAATTAAATTTTATAAAATGAAAATACCGATGCCGCCATGTTGAGCTAGTAATATATTACTAATCTACCAGAATAGGTTATATGATATGGTTATACAATATGATCAATAAAATTCACGTATCTATTTGAATGAACTTCTGGTGAAAACCATAAAATTCTTACGACACGACGTCATTTCTGCACACCTTTAAATATAAAAATATGGCCTCTATATGCATGTGTTCTTTTTTATTAAAAAAGTAGGTTTTGTGAATATTGCTTTGTCTGCGTATTAAAGTATTGTAAAGATATTTTCACTAGAACATTATCCATGTCCCCTTGCTTTCTCATTATGAAGAGGTTTTTATTGCGGGGCTAATGAGTTCGAATGTAATCAATAAAATACTCTGGAGAAAAAATTCGGATCCCTGTTAGGAATTTAATTGCTTTCGTTATTTCACTACAGAAAGGGTTTTGCAGATCAATGAATAAGAATGTATTATTTTTCACACAATAAGTACAACAGGAAAAAATCTTCTTCCCTTGGAAAGTGCCATAACCAGTCTGATTTCTCATTGACATTTGCCTTTTCATTTAAAAACTAGTGGTGCTGAAATACCACGTACGTTTTCGCACGAATTTTCACGCAAAATTACTCAAAAATAACTCAGACTTTACAAAAATTGTATTCTGTATTTTAAAATCCATCTTTAAGAAACAGATCTCATTACGAGAAATCTCTATCTTAATAATTGAAGTGGAAGCGCAAACAAATTTTAAAATGACACCTGTACCAATATCTAAAACGTCCTTTACACTATTCAAGAACAAAACTTATTCAAAAACGATTGAGTTTTTTTTTTTAATTTGGAAAAGGCTCGAGGGGCTTCATGCAAAGCACCTCTCAAAACTACAATATCGGTTTCAAATTGAAGGCGCCGCGACGTCAGCCAGGTTGATGGGAAAATATTAATTTTGGAAAAAAATCGACTAAAAGGTTTAGACTCTCGCGTTGGTCACATACGGGCAGACTAAAAGACAGAAGGACAGACATACGTTTTTCTATCAATTGATTTTTGCTATCAAGAACCCCCAAAACACGAGTACTGACAGAATACGGGTACATTTGTTACAGAATTTTTTTCTAAATTTAACAATTGGATTTATCCACTTTATCGTTACTGGGACCGACAATAGGAGTATTTCTCCCGAAAATTCGCCGTTTCTTCCTGCCAGCATTACATAACTTTCTCTCTCTTCCATTGTGAGGTAGTACAGAGTCTGCTGTAATAGTTAGGTTCAATTTGTAGAACACAAAATATGTACGATGATTATTTTATTAGTTTCTCGTTTGTCATAGTAGGAACAGGGATAATTACTATGTAATGTTCTGTTTGCTTCACGTTTACGGAGGACAAATGTTTGCTTTTGAACTGCCACACCTTCGGGTGGAGGTGCACACAACAGTGGCGTTCTGAACCTGTCGCCAGTTTTTGTCATTGGTGGCCGCGCCATTGCGTTTTCGACGATACGGGCGCAGTTTGCCATTGAAGTTATCCATAAATTAGTAAGGCAAATTTGAAGTATTTTAAATATCCCCTCTCCCCTTATAACCCGCCGCTAAATAATTTCGAAATGCTTGCGACATTTACAATAACTAATAGCGCTACCATAGCACGTACTTTCTGGTCTTTTACGTCTCTCTGTTTCTGTCTCCCTTTTTGTGTCACTGTGTTTCTGTCTCCCTGTTTCTGTCGCTTTGTAGCAAATGAGCTTTTGATTTTTGCTCATCTCTTCTCGTTCCCCGCGTTAAGGAATGATCTCACCAGTGGGAGATCACATAAAACGATGATTCGATATAGTTGTTCACGTAATAACTTAATTTCTTATTATTCCACACAGCTCGAGAATACATACGCAGATATGGAGGCTACATTTAAGTCCACAAGAAAAACAAGAGACCATCTCATCATGTGCTTAATGAATCAGAGGACACGGGATGGAACCAGGATGAAAGATCTTATCGACGAGTGGATCATTATCGCATATGCTGAAGTATAATATTTGCTTTATGCACCTTTAGCATTTCAGAATAATACATCGCATATGGTAACTATTGCATTCATATTTTGGTTAAATAAATTTTATTTTCGTTTTTAATTCTTTAAAGTGTTAAAAATTGTTTTAAAAGAAACTTTAAAAATGTTACTTTAAATACACTTTAAGAATTAACTAAATTTTAAGGCCAAGAAAGGCATATAAGTAAGTCGATCATTGCGGGTGATCGTTTGTCGGGGATACTAACTAGGAAATGTATCTGGTAAATTTTCATCCAGTAGGCAGTGCTTTAAGCAAAATAGAAATGTGCAATTATAACTTAGTTTCCATCACTGCAATTGTGTTCATTTATAGCTGCAATTTATTGTTCAGGATTGTTGGATTCTTTCTCTCTTCTTACACGGAAATAGGTCAGAATGGCAGAGTCTTGCAGACGAGGCAGAGAGACAGGGAAAGTGAGAGACACAGTGAGAAAGAGAGCGAGAGCGAGAGAGAGAGAGCGAGCGAGAGAGAGCGAGAGAGAGCGAAAGAGAGAGAAATGAATCACTCTCTTGAGTCTTTTGCTTAGCACCGTAACCTTGTTTCTGTCGAATTTCACATTTCACTCGTTAGAAAGATGTGTAGTTTAGTAATAATAAATTGATGTAGTTATGAAATTATGAAGTCTGTGTACCACCACTAATATGAAATAGTTGTAAATGGAGTCCGGAGATCTGTTGTAAATGCCACAAAAACTGCGTTCAGTTTAGTTTCTGCAAGCAGTCAATACTTTAGATTTTCAGACATTAGCAGGGCGGGCTTTCGATTACAGGAACGTTAAAAGGGCTCCCGATACTGTCAGCAACAGCTTTCCCTGTGTAAACGAGCCTTCCATGTCTTTGCAGCAAATGTCACCACCAACTGCAGCGGCACCACCTCGGCGATCCTAAAGCCGACCTTCGACGGGGGAGAGTTTAAAGGCAGGGTGGCGCTTGCCGCAATACCTTCCCTACTCAGACCGTCATGCAATGCGGTTTTAGCAGTCTGCATGCATTTGGCCGTCAAAGCAGCTTCAATGTAGAAATACATTGTCTATGGTATTTAAGAAATTCGAAATCACGTAATATGATGTTGATATAATAAGGATGTATAATTTTATTACCTAATTTTTTCGTTATTCGACAAAAATTGAATAATAATTATAACAAATGTATGTGATGAAAACTAAAGAATCGGAAACTTCATTGTATCCCTATTATTTAAAAGCTAAGCATCAAAATAAATTATGAATATTTAGAAAACATGAAATCGTACAAACTCTGCATTCTAAATGATAATTAATAAGGATTCATTTTATTGTTAATGGGTTTTGGTTAAACATAAGTAAATTTATTTCATTTTGACAACGTTTTGGGGTTAATTTACCCATCCTCAGGGCTAAATACATTGACAATACGGTTAGAACAATATATATGATTAATTGTTAACATGTATATTGAAGCACACACTAATAAGACAGAACAAATATAAATATAAATTAAAAAAATTGAGACATCTTACTGGGATACAAAATATTATTCAAACATACGTAATAACTAGAAGGCGCTTTTTAATGAAATGTCATTTTTTCACTACAGAACAATGCTGTTTAGTACAGAAATGCATTTTATGTTATCACGGAACGAAATGACTCATTTTTATAGGTATTTGTTTTTGCATTTCCAGTCCGTTTCGAGTAATGAGCAATTCCCCCACCCCTTTTACGTCATTTTTTCTTGCATTTTTCACTCATTTAATTGATTTTAATATCATTTAATAGTTATTGCATTTTCAGATCATTTTATTAATCATTTTTCGCAATATTTGAGGTCATCAAAATCCTAGTAATAACCCCCCCCCTAGTAATAACACACTTTACGACACCCTGTGCCAAGAGAACTGTCATGATCACCATGTGGATGAAACACAGTTCTGTAGGTGTAAATTCTGCAGATACCTTTTTATTCAAAACATATTTACAAAACGTATGAAGGTGAAAAAAGCATTAAATACTATAAAAATAGTTTTTTTTAAATTTATTGCCTACCTGTTTGGCTAAATTCTTTCAGAAATTTTAAGTTTATATTCAAAAAAACATAAGTTCCTGTGACAACCTCTGGTGAGTGCGATTCTTAAGGCGTACCTATCAATTGTAAAATCAATTTAGTAATAGAATGGTTGCATCAGATTGTGGGAGAAGTAGATTAGAGTGAGTGATGGTGCACGATAGTGGAAAGTTTCCTTTTTGGTCCAGGTGTAAAGTCGAGGTGCTGGGGCAGGAAGGACGAAGAGGAGATTTTGTGAGAGAGTGGAAATTTTAGTATTGTAATTGAGAGTGTAATTTTAGTACATTTCCACTCCACAATTACACAAATTAAAGGGATTTAAAGCTCGTTGTGTATTTCAAAGTTTGGTGTAAATAATGGAGCTTTAAGTGGCTGCCTTAAACATTCATTTTGTATCGTCTGATGTTTTCGCAAATTGGTAGACCTTCTTATAGACTCGTATAATATTTGTGCAGATTCAGTTAGCAGTGAGGAATTTCTGTTAATGAGAAAGAAGAGCTTGGATATTTTAGCTTAGGTTTTAGGTACTACTAAACTAGTTTCCAGGCTCACCAACTCCTACGTTTATTAGTCCCGTTTGTGTAGAGAAATTTTCAGCACATTATTCGTGCCCGCTCTATTGCGAGAACTGGCGACGACCTACACATAACCATCTGATAAATTTCCTCCTCCAGGTATCTCTCGAGTCCCCACCCCCCATTGTTCGACCTATGTCTCTCTCTAACCTCTCGGATTGTCTCCCGACATACACGTTGTGTAATGTATGCTAGTATACGATTGTGTTGTAGGGGAGAAGATGGGACAAGAATGGGAAAAGTGAAGATCGCATATGCTAAAGGCGCTGTGCGCGGAGTCTCTGCCCTCGATGACGTCACATAAAGAGAGGCTGTTCGCTCCACGCCCCCTCAAAACATTGAAATCGTAGCTTTTCGTGGGGAAGCCTCGCCGCATAATATTTACAATTACATTTCATATAAGAAAGCACTCAAGCAAACAGATGAATTTATTTTAATTAACGGAGTCAGCAGATTGTCAATTTTAATTAACGGAGGCACTTACAATCCATAACGCACACAAGAGCACACCCTTTCTAGCATTATTTCTGGCTTTTGTCATTTTTGAAAATTCGGAAAGTTCAACGAAAACAAGCATTTTTCGTCATCTTCAAGCATTTTCAAGCATTTTAAGCGTCCTTTACTCTACGTAGTAAAAAATATAGGAAGAAGCCGTTTCTGAAAAAAATATTTCTCAAAATTGCAGCAACTTTAAGTAGAAATTGCACGGAAACTGAGAGATTTTACAAAAAAAGTTGTAGCACTAGCCCTTATTTCCAATTTCATTTTTTAGAACATATGGTCTTCAAAAAATATAAATAAAATATATCATTGATGTTTGCTTACTACATTGTAATAGCTGATTAGTAACAACATTTAAAATAAAATTTTATTTTCAGAGAGATTATGAATTATTTGAGATATATGCCACCTAAATGCACCGAAAAATCATAAATTTTGCCTTATCCATTTAATGAGTTAGCGAGACACTATCCTAATGTACGTATTCCGAATATTTAGGTCGGGCAACGTAGCAGAGCCAATCAATCACTTAAATGGACAGGACGCGCTGGCAACAGCCTCTTCCGCGGTGGGCAAATCCATCAGACCTCAAATCAATCAAGCGGGTCGGGGCGGAACCGCCGTTTTCAAAGAGTAATTGTTTAATGATCACAAAATGCGTTTGACGATTGGGTGGAAAACAGCGTTTCCTATTATTCCGTTCCTGCCTCTAGATAGTTTTATGTTTCCTCTTTTGAATTGCAAATGCTGTTCTCTCGCACGGGTTGACATTTTTAACACAAGCGTTGGTTTCACTTCATTGACCCCGTAGCAATCAATCGTGTGTGGTGGACATTTTTAGTTCGAAAATAACTAATTTACAACCCATCACTGCGCTTCTTTGCAGTGACCAAGAGGAAAAGTAGAAACTTCCATAAATTACTAATATTTAAAAGTGTTTATATTGTCCTTATAAAACGCGTCTCTTGAGCTCTGAAGAATATGTAGTAAAAACAATTTATTAAAGTTTAATTATTAAAATAATTGTAATTATATTACAAGCTTTAAGACAAAAGACTTGAAAAATATCGAAAAGATTCTTTACAATTCAATCACGTCTCATTTCTGAACAAAATAACTTGCTCCCTCCTCCTCAGATCTGTCAAATCGTCAGAAGAGCCCCCGCTGGGAGACAGTCTGCGCATCCAGATGCCGATGACAGCAGCCGAGCTTCATTTTAAAAGGCGTATCGACTGACCTCGTGAGAAAGGATTCACCTCGAAACCGGTTCTGAGCCTTCCTTTGCTCTCTTAGCCGCCAGACACTAAGCTTAGCGCAGAAATTCTCAATGGAGCAAAATATTTAATAAAGAAAACATTATGTCATAAAGAGAGATAACATTAACGCAATTTATTCACTTTCATTATCTAAAGACAAACTACTTTACGAAACTGAGATCAGTTTCGTAATGGAAGTTATTATAACACAAGTGTGATTTACATGGCATGAGTGTATGTGGAGTACTGCGACGCCCAGAATGAAAGTGTGGTAAATGTGATGGGACCAGTGATCTCCAGAGAAACTATTTGATGTAATTTTGGTAATGTGTATTGTGGCGTTTGAGACGAACTCGGAACCACATAACAGCCACGATGCTTCGTCGAAGCCAAGACTGGTTCCCGTAATTCAGGCGCGTCAAATAAGTAGCGTCAGTAACAGCGCAGTCTGTTATCTATGGCCCGCGGCGCGACCCGGCGGACTTCCGATTCACGACAAACGTTGGGGGGTCATGCCACGCCTTCTCTCTGCAGAGCAGTTACGTTATAGTTGCAGAACGGGTTACAGTTATTGGCGTATCCCTTTTGTATAACTTTTTGCTAATATTCATGATGTCTGTTTTAAAAGCCGCTACGGAGTGATAAGGGTTCTCATTTTTGGTGCAATATGCCACAAGTTCATTTGATGCTTTCTCAAACCCTGTCCAGTCTGCCTTATTAAAGTTCAACGTGACAGGCGTAGTTTCATAGCGTGCGTACTTTTTGGTCGTAACCGCGAGAATAATGCTTGAGGTTCACATCCCTCAACTGCGTCTTTTAGTTTTAACTTGGATCGCCTTGTCACGTTTGCGTTTATCAGAGTGTTGTGTTACCACCAATTGTGCTGGTACTCCCAGCTTAGGATCGACTCTGATTGAAGTAGGAGCAAATGCACCGAGTCGATCATATTTTCAACAGCATGACCTGATGCATTATGGTTAAAAAAAACCAACGGGGTGAAAGTGTCTTAAAGTCATCTAATATAATAGAGTTGCGAATATATCGGGATGGCGTTTATTTTCGGATTGTGCTCAATTTATTGATTGGTGAGTAGTAAACTCCAAAAATTTCGTGGTAGCATTTGCTATGCTCCGTCTGGACACATGGTTCGTTCAGGGAGCCGCTATAATATCTCGGGGGGCTACCGCTATCAACTTTCCAGACTCTACATTCATAATCTCTGCGACCAAAATACCCTTGACTGCGACGTTGGGGTCATGTGCGTAAGTCTTAAACGTCAAAGTAATTGCAATTTGTTATCAATTCACAATGACACTTAATTACCTTTTAAATTAAAAAAAGATATCTACCGAAGAAATTATAAATTTCTTTGGGCTATTAGCTCTGCTAACTTATTAGACCAAGAATTTCAGGAAAACGATCGTATCACTAACATAAATGAAAAACGTTTACGTGGGAAATTGTCGCTATTTTTGTTGCTAATTAGTTCTGCAAAAACAACTTTCATGCTTTAAAATCATTACTGAAAATGCCAAATTTGGCAAAAATTGAGAAAATCATTTATAATGATTCTATTGGCTAATGTACATTTTTTTCAAGGAAATTGGGGAATGTTGATTTTTTAGGTCGGTAATTACAGGGGTTTGGGGAGTTGGGTCATGTTAGAAGTATTCGTATTACAAAAGATAGTTTCTACATTCCGGAGAAATATTTAGTTGTTAAAAAATTAATTAATAATTCACTAAGGGCGTTATAAGGGTTTTAATCCCCGAGTGGCGACAAAAAGCCTGAGGGCCAAACGCTTTGCAATAACTATTTTTCGACTTTTTCGCAATGTGCATTGTGGAAACACACCATCATCGGAGAGAGGTGCTTATGTTTCCAGAACCTGCAGTGTCGTTTCTTTCATCATAGGGTCTATTTCAAGGACAGAGGAAACAAAGAGTCATTAAGGTCATTTAAGGGAATATCGAATGAATTATTTGACCTTCCTCTCAAATTCCAACATTTTTCAACGTGTTCTATGCTCCACACAATTTGCTTGAAAAATATCGTAATAAGAAAGAATCTTAGGATTTCTGACTTGTTGCTATACAAACTTTCCAAATCTTTTATAATCCTTTTCATTATCATAAGTTTTAATAGATTTAAAACTGTTGTGCATAGAGGTTCTTTCATAACTTTTAACTCCTGTGTAACTCATGGAGCAGCAGACTACAAGAGACAAGAAGTTAACCCTGGAGCGTACTTGTTAGGCCGTTATGGAGCATGGAGCAGGCTTAACACTAAACACTAATACTTTCGATTCTAACTAGTATTGTTGATAAACTTCTACGCACAAATTTTAAATAAAAGGCTCGTTAATATATATTTTAATAATAAAAAAAATGTTTTACAAAAGTACGCCCTTTGAGAGATATTTTTACCATACAACTAATAGGAAAAAGTAAGATTTAATCCAAAGACATTTAGCTTTCATCAAATATGAAGGGTGACGGCAACACGACCTGAGTACAACGGGACATTTTGCCAAATTTCGCTTTACAACGCATATATTCATTCCATTTGGACGGTTGAAACTGCGCTGGATTCAAAAAGCGTGTCACCATCCAACTATACGCTTACATTTTTTTAAAATTTCTTGACTAATACAAAAAATTGAAAAATGGTTTTCGGCAATTAAAAAAAATGCTTCACAGAGTAAATTGTGTATTAGATCCCTTCTTCACGAACGTTGGATTGACGTGTTAAGTAACGCGCCACGCAGAAAAAGAAAATGGAAACTATGGACTCTTGCTGTTCCGCAAAATGTACCTTGTTAATCTACGACGTATGTTGCCGATAATGTAAATTCCTCTTCGACAGTACTGTGATCTCTTGAATTTTCAGTTCCTGAACATTTCCCAACTTAACATCGAAAGCAAAACTACGACTTTTGTAACTTTTAATGGTTGAAATTCTTAGGACTAAAATTACGATCTCACAAGTTACTTCACAATTCAGCATTGATTTTTATTTAACGTAAATATCAAGTGTAATTTGATATACGTCACGTTTAATTTACACCAAGATTTATTAAATTTGCTCAACTAAAACGTATATTTAAACTACAACTAACCTTCACGGTTTTTCCATTCCTGTTTGATTTGTTCAGATTTCTGGGTTTTATGTAAAATTAAATATTGAAGGTTTAAATTCAGAACTATTAATTCTAAATTTATATTAATAAATTAATTGCAAATTTACACAATTTTGTAATTTAAATTAACATTTCAAGAAACTTACAATCAATATTATTCTCCATAGTCTCAAAACAAATTTTACTTAAAAGTATATGTCAGGAACATTGTTATACCTTCAGAGAGATAGTATTTAGAAATTCTTTGTGAAGATCAGGAATAAAGGTTTCCATATGATCAGTGAAGCTCTTATATTTTCCCAGCAGATTTTAATACAAAATTACATGTAAAATGAATTAAGATACTACGATGCTCTTACAAAACTTTTGTACAATTCAAGCACAAAATTAAATACAAGTCGGAAAATAATGATTTTTACGACAAAAATTGAAACCTACAATTTTTCACATTTTGAAACTTCTCTCAATTTAAAAAACCAAACTGGTACACCAGGTACATAAATTTTAGTGTAGAGTAGTTGCAGATTTCTTAACGCTTCTACTTTTTTCCAGTTACTTTACGTTCATGCGTTTCGAACATTACGATTTAGTGTGACTTTTTTAAAAGAAATATTCTTAAGGAAATCCATTTTTAGTCAAAACTATCGCATTAAAATTAACAAGAGTTTGGCATTTTGAAACCTGCAACGAACTTTTTATACAATGTTAAAATACATGCTCAATTCAATTCTTCATTTTCAGTTGTGTTCCTTTCGTACATCTTTGCCACAAGATGCAAAGCTGCTCCTGCTGACTGACTCTTGCCGCTGCTGTACTTTCTGAAACAAAAAAGGTCAAACATCTGCATTCTACAACAGTCCGTCATTGAATCTCACAAGATAACTAAACATCTTAATATTTAAACAAAATTACGTTAAAATTCTGATTCGTTATTACACACTCAATACGTTTTTATTCAATGAATAATGGTGAAACTAATTTAATTTCTATTTATTTCTCGAAATCCAATTTAATATGTTTGAATTATATCAATTTCTAATTACGGGTGAGATTCAAAAGTATCATGCATTGAAATGAATAATACTTTTGAATCTTAAGGTAACAAATATTTATTAACGTTTGCTGATAAGTCGATTTTGGAAACTTATGCCTATACGAAGCACTACGAGACCATTACGATTAAATTCATTTATATTGATCCTAACGTCTAGGGCATACGGGGATAAAATTGGCTTTTCGAGTGAACCTGTAGGTAGAGTCTTCTCCTAATATATCGTAGATCTAGATCAAAAGCGACGCTCACCTGAAAATTGTAATAAATGTGCGTTATTATTTCGTACCTTTTTCGCAAGCGTTGCAAGAGTAACAGTCTTCGAAATCCAAGGCCAGGAATAGGAACAACAATTATACTTTTTAATAGCCATTTATGGCAGAACTATGATAAAAGTATAGTTTACTAAGATTAATGGGCGCTTCAATATTAGAGGCCATTGGAGATCTTGTCAAATTGTCTGTTGAAACTCCTCCAAGTCCACTAAAATCTCATTATCCATATTGGATGTAAATGATGCTTGCTTTGTCATTTTTGAACGCGCCGAAGCCCCGAACAATGTGCTTACGACCCTTTCGTTTACGTGCCACAGAATATTGGTGAGAGCAAGAAAGCGACGTTCACTGTGAGAAAGGGGTAATGGAAAGACAAACTGACAGCTCACCGATCTGACCAACACCACAAATTACTACACTATTTATTAAAAACAAACACTTCCTTTCACGCACGATTGTTACTATCCTATGCACTTAATGTATGATAAAAATTAATAATTCTAGGTTGATTGGCAAAAGTCGAGTAAGTAGGAAAAATTGAACGTTTCATATTACGTATTCCAAGCAATTCGATCGTTTTGCTTCACGTTGTACTTAACTTTAATGCAAATATCTTGTCAAAAAACCTAATGTATGATTAAACTAGTTGGCAAACTAATTAATTTTTATTATTATTGTTTTATAGTAACATCATTCATCGGTAGTCACTTTTCCAACACTTCAAAAAGTTTACGCATACTTCTTTACAAGACCCGAACATTCAATCTCCTTCAGCACTATTTCGGTACTCTTCTGCTGAGAAACTCTGCAACACTTCCGATTTTTCCGTCTCCATCCCACACGTTTGCTAGATGCTGCTGGCACCACACGTCTTAAAGAGTCCGTCCTCGTCCTTGAGATGCCGAATAATTTTCGTTTTTTGGACTGCCGTTGAGGCCTCTTAAGATCAACACATTCACTTAAGTTGGTAGCATGTAGCAGACCAATGCAGACCACAGGCCCGCTTATCTGAAACATACATCAACCATCTGAAACAACGAAATTCCGAATATCAAAACTGTCTTAACCACAAGTTTCTTAAAATGCTTTCAGCAATAGTTAATGATTTTTAACAGCATATATTTATTGAACAAATTCCCTTACAACATTTTACAAATGCCATTTCCTTGTTTTTTAATTTGTTACAGAAAAAAAGTCTTACAATATTTTTGATGACGAAACATTCAAAATATTCCGGTGTGAATGTATGACAACAAGCATAAATATTTTTTTTATTAGCTGCTGTGGAGATCACGATGCACAGAACCGTTTTAAAATATTTTACTATTCAATTACTTTACGTTTTAGGCAAGGGCACTAAAACAAATGGCCAGTAGACAGACTCAATGACTTCTCACTGCTTCTAAACTGGGCAGACACGCGTCTTTTATAATAACTAGTCTCATGAGCCCACCTTTCAAGGATCCTATCGATATTATCCTAATATTAACTTTATTAACAGCAATAATAATAATAATAATAATAATAATAATAATAATAATAATAATAATAATGTGCTTAGGCACATCTTACATTTCGCGAACAGTAAAAAAATCTTAAATGTTTCTAAAACTCTGGGGGGAGAATACATTCAAGTAAATATTATTAATTACTATTTCTAGGTTTCTAAGTTTTAAAAGTAGTGAAAGTGGGTTGAACTTTAAAATAAATTCTACAGAAACCTTAACTTGTAACATTTCTTTGTGGTTTTTACCTCAAGAATTAAAATGGAAAAACTCTACCCTAGACGATTTAAGGTGATTGTATCGAATAATCTTTAATTTCTTTCTTCTGTAGGACTTTCAATTTTGACTTTTTAACACGAGTTTCTAATTTCGATTATTACTTTCGCTATAGTGACAATCTCACCGAGTCGGATTATCCGTTTTGGTTGAACAAGAGATTTGTAGTTTAAACACAATACAGGAATGTTTCAACAGGTCAGTTCCTTTGTCGTCTTGAGGCAGTGCTGCGGTCTGTTTCTAGGCCCGTCTCCGTCCTATGATGCAGGAAGGCAGCACTGCAGCTCATCGAGGCTGCTATAGCTTTCGACAAAAACCTCTCCCGAGATCCTGTGGGTGAGTGCAACCATTCTCGCTTTATTTTGAACCTGGAACCGAAGCGATTTTTAGATCACATTGTAGAGAAACCATCATGAAACTGCGCTATACCTTTTAGTCTTTTAGTAATTTAACAAAGTATAGCATCCTCCCCTGAAGAGGGTTAATTATAAATATTAGTTAGTTATACCTATTGATCCAATTTTAGGAAATTAAACATTTTTTAATTAATTCCTTGACTAATGAAATTTCCCGCGTCAGTAGTACATTAAGACAAACCTTCAATGCTGAAGAAAAACTTTTTGTACCATAAGTCTCTCTTATTTTACATCGTAAAATCGATGTAGACCGCATTAATACTTATGTTGAAGAACATTGTTTATGGTAAATTATTTCTGCAAAACCCAATATATTAGATCAAGAAACTTGTCAAAATGTACACAAATTTCCCCATTTGTTATTTTTTTATTGGAATGAGTAATATGAAATTTCCATTGAAGCCTTAGAAGCACTTTTTTCCTGAATTTACGAAAATATGTTTTATGAAAACATTCTATATTTTTGGTTGAAAGTTACACTGCCCAATATATATTTTCTAATAAATATGTACAATTTTACTCTGATTTTAAGTACGAAAAATTTCTCCGAGAAACAATAGATTTTTAAACACTCTTAGCAGATTATTTTATTCATAAAAACTACAGACTTCTAGGACGCTATCTGGCTCACGCAAAATCCTTCCAAGACGCAATAGCTACGATTCCTGAAAAAGTTCGGTTTTGGTTTGTAAACCCGTTGAAAAGTTTTATTTCAAAATGTAATGTAAATCACTTTTAAAAAATGAATTGAAACTCGCTCTCTTGAAACCGAACTTTTCCAATTCACAAGGTTTCCATGCTATCTGTCCATACCTAGTTTCCTTGAAACCAATCTGAAAGTTTTAAAGTTTTCAACATTTTCGTCTTTTTAAATAAATTTTACGTCTAAATCAGTTAAATATTTTTCGATTTCAGTTTTCTCAGTTATACTAGTTTCCTCCAAGTACAGAAATATAGTGCTTGAATGTATGAGTATCCTTACTTTTATTCACCTGCAGCATTCTCTCTCTTCCTGTAAGACCGCCACAAAGGAATCCCATTTATCCCTCCCCCATCTTCATCCCTTCCCTCAATCAACCCACTTAACCACTTCCTCTTGCCACCCATCTCTACTAACTTAAATGTTCAAAGCTTGGAAAAGCCTCCTGGGTAGCCGAGGTCGCTAAGGCTGAAGAACCGCAGCTGCCTTGGCTCGAGGGGTCGCGGTTTCGAATCCCGCATTGGCATGGATGTTTGTGTGTGTTCGTAGTGTCCTTATGTGTTCTTCCTACAGGTCCCTCTACACTTAAAATAATCACGGGGATCGCCATATGTTCAAGTTTTCAAAGCTACCTAAAACATTTAATTTTGGATAATAGATTTTAAAGTCAATAAAATCCAATTCGCCAGAAATTCGTTTGCAATTATATTCAGAATTGCTGAGTGTAACTTCCCCTACACTGTATTATGGGAATGAGAAGTACTTTAATGAATACGACCATGAATAATACACACTAACGCTGATTCAAATATAGTTAAGATATGATCAGGTTGTGAGAATTCACGCAGTTTGATCTCATATGTTCATCCATGTCAGGCCTGACAGATTAGGAGCCTGGAATGAACAATGTAAACAAGTCAGATTAAAGATCTAGTTTGGTCGTTCCGGGGATAATTAAAATATTTTAATTTTTCGGTTATTAGCAATTTCGGGCGCGTCAACTGCTAACGTCATTAGTCCTATAAATTTAGTGTTTTTTGCTCTGGAAGTGTGATCTTCCACTGCTGGAGGGTGACAGCCTCAGCTGACTTCGGCTAACTGGGAACCACCCCAGCCGCCCAACAAGGTTCTGCCCCTACAAGAACCGCCCAACAAAGTATCTCCCACCAGCAGGCAACCGCCACAGTCGGGAGCTCAAGTTCCCCACAGGTCTCCCGACGTGTGTGGTAGTGTAGTGCATGCAAGTAAGGTTGTATACGAAAGGGGTAAAATAGGACAAGGAATGGGAAGGAAAGATTGCGTGAGCTCCGTGGCCTGTTAGGGTACTGCTCCGACATTTGCATGGTATTGATCATCTAAACGACGGAAAATTACACATCAGCCCAGCCGGCCGCTAGAATTCTGCAGACCGCGACAGAACTCAACCTAGCTACTTAGCTGGTGTCAAAAATCCTGCCTCAGTCGGGACTAGAACCTACGTACTGCGGTGGCATCCGTGGGGTGCCATGGTACACCTCTCCTGGCTTAATTTTGGAGGAATTTGGCATGAAGCGTATGTAACCTTTTAAACATTTTCTTAAAATGGTCGCAATTGTTCTCTTTGAAGTTTTTCCTTGTATAAAGGAAAGCGCATTAATCATAGTTCCGATTTTAATTAAATAATATAATTTTGAAAATTTGAACAATTTGAATACGCCTCCACACATGTTCAATACATTTTGTACATTAATTTGAGATCTTTAAATAACTTAATTAACCATACAAAAATCGTTAGGAGTTTGAGTACTAATACAAGTAGGAATATTACGTATTCCGTCTTTCAGTTAAGTTTACGAAACTATCGAAAATATCTAATTCTTACAAAATGGTCCTATTTAAGATTTTAAATACAACTTCTTGCATTCGAACAGTAGCTTTTTAACTGTCATTCACAATGAAATGAAACTGAAAATTTAATGAATATTAAAACACATTTATTAAAAGTTGCATAGCTATCTTCGTTTTTGAAAAATTATATTCTATTTGTTTTCCAGTTGTTTTCAATTTGCCCAATTACTTGTATTTCAAATTTTGATGCAATTAGACTAATGTTTCAAAAAAATACGTAGCGAAGTTTCATATTTTCATGAAATCTTAACACTAGCGTGAAAAGTATCGTGTGAAAGGTATACAGGCAATATGAGATTTAAAATCCAACATTCATTCTGAAGATAAGCATCTATATAGGCAAAGAAATAGACGTTCGTAGCACAAGTATATCACGGGACAAAATAAAAGATCAGCCAGATTCAAAATCCGGGAAACGATTACAATCGCCAATGAAATTACGAAATTCCTTCAAAAAACTTACTCCAAAAGTCTGAAGGAACATTTACTGAGAATATGAGGATAAAGGTAGTTTGTAATCACCTTGTGTGATTCAATAGTTCAATTTCTTGACAATCTAGAAAAAAATTATTATTTCTGGTAGAGAACTATCAAATTTAATTTGAAAACACGGAACCTGGGATGGGTTGTAAGAGAATGAAAAGCACTACTTGTATAATCCGAAAAAGAACGTAACAGCAATGAAAAGCTAAATCTTTTCGAAAATTAATAAACTTGAGAAAAAAGTTCAATTGCAGTTGATATTTCTAGTTCGTTTCATATCAAAATTTTGAAATTCAGAGATGGTAGTGAACTAGCCGACCTTTGTTCAATGAATTGCAGAAGTAATGGAACATCAATTTTGAATTCTCAAGACGCTAATATTAACAGACAACAGGATAGGAAATTGTGATCAAGGATCTAACAGAAGCTCTCCTTACATGACGTAGCACGGAACAATGCATTAAGAATGACAATTTAAGTATACCACAGTAAAGTGGAAAATAACTAGAGGAAATGTGGCCTTAAAGGATTGACAACATTTCCACATATTCATTTCCAGTGAATGAGCGGGAGGTTAAAATTAATTTTAAATTAAATGTCAGACAGAAGGGGTAGAAGAATAAGACCCCTATTTTCATCTGAAAACCCAAATATTAGAAGTAATGGGTGAGAAAGATTTCAAAAATGTCAATTGGAAAGGCGAGATATCTGGAGATAGGTGAGAAGATGGAGAAAGCGAAGTTGGTCAAGTCAGAAATTACGATATTCATTCTATATATCATGGATAGCGACTATTCAGGACCTGCAACAAAAAAGAAAATATTACGTTCATTTTATTTTTGTTCACTCTTACTTTCTAAAAATAAATATTTCATTTATGATTTAATTTTCTTTATATAATTTAAATTTACTTTTTGCAAATTATGTTTACTTTAATTTCAGTGTGAATAATGCATGTATTTTCAAAGGCAGGTTTTAGTTGTTAATACAAACTGTGCACGTTTTCTCTAGCTCCTAAACCCCTAACACAACTTTTTACCTGTATACAGTTAAAATATTAATGAAAATACCAATAAAGCGTACTTAGCAACATTTGAAAACCAGGAATTTTTGCTTGTGAATACAAAAATACATCTGCTGACTATAGATTTGCGAATAATCTGACGATGTGAGATTTAAAACAAATCTAAACAGAGGCTTCACATTTCACACCGATGAAACAAGAGATAGCTCATTCCTTTCCAATCTGTCTTATCATAAAACAGATTCAGATTCCTCTTTTTTACTAGTCTTAAGATTGTTCCGTTTGTCGATCGCATTGAAGAGAACCTGAAACAGAAAAGTTACTGGCACAGACATCTGTTCTTCACAAAATCAATACATACTCCACAGAGTTCAAACCTAACTCTGTAAATCCTGTATTGATTAATTATTCGCCAGCGCATGTGGAAGGAAATAATTTAGGCATAAATTTTATCGCTTTTCCTTTATTGCATTTTCCACATTTCTTACTGTTATTTTAAATATGTTAAAATATAACAATGCAGAAAAATAGGCAGAATTAGAGCTGAAAAATAAGCAGAATTAGTGATGAAAAATAGGCGGAATTAAAACAAAGTAAGAACTATTAGAACAGTTGTTATATATCGAAAATTTATTGGGTTGGCTTATTTAGTCCATATTAGAGTGGTCAAGAAAATTTTCTTTAAAAATAGCCCTATTCACATTAATTTAAATTAATTTATTCTTGCCATGTATACACATGGGCTTTACAATTTTTATTTTGCCACGTCTCACGCGGACTTACGATCCTGTAAGGAAAAATTAATTTGATTATTTCATTAATATGTACACATAGAACTATAGCAGTTACGAAAAAATACCACCCTGTTTGAAGTGTGCTGTCCGCCAACTAACGTTTCCCACTTAAGGATGACTTGAACGATGGGCCAGCCTTCAGTTTTTCCTTAAGATAGGAAGGCCGTATTTCCAATTCAATTATGTATTGATTAATCCTTTACATTGAAGAATTTGTACAGGACGTAGTTAAACATTGAAAGCACATTTATTACAAAATGAATTGGAACACATCCTAGCACTCTACGCACCCTCCTGTAGGCCTTTGTAGGCGTGTCCTCCTAAACCAACAGTTGGCGAATGTGCGCCCCTGCTGAACACAACCTACGAACTCTATAGTCAGGGGAGTCACTGCATTCCAATCGATGCAAATTGGAGGTTGTAATTGCCATCTCGCAGCTCAATAAGTTTCCACGCCAGGCAGGCGGTCCCCATTTCTCTATGACGAATGCATAGCATACAATAGCGGTAATCCAGCACAGGAGTGGATCCATAATATGGCTAAGCAAACAGTCTTTCTTACAGATACCGGGCTCTGCAGCCTCTTTCCTACATTTGCCCATCCTAATATTGAACTAGGTAATTTTATATTCCAAGCAACATTTGTAGAACAATCATTTTTCTTTAAATTTAAATAAAATGCAAGCGAAAATGGCCTTATATATTCTTGATATTTTGTTTATGTTATTAAAAATTAATATTAATTAACACAAATTAAAGTTCAACAATGTTACATTATAACTTTCAATAACGTATGTACATTTAAATTTACTCAGTTTAGAAAAATGAGTACATTTCAGTAAACGAGACTGCAGTAACCCAGAAATATATTAAACTAAAGGCGGACAAATACCCCATCTGACATTATCTGAGCGGAGCCAATGACTGCACGAGGAAGAATTACCCCTCCCCAACTATAAATGTGTGTATGTCAGGAAACTAGATTCTCTTCAGCATATATACAATGCCGATTATTTTTGTGTTTATATTTACTCTTTTCATTTCTCTTCATCGTAGTGTATGTGTGGCTAGACCTGCGTCATCCGTCGTGCAGTCGAGAGAAGGAACGCAAACGGCCTTGCCTTAGGCTGCCGCGGGCGCTGCGAAGGACATAGGACAGGGCACGGGACTGGCTCCACCCAGAACACTCACCGTTTCCAGTCTCCACCGGCGTCAGGCCAAAGCGTTGCTCCTCTTCTGCCAGGGGTGCTATGCTACCCAACCCTGTGGTTTGGAATCTACTCTACGTTACTCTAACGGAACTGTAGACCGTTATCCCTGTTCATAATTCTGAGCGACTGAAAACAATATGCAAATGTTCTATATAAACCTAGTAATTTATTGATATTCTAAAATTCTAATCTGTTGAATCAATTCTATTTACTACATTTCTGGTTCGTATTTGAGATGCTTGTAGTCTGATCAATGATTTTCTGGGAATTAAAACTTTCAAACTAAACTGCCAAATATTCTCTAATTCAAAATTATGAAAAACTAGTATAATGTCGTAATGTTAATGTTTTAAATGATTGATAATTTCACCGTTTTAACATGCTCAATGTTGGTTCTATTGATTTGCGTACAGATTTTATCCAACAGTTTTCATTAAAGATATGCAATATGACTATGAAAAACGTCTCTTTTCGTTTCCTTAGCGATTTCTGGACTTTAAAAAGAGTGCAACTACACTTTCCGGATTTTAAACGGTTTTCTAACTACCTGGCGGGAACAAGGGAAATTTAGGAACGACGAGAAGAGACGGCGTCGTGAAGACCAAGGCCACGGTGATGATAAGTCCAGCTATGAAGCACAAAAGCACGTCACTACACACTTCTGATGTTTCACAAGCACTTTTCCTACACACGCATTTCTTAGCAACGCAACGGCTCATTTGAGCTCAAACACTTGCGCACCAAGCACAATTTTCACAATTCTTGAGAGCTCATCACTTCACAACACTTTATACATGTGAGTCGTAAAATCACTTATCGAAGATCTGCTTCAATGCTACTCAACTTTTCACGAGACACTTCGCAGAAATATTAAAAGATATGAAATTTCTATTTAAATCTTCTTTTACACCCACTTTGCACAAATATTAATCTGCTTTGAATTGCAGTGTATATCCTTTTTCATGTCACACGTATTTGTTCTAGAAACTACGAACACTGAAAAAGAGAATTTAACCACAGTCACTTCGCGAACAATCACAAATAACCTCTCCACAACCCGACACGAAATGGGCGAGTGTTGGGCGGGTTCGAGCACTGGGCAGAGCTGGAGGCGGTGCAGCGATTGGCTACCGCTTTTCCAGAGAGTGAATAGCAGGGTTGTTACTAATATAACCACAATAATTCTCAATTTATTTTAATATTTATAAATTGGATGATTGAAAAGAAATATAATGTTTAATATTAATAAACAGGTGGATCAACATATGTATTATAATATATTTATGATCTATTTATTTTAAAAACGTTTGTGGGAAGTGTATCGTCTACTTCTAGAGAAAAAGACGTAACTTTTATGACTTGTTGTCATAAGTAATTTATTCTTATCATCAAGACAGTAATTTATTTCTGCTAAAGAAAATTAATGGTGTTAAAAAAGAAACAGACTTACTCGTACTATTTACTTCCTTATTATTTTGAGTCGAAACTACCTGCTGTCATTATTTTGACATTTACTTACTTTTTTAGTTTCCTAATAGTAGAGTGAAATTAAACATGATCATAAAAAATTATAAAAATTCGTCCTAAATGACAATATTCTTTGAAATTTTTGGAGACGTTTTAAAGGAAATGACATTTACGCGCTAAAATTTCGAAATTTGAAGCTCTTTTTTACAGACAATTTTTGAGTTTTTGAAAATATTCATTAGTCATTTGAAGCACATTTACTCACAACTACAATATTTTTTACAATTTGCTGGAAATGTGCACATTAACGCCGTGAGAGACCTTTCAAAAAATATCTTTGTGCAATCTTTGTATATATTTGTGTAATTTTTTTAAAACCGAAAGACTACAGCAAAAAGGAATTTTATGCCATCATACAGAGTTTAATTTGCAGTATCCATACGAAAATTTGAAGAAAAAAATCAGAGCGTTTTGTAGAAAATGGCGTTTGAGCGTTTCTCAAAATGCGAAATTTTGATCTAGTTTTTACAGAAGCGGTTGACATTTTGAGAAACTTTGTCTGGCATTATTTAAAGCACATGTACTCATAAATAAAATAGCGAGAATAAATTGCCGCTAATGTAAATATTAATGACGTGAGAGATAAGTCAAATAAATTACATTTTTGTAATTTTTGAAAAACAAAAAGAGTAGAGAAAACTGATTTGTATGTCATCTCATTGAATGCATTTAGCATTATCCTTACCTAAAGAAAAAATGTAAAGACTTTTTGAGAAAATCTTGTTTGTTTTTTTTAAATTGCACATGTTGTACGCAATATTGCGCGAAAACTACTATGAGTTTCAAGAAAAATTATATAGCGCTAATGATAGAACACATTATGTAGAACAAATTTCATTTGAAGGGTATATCATTATAACTGTATATAACTGTCTTTTACTCTATTATTAAGAAAATAAAGTCAAAATTTGGAGCTGTTTTTTGTACACATTTGAAAATGCGTTTCAAAATCCCAAATCTTCGACTCGAGCCAGATGGACAGGGGTTTCTTCGATTTGGAGAAAATCCTACGTATGGTTTAGCCGTGTTCACACACGGAGAGACAGACAGAAGGACAGACAGACGTTTTGCCGTGAATTGGTTTTTCGATATCAAGGATCCACAAATCAAGGATTCTGGCTATATCACATGTTACAGGATTGTTTCTCAATTTAGCAACTGGATTTATCCACATTTTCGTTATCAGGGCTCTAAAATGAAATTTTGTCTGCCGAAAATCCGCCATTGTTTCGCGCAACATAAATAACTTTCCCTTATTACTCCGTACATACGTACGTGTACGGAAAACTAAGAAGGGAAGCAAACTCTTTGGACAATATTACGCAAAAAAAGTACTCAAATTTTCAAAAAAAAATGTACATGACCTTACTCGTATTTCAAAATCTATCTTTAAGGAACAGATTTTATCAAGGGAAAAATCTCTATCTTTAATAATTTCGCTGTAAAAAGACGCCGAAAAAATTTTGAATTTTTGAAAAAGTAGGGTTTTTACGAACATGAGACCTACACCATTCTCTTAAACGTCCTCATTACGTTTACAAACGTCACATTATACAACAGCACAGTTGCAACATTATTTTGAAAAGTTGGAAATTGTCCCAGGGACTTCATGAAAAGAACCTCGAAAAATTAAAATATCAGTTAGTAATTAAAGATGCCGTGACATCGGAATGATCGATAAGGAAATATCAACTTTGGAGAAAATTCGGTTGAACGATTTAGCCGCTAGTGTTGTTCACAGAGGGATAGATGTTTTCCCGTCAATCGATTTATCGGTAGCAAGGGCACAGAATACATGAGTTTGATAACACCACGTGAGAAAATGTATTTCCGAAATTAAGCAACAGGATGTGTCCACGTTTCCATTATCAGGGCCCCGCAAAAAGAGTATTTCTGTAAAAAATGTGCCACTTTTCCCCCAGCATTACAAACTCTATTGCGTAAGCGATAGCAAGAAATCAAAGACACTTTTTCGGTACCCTGGACCCGCAGTTCGTGAAATTGGACTACACAATGTGTTAGGGGAAGCGATTTCCTGCATATTGTAACAGGATTTATCTGCTTTGTGTGTATCAGGGCACTCAATACGGATTTGACTGTTGAAAAATGGATGGTTTTTTGCGATACATACCTTTCGCTACACTACGTATATTACTCAATACATATGTATTTGAAAAAGTAAAAATTGAACTTCTACGATTTTTGAAAAAACACGCGGACGTCCACGATAGTACGTTCTGTTCCATTCACTTCAACGTCCTTTTCTCTGTCCGAGGACAAAGTTGGGTCCAACAAATTGGAGTCCTTGAGAATAATTGTAAATGTTATTGAGGATTTGCATAAAGTACCTACCAAATCAAAATAACCATTTCAATTCAGAGAGCCTCGAGTTTATATACATTGATCAGGGAATAATAATTTTGGAGAAAATAGGATGTACGGTTTAGGCTTCAGTGTTGACCACAGACGGTTAGGCCAACGGACAGAGAGTGGTTTTGTCGTGAATTGATTTTTCGGCATCAAGTTTTTCAAATAATGTGTTCTGATTATAGGAAATGGTAAATGAAGCAATTTACTATAGTAGGAATAAAATTTATCTATTCTTTCGTTACCAGGCCTTGGCATTCTGAGTTTTTCTCTCAAATATTCGCCGTTTTATGGCGCGTGATTAAATTACTGTTTCTTCTGACGATGTAAGAGTGTGAAAGAAAAAATTCAACTCTATAGCTAAATAAAAACCATCCGTAAGCTTAAATATATATTTATCAACATTTATCACCATAAATGAAGATCCACAGCAACACTTGCATGTTTTCAAAGAAGAATAAGCAAGTATTTCAGTTGGAGCGAAATTCATGACAATCATTGTGAGATTAAATTTCTTTCGAAACCGCAGCGTACTATCTACGTATGTGACCGCAATATAATGTTCTTGTGGTTCAATTACCTAACAACAGCAGCCTCAATGTATTATAAATGTGCTCCTGAAGAGCTATGAGGTGCGTTGTCCTCCAAGCCGTCGACATGCGTAAACTTACGAGCTTCTTCTGTTTGTTGGCTGTCGCCCTAGGTAAGTACATCAGTAGAAACAAACCCAATTAATTCATCGCGTACTTCTCGTGCAAAATAAATTTTACTAAAAAATCGTTTCCTGAATTTTGTAACACGTACTCACCAAATTTAGAGAAAAGTTTTCTCGGGTAACTGACACAATAACTGACTACAGAAGATAATAAATTTACGAACACCTATCATCTAGATCCGTGGTTTTTATACTCTTTTGCTACCAAGAATCCCTTTAAGTAACAAATTTTGAACAAGCCTCCCCCCATTAAAATTAAATTACTAACACTTAAAGGTATTTTCCTGGACATAAGAGCATCATGTATACCTTTTTTATTATATACTTACTGTGTCAAAATAAGTATTGCAAGTTATTTGCATTATCCACTGTTCTAGCCATTGAAATTATTTTTTGTCAAAGTGAGGAAACCTGTAAGTATAACTACAAAACATACTGACGGATCAAAACAATTGGTGACAAGAACGGGCCTGTTTGGTTCAGACAGTTCATCTAACTCGGCACTAATTTAGAAATGGCGAAACTATTTTCATTCGGGAGATTTATTCTTGTTCTGTATTGTTTTGATTACCGCCATGGCTGAATATCCTCTTTTAAACAGGTAAGAAGAGGCAAAAGGAAAATAATATGAAAGGGACTCTTATTTAACTCTGGATTCTTATCTCTTACAGAGCACCAAAATTCGATGTTGCAGGAATGAATCACGTCCCAACACAGTGTCTCGCTTTTATTGCCCATTTTGCCAGAGATCGTTCACAATAACTCATTGTTGATTATATTGCTTTCATTGACGCAATACGATCACATAGTATTCAAATTTTGTCTCTCTTAATCATTAAAACTAATGAACGCACATACATAGTCTGATTGTTATTTATTTATGCAAAAAAGTAGAGCATTAATAAACATTAGAAAACTTTTCAAAGAATGAAGAGTTTTAACAAACATGAGATCTTGTTCTCTTTGGCGTCCTTTTGCTCCAGTCGGTAGGTACTGAAAATGGAAGGTTTCCTGGAAAAAGGTCATAAACAAATCTGTGCCAAAATACACATGTTTATGAGATTATAATCAACCTATGATAAATATAATATCTATGACATGTAATACTATTATGTATCTCATCGTCAGTGTAAGCATTGCCTCATGAATTAACGAACTGCCATTTCTTGGTTAATGCAGCGGTGACTTCCATGTCTGATGCGTCTTCGGGGCCTGAAGTGAACACGGAATCCGAGGTGGCACCCGACAACTCGTACTCGGCATGGACTTACTTTCACTTCCTGAATGATTGGGCCAAGGAGACAGTGGAACCCGATGAATCTCTCGACGATGACATTGATCTCCAGACCGAGGAGGCCAATGACACCGAGGTCATCTCCCCTTCGGAAGGACACAGGATTGCGGGTGGATATGAAACGAATATAAGAAACCATCCCTACCAGGTAACAACCCCTTCAGCTTTTTTTATTAAAACCAAATGACTGAGTGTCATACAAAAGAAAATCTAATAAATTATTTAAACAACAATTTTTAATGTTCTAATTATACCAAAGTATATTTTAGGGATATGGTACTGGATCGTAGTAATAATTGACTAAATTACATGCTGTTTCTTGTAGGTTTCTGTGCGGAAACGTTTACTTCGTAAATCAAGCTATTGTAGCGGCTCCATCATCAGCAAAAACTGGATATTGACTGCTGCTCACTGCACGATGGGGTGAGTATGCATCCAAACGTTTAGAAACATGTTGACGCTGTCGAGCCCAAAAATATATAGAAATGTGTGTTCTGCGCAGCGCTCCGTCTCAGTTCAGGGTTCGTGCGGGCAGCAGTTGCCGCAGATCGGGAGGCGCCCTCTACAGGGTGACCAGCGTGTACAGACACGACGACTACGATTCGAAGAAGCACGACTACGACATTGGAGTCATGCGCGTAAGACTCGAGTTCTTAAATTTCAGATTAATTTCTAACTTGTCAATGTAGTAGGCTCTTTAATTCCTTCCTCCTGTTTTGCAGTTACCCCAAACACAATGAGATTCTCTGCATTAAAACATTGCCTATTCCAATAGCCTTTAATTTCATCCTTAACCAGATGTTTCGCACAAACCTTTCAATTATTCATGTTTATGTACATCAAATATCAGTGTTGTGTGTTATAAAGGTTTTGTAAATATTCTATGGTGTACTTACCTTCATGACAATTGCAGATCGACGGAGCCTTTGAATATAACGATTTCGTTCAGCCCATACCACTGGCTACGTCTTTGCCAAAACCTGGTACCCCAGTGATCGTTGCTGGCTGGGGACGCACCTCAGTAAGTGCAACGGACTTAAAGTTTTTGTTGCAAGTAAATCAGCTTCTAATAGATTGGTGAGATAATGCGGACTTTGTTCGCAGAGCAATGGACCGTTCTCTGAGAGTCTGCTGGCCATGAAGCTGAGCGTCTCGACGCCAGCCTCCTGCAGGGGCAGCTTCCCCTACGTGACCTCCCGCTTGTTTTGCGCCGAGGACCGCGACGGAGGGGGCAGCCCGTGCAAGGGCGACTCTGGGGGGCCCCTGGCGTGCGTCGGGGTGCAGGTGGGGCTCGTGCAGGGGGGCAAGCATTGCAGCCCTGACCTGCCCTCACTCTTCACCAGCGTTCCCTACTTCCGCGGTTGGATCAGGAATATCACTGAGGTCTGAAACTTAAGGTTTACGAGACGTTATGTTTCAGATGGTTCCTCTCTATCAATTTATTCTTTTATAATTTCTCCTATGGAATTTATCTATTTGGTTCAATAATTAGTCTGTTAATTTTTATTCAGTTTATATATAAATATCATTTTCTAATAATAAATGAAAATCGCTCCCTCGCTCTCGCCTCGGAGATCAGCTCCTAGTTTCGTCACGTTATTATCCCGCGCCGCCAGCTCGTCCTGTCCTGCTCAACCCCATCACACAGCAACGCACAGCAACAATCAATCCCAGGAGGACTGGGAATTGCATTTAACTAAAACACCATCTTCTGCTGCACCGCCATCTAGTGGAGAGTTGCAACAAAGTGAACAGCATAAAAACCATCAACGTGAAAAAACAAAATAAAAAGCAACCTATGAAATTTCGTATATATCAGTCAAACTGTGAGGGAATGCATCGATCTCGGATATACCAACATCCATTTTTATATAGAAGGCAAAACATTCGTCTTTTACATAACAAGAATATCAAAATTTGCTGTTCTATGACACAATATTTGAGGAGCACATTTTAATTGGTAGGCGTCCTCGTCCTCGGAGGCTTCTTTTCGATGACTCGAGCAGCGCCGTGCGCAGTGACGCACTGAGTGTGCGAATCCTGTCATTAGGCGCAATGTGAAAAGTGGCGGAATGACACAATGACTTCTTAGCTATCCGGGTGACGCCGCGTAGTGAGACTTCGTCACCACCTGCAAGGTAGCCTGCGATGTGACAGGCGAAACGTCGGCCTCTCAGCCAACGACGCGGCGTCACCCGGACAGCCAAGGAGACATGGACTCGAGCCGCGGAAGCGTATGTGTACGGAATAACACAATATTAGGTTTGCATTTTCAGTTTGTCATTTTTGAAGTTTCTAAGTATTAAATGAAATGATAGACATCTGTCACGTTGAAGATGATCCATAATTTTCTTTTCAATTTCTGAGTGAACTGAAAAGTAGTATTGCAGATGCCATTAAAATTATTTTTATTAAATTGTGAATCATTGAGTACTTACCTGGTAGATAAGAAAAAGTTCAGGAAGAACATATGTAAGTCATTGTTCGCACCAAGTTATTTCTCAAATATCTTAAGGTGGTAGTTAGTATTAGTGTTAATTTGATCATGTATCAATAGCCAGATACTTCTTGAGACGTGAATTGTGCAAAAAAACGTGGTCAGTTTCACCAGACGTTATGTACAGCAGACTTGCGTTGCTGCAGCGGAACGCATTAAAGAGAATACGCTGCGCGTTCAGTTGCGTTCGCCAAAGGAAGGAAACGTCGCGGCTTTCAACATGTTGAGGTTCTTCGAAGTTAGAATTTACGGATATGCGGTGCACGTGCGGCGACAAGGTTAAGAAATAAAATTTTGCATCTCAGTTGTTCACTCAGGAACAATGGAGTTATATGAAACCTGGATTAAGAGTGGACAAATTGCATTTTCTGCATTGGTCGTCTCAAAGCGAAAAACGTTCCCGTATTTTTAGTCACACTCTCATTGTGGATATTTTGTTCATGTTTTTACAACCATGCAAGAGCTGAGGTGAGCATTTACGATCTTCATAAAATTATTTTCTGTCATATTTCGTTGGAACAAGAACCAAACATTTATAAGTCTATAGAGACGTCCAGGAGATAAAGAGCCATGGTATAGACGAGTTCGCCAGTTGACCAGAGTAATTTGAAATTAAATATTTCTTCGCCAATTGAGCATTATATCCAGTAATATACCAAGTTATTTGACTGATTGTTGGATAACTGTCTAGATAGTGAAATAAAAATAATAGTTAATGAAACCAAAGAAGTGGAGGTGAGAGCAAATATTCTTGAAAATTCCCCTCTTAATCAGAAAACATCTTGTTTTTACTACTTCATTTCCGCTGTGTATCCGTAACCTACTGATCCCTGACTTTATACTAACCTTGCAAAACTCAATAAGTCTGGGTGGAATTGATGGATCTTCAGGTCTTCAAAATCCAATCGTGTGGTGAACTTTCAATAGTCTTTTGGTAGACTATCCGAGCCATGCTTATATTACGTTTTCGTTTCCATACATCATTCAAGATGACTTTATTTAGTATCAAGATTTCCTTACAGCCGTACGAACCTTTTCGACATTGTTTTTGCTCAACTGACAGCAGATGGTTTTTATCTAGATATTTATACATTTGTTAGCCATAGCTGCCATTTGTCATTTTCAAAGTTCCTAGGTATAAAATGAAATCATAGGCACCTCAGACATGTCAGGAGGCCATATAACTTTGTCCCAATTTCGTCGTGAATTGGAAAGTAGTATTATAGATGTCATTAAAATTATTTTATTAACTTAAAACGCCAAAAGTCCTTCTACATGTAAGCTTATCGAAGAAAGGAAAACTTGGGTTACCTGATATTAAAAGATATAAATGGACATTTTAGTCACGACATGTGTATCAGATTATTTGTGATTTAAGGAGATGATATATGGCTTAAAATGTGCGACGGTGCCGAAACAAATTTGAAACCTATTTTCTCAGAAGATACACTTTGTTTCCTATTATGACATTTTTTTCAAGAGGAACACGTACAATTCAAAAGAATCGTTCTAACTTGAAAAATTCATCCCAACCCACAAACTTAATATCTATGAATGTGACCGCAAAGAAGTATTATGCGGTTTCCTGATCTTACAACATCCGCTCTAAAGCACTATAAAAGCTCCTAAAAGGAATGCAAGGTACTTTGTTCCAGAATCCGATATATCATACAATTCGTCGATATGAGTAGACACATAAGCTTCTTGTGCGTGTGGACTATCGCAGTTGGTAAGTACACAATTACAAAGAACACTAGTAATTCAAACTGTGTATGCTGACGTTGGTCAATCGGACGTTTACTAAAATATTGTGTCGTACATTTTACTATCATACACTTTCGGGAAAGTTAGGGAAAAGCGTTCTCGTGTCACTGAAATATACAGGCTAGAGAAATTAATTGAATGAACGACAAGACACATCTTCCAGAAAGGCACGAAGCGCTTCCATCATATTTAATTTGAAAGTGTATTTTCCTGCGTATGTAAGTGCGTTTTAAAATTTTTGCGTTACAGATGTCTCAGTTTCATGAATGCATCTTGTCAAATTCGCAATTTGTGTTACGAAATACATCCAAGGCGGTATCTCTCTTTCATTAACGCACGCATTTCATTCGTTAACCAGAGAGGGGGACACGTGCGAGCTTTCCTAATTGGAATGTGCCAATCAAGAAGTTCCGTCAGTAAGCACGTGTAGGTATTCACTTTCATGTATATACATGTTCTGAATTAATATGGTTGTAAAGCACAGATAAGCCGTTGGAGGTAAATGCTGCCGAATTGAAACTCTTATAGTCACGGTTTCATTTGATATGATAGGTGTATAAGATCATGTTTAGATATCCGGGATTTTAGATTTAGTCGGGAACTGACACCTATCCATGGTGATTTACTTTCTCGTGATTTGATACGATCCCATGGCCTACCATTGTGTGTATGTCGGCAGTGCGATGAGTAGCAAATAGCGGCAGAATAATAAAGTTTATTTCGCAAAAGAAACGCTTGAATTTCTCGACAAATGGGAATGGTGTTAGAAGATTGCAGTTAAAATCGACCATCAATATTATATTTTTATATTTGATTGCGCAAAATGAAACTACATTGCTCATGACCTCAGTATTTCCTGTTTTTTGGTGCGCAGTACACTATCGCTAAGGCGTATTTTTTGCCAAAAATTGAGACTTCGATGAAGAGGTATTCATTGGAGGTAACATCGCCAGTTGAAGATACTATACATTTATAAGCAAGATCTCGAGTATAATTACTGGCACTTCCATCTCGCGATGTAACAGAAAAGGTCGCTTGTAATGCTGGTACGCAAAGATAGAAGCTAACGTAACAACGTCGTGAGACTGGTGAGTCACGTGCTAGTCGAGTTTGCCGTCGAAGCGCAGCGAGGGCGACAATGAGGCGAGTGCCGGAATCACCTTCTGCTTATGTTGTGCAGACTATTTTTTAATTGGCCATGGGCTAATTACACTGAGTCACGTAAAGGAATATAAATCAAATATTAAATAACTAGAAACGCCTTACTTGTACAAAACAGAATAAATTCCAGTCACTATTGTTTGTAAATAATAAACAAAGTCATCAAGACGAAAGACAGTTGGGAATCATTACGGACGTTTCGCACACGCTTCGCGATGATTCACGCACTGTGAAAAGAATCGGTGTTTCACACACGAAAAACAAGCGGGATAATAGTTTCACACACACACAATAGTTTCACACACAATGGTTCTCGAAGTGTGGACCATCTTTAAGACAACGTTGATGTCCGAATGTCCGCGTGAATTGTGGCATGCTCTAACCAAGTTATTTCGTTTATCCAGCGGTGGCTTCCACGGCCGAAGTATCTCCGGTGTCTCAGGCCAACACCGAGGCCGAGATGCAAAGCAACTTCACAAATGCCCCGTGGACCGACGTTGGCCCCGAGTTTGAGGCGGCGAACGAGCTGCAGGGGGCCCTGGACGCCAAGATGGACTCGCAGATCGATGATGATCTCGAGAGCGCCTCTGATCTCCAAGGCAAAGAGAATAATAAGTCGGAGACGATTTCTCGGGGTGGCGGGCAGAAGATTAAGGGTGGGGAGCGAACGAAGATCAGATACCACCCCTACCAGGTAACCACCTCCTGTCTAAAAATCTCGTATACTTAAGAGAGGATCAGAGGAAAAATATACTACAAACAGAGAACAACAGATACTTCTTTTTCACTTTCAATGTTTAAAGGTTTTGATTATGCAAATATTATATTTTATCCAGATGTGTTCTAAATCAAATTTTTGCCACTACTTGTAGGTCTCGGTAATGTATTTTCAATACTTATGCGGTGGCTCCATCATCAGTAAACATTGGGTGTTAACTGCAGCACACTGCCTGAATTCCACGTGAGTATTAGCCCAGACTACTAGCAGTGTGATGACAAAGGTGAGTTCAAGAGCAAGTACATATGTGTGTGTGTTCTCAGCAATCCTTTCCATTACCATGTCCGAGCTGGCAGCAACTATTTCATGTTTGGAGGCACCATCTATGAAGTATCCAGAATACACAGATTTAAAGAGTTCAATCACAAGAACCGGGATTATGACGTTGGACTCGTGCGGGTAGGTCATTTGCTCCTAATTTTCTTTAAATTCCATTTATTTGCCAATACGCAATGATTTCATTAGTATTTTCGGACACGTCACTGCTGTATATTAGTCACGTGCAATGTGTGTATGTTATTTGACGGGAGGTTCTCCTCATTTGAGATTTGTTAACCGACGCTAACCTTCATGTGTCCTTGCATAATTTTCTCCTCCATGTATCACCCTTAGATTTAGATTAGATTTATTAATATTTCTGCAATTAAGTTTAAGAACTTGGTGGCAGTATTTATTTGGCTGTCCGGGTGACGCCGCGTCTATGGCGAAGGTGTCGACTCAGGGTGCAATACCCTGAGGAAGGTCGCAGAATGGCAACCGAAACGTCGTCACCTTCGCCATGGACGCGACTTCATCAGGACAGCCAAATAAATACTGACTCCGGACGCGGAAGCCTACGCTCTCACTTGGTGGCAGAATACACTAACCTAACATTACCGAACTTAACAACTTTTCAAAATCTACAAACTTTACAAACATTACTGAACATTTCACCGTGCAATCTTTCATAGCAGTCTACTTCTCCACACTTCACTTCACCGCACTGCGAAACATAATTAATAATGATGATAATAATAATAATAATAATGCTAATAATAACAATTATAATAATTAATTACATAGAAGACATAGTTACTTACACTGAATAATATTAAATATATTTATAACACACATATCAACATTCAGGAAACTAATTTATATTTAAATTTGTTCAGGCTTTGAGCATAGGGATCGAAGATTGTCACAGGCAAACCGTTCCAGTGTCTACTAGTTCGATTCGCGAATGAATATTTCCCAACGTTCGTTTTTTTATTTTTGTCTGAATTTTGTGCATGTGATCCACTCTGCCGAAATATGGTTTCCCTAAATTCTTTGAATTTCTTTCTTTGCTTCACCGGTTTTACACCAGTTAGTATGGATGAGCTTTGAATGTTTGTCTGGTCTACTGTCATGTTCGGTGTCTGGGTTTGTGTAAGGGGAAAGGAAATTTGAAGGAAGAGGAAAGAAGGATCGTGCGCAGTCCATGACCTGTTTCTAATAGGACTGCGCCGTCATTTGCCTAGTATTTATCGAATAAACAATAGAAACCTTTCGGCCAGAACAGCTATCTACAATAATTCTCCTCCAGGCTGCCGGTGAATTCGACATAGCTATTTAGTTAGTGTCGAAGATATTTTTCTTTCTCTATTATAATACATTCAGTATTCCCTTTCAAATGCTTAGAACGTACGTGTATGTGTCAACTGTGGCGCGTCCGTGAGGAACAGTGTGAAGACTGCCATGTTCTGCTGACAGTTGCTCCCGAACGCGCGTCAGCGCTTTTGGTGGCGGAAATTCGCTACCAGGCGCCGACTCGTGTGAATAAATGTGCCACAAATGTGAATACCTCCCTTTAAACCCATGTTTTGCCACAAAATCCGCCACGCTGAGTGGCGCCCTGACAAGACAAGAGCACAAATATTCTCGGTTACGATTGTTTACGTGAGCAACTCTAGCACAAAGAGGCCGCTATGTTTGAGAATGCTCTATTACTCATCAAACAAATGAACGAAAAACTCTCAATCGGGAGGCATAACTCAAACATTTGTGCAAACTAGTACGTCATACGTACTAAGAGAGCTCTCTTTTGGCACGCGCTGACGAGGTTCGTGCGTCGGGCCCCCAGACTAAGGGAGTCCCGCAGATGATAAAAATTATCAAACAATTCCTCAAATAAATTATTCTTGGTCTCTTAAGAAAACTAGAAGAAAATATATAAAATATTCTAAACTTCATTGAGTCTTTAAGCCCATACCTCTAATAATCTTTTATGTTTCGTTTGCTTACCATAAAAGGAAGGATTAACATATATTTTAATTTTTATATTTACTTTTCGGATGATAAACTATGAAAAAATTCACAATAAACTTTTCAGAACATACTTAGGGGTTCAAAATTTTGAGAGCCTCGGGGCCTTATCTGACTGAAAGACGGCCCTGTCTATGATGTAAACAGAATAAACATTTGACACAAGAATGCACGTTGCGAACCTCTCCGTAGTTGTGCAATTGAGAATGCGCGGGCACGGAAGTGATGTTAACAGGGGACAACAAGTGAAGCAGATTTAAGCTTTGTGATAGTATGGGGCGTGTACAGTTTGGATAGTATAGGACCCCTGACACACTTAGACACGACTGACAGGTGACACGTACGTAAGCATCCTGGCTAATAACCTGCACCCATTCATGTCCATTGTGCATCCTGTCGGACTTGGGCAATTTCAACAGAACAACGCGACAGTCCTCACGCCCAGAATTGCCATAGAACGGCTCCAGGAACACACTTCTGAGTTTAAACACTTCCACTGGCAACAAAATCCCCAGATATGAACACTATTGACCATGGGATGCCTTGCAACGTACTGTTCAGAAGAGATCTCCACTCCCTCGGACTCTTTTTAGTTTATGAACAGCCCTGCAGGATTCATGGGATCAGTTACCTCCAATACTAATACAGGGATAAGCCGAGACAATGTCACGTCGTGTACCGGAAACTTCGGCGTGCTCGAGGAATCCTACACGATATTAGGCAGGGTACCATTTTCTGGATCTTCAGTGCATTTAACAAGACCCATGATAATCTAATGATTGCCAGGAACATATCATCTGAGAGGTTTGGTGGTTGATATATTCAGATTCATAGTAGGGGAAAGGAATCGTAAGTATGTTCTGCTAAATTTTACACTTTTTGCAATTACCTATATTTCATTTTTATGTTTTTATGT
Organism: Gryllus bimaculatus; assembly: GCA_017312745.1. Lineage (NCBI taxonomy): Eukaryota > Metazoa > Arthropoda > Insecta > Orthoptera > Gryllidae > Gryllus > Gryllus bimaculatus. The sequence goes on along the minus strand of BOPP01000328.1, from coordinate 731,841 downwards.
CTTTATTGATGTGAGAGATGGCTCTCATACTTTTCTTCGTTTTGGTATTTGAAAATTATAACATTTCTTGTGAACAATATGTTATTTAATTGTATTTTTTATTAAAATTACATAAAAAGTTTTTAAAAAGGCTACTACTTTAAAATGTTCTATAAGTCACAATGAGCACCAATATGTACAGTGGTGAATACAAATGTGGATACACAGCAGTGCACTGAAGAACGTAAACAGTAAATTAGGGTCATTGTAGCTTAAAAAAGGGACATCTTCCATTTTAATAAGTGGGGAAATGATTCCACAGGATCAGACGCCCCGTCATTCACTCTTCGCACCGCGTCGTGCTACGTCAGTCTTCTCCCCTCCCCGCAAAGCCTCCTACCCCCACCCCCCACCCCACTTGCACTTTCGGCTCTCTCGCGGGCAGACGTTGGCTCGTAAGTGCAAAATGCCCGCGGTGTTGTGCAGGGCTATCTTAAGGGAAACACGTCGAAATTACACTCACATCGAAATTACCACACACAGCGAAATTACCACACACATCGAAATTACCTTACACATCGATATTACCTTACACATCGAAATTACCACAAACCTACGCTCCGTGATGCTCCACCAAAATAGCCGCAGATGGGCAAAAATTAAACGGTAATGAGACTTCCGAGACTTCACAAGGATCCCCGAATAGACGACAAGACTGCACGCGTGTCAAGAGAGCTAACAGGAACGTCAATAGAATTCCTCCCTGAACTATTACACACTAGATGTCAGTCTTCGTACCCCTCGATGCCACGTTGGTTAATGTTCTCGCTTTGCACGGCGCAACCCCGGGTTCGATTTCCGGCTGTGCGCTTTCCTTACAAATGTCCCAGTATCTGTTCCTGTGTGACGATGAGAAAGCACACCCCAGGGTTAAGACAACCAGTATTGACGGTGAAGGGATGTCTTCGTGCTAACCACACCAACCCTTTATCCCATGGCCGAGAGGTACAGCCACCGCTAGTCAACCATTGCCCGAATGAGGCTGTCGAGCCAAGAATAGGGCATGCTGAGTCAGTAGTCCACGCGTGGGGCATAACCGTGCTTGTAGCGTTGTTCATTGCATGGGAAGCACTTTTTCCAAAATTTCAGGGATAGGCGGGAAAATCATGAGTAAACCAGTTATGATGTTTATATGACTTACAGGTCTTGTGAATTTTGTAAAGAATACGTATGTACCTACATGAGTGCTGAATTGCAGATCGCGGGCGAATTCACATACGGACCCTTAGTTCAACCCATAAGCCTGAGCAATTCCGCGCCCCGACCAGGCACCTCAGCGACCATTGCTGGCTGGGGACTGACCTCGGTGAGTGCAGCTGTGCTTATTGAGGCTAGCAAGTCCGATGCTCTTGGATGATTGGCGACACAAAGCGCACTTTGTTTGCAGCACAACGGTTCATTTTCCACGCATCTGCGGGCCGTGCGTCTGAGTGTGGCGCCCCAAACGTCGTGCCGAAGGACCTTCGCGTTGATGAACGAGCGCAGGTTCTGCGCAGGGCCCGCGCCTGGCGGCGGCGCTGCCTGCGCAGGGGACTCCGGCGGCGCCCTGGTGGCTGCGGGGGTGCAGCTGGGCGTGCAGGTCGCCAGCCGGTGCGATTTGCCCGAGGCGCCCACCATCTTCATGAACGTCGCCTACTTCCGAGACTGGATTGAATTCTACACTAGAGACTGAGCCACCATGTCTTGGGGTTCTTTAATATTTCTCGCTTCTCTGCTCTAACCGTTCTATCTTTTATTATATTTTCTGAAGTTGTCATCTTTGATGTCCATTTATTCATTTGTCCCTTAATTTCTATTAGAATATACTCTTTGTTAATCAGGAACATGAATTACAAACCACTATTTTTAATCCCACTTACTTAGACATACTTGGACAGAGAAATTTAGAATAATTTGAATCTGTTATTTAATATGAGAATTAAAAAGTGCTAATGATACTTGTAATGTGTACTTGACAATATAATGTCCTTTGATGTGTCATTGTGCATTATTGAACATTGTACTTGCTGTCAAAGACTGTCAATAAATCTTTGAATATTATTCGAATACATTTTATGTACATTTTATAATTGATATAAAAAACATCAATATTTCTATTTAATCCTACTGACTCAAACTCCATTTCAATGTGTACACATGTATATATATATATATATATATATATATATATATATATATATATATATATATATATATAATATTAAGTGCAATTTTCATTATTAAAGAGAATATTTTAAAAGCATTATCATCTGAAACAATCCGACAGATAGAAAACCTCAAGAAATGAAATGAGAGGCTTTAAATAAGAATTATACAGCACGTACTTGCATAGATATTGGCAAGAAGTCAGGTCCATAAAAGTCCATTGTATTTGACACAACAGTATTTCATTTTACTGAATAAAATATCTTCATTATTGCTTATTTACATTAAATTGCTCACGTACGTATATACATAATGTAGAGATATATTGACAGAAATGTTAGCAGTACTGCAACTGACTTAGATTGATTATTGTTTCCGGACACCCTCCGGAGTAGTACATTTCACAACAGCGCTTTCAATGAACAATTTTCTAGAAATGGAAACGCTTTCTTAATTCACATTTCTTTTTCTTTGCATTTCTTGGTGATGTCCTAGGTGTATCTCTCAAAATATTATGACTAGGAAACCGTTTTATTAAATGTGAATTCAGCAAAACTTCTTTTCAGAATGTCCCGTCACAAGAAATAAGTTTCTTGATGATGTCGTGGATGTACATGATTATGAAGCAAGCGACAGTTGAATACCATAAGAATTTTCAGTTAGCTTGCATTCGTCTGCATTGCCAACATGTACCGTACTTCTTTCATTGTTTGCAATACATTATTTATCATTTCCAAAAGATTTGTTTGTAAATGAGGCACAAAATCATCAATAAAATTATCGGACAAGAGCTCATTACTATCTTAATTTATCTTAAGCAATATTTGTGAGCGCTGCTGCGACCTCTTTTGCAGACAAACCCTTTGGATGCATTCTAAACATACAAACGAACTCGGTGAGCACATTAACTTCACTGCCCGAATAGCTCGTTTGAAACAGTGCCTTCTGTTGCACGGGTTGTTGAACAGGTCTGTCAAACTTTATGCTCACGAAACAGCGTTCAACACGATCCAGATGATAAACTGTTATGTTGGTTTGCAGCGATTGGGAAATGCTTGAATTTCCAAACAATGTACCAAGAAAGTATCTTGCTAATAATGACATTAGTGTACAATACTGCTGACGTATTTGTGCCATGTACAACAATAATTCAATAACAATAAAATTAAAGTACATACATTTCTAGTACAAAAACAAAATAATGTTACCTCAATCGCAAGTGGTCATATTGACCTCACATAGGCGACGGAGTTAAATATTATCATAGGATAAACGATACAAAATACAAACATCGTAAGGCGGTGATTTTTCATGTCATAGGAATATAAAAAAAACGGGCTGAAGAGGAGAAAAGGAAAGAGTCATTCTTTGTAACGTTTCAGGAGGAAGGAAATATTAAACAATACTCAGACATTTTGAATATTTACCACAAGTATCATTCCGCGGTCAAGGTCAGTTAATTCACGTTGCGCGGCCATAATCTCGTCAAAAATCATTTCACATCATTCAGCGGAGATCACATACTGGCTCTAGTTATTTGCACATAGCTATCCGATGGTTTTTGCCACCCCAGTGTATATCATGACAACGTATTCAAAGGAACACATGCAACAGAATTCAAACGAATCAAGATAATATAAAAATGTCACGCGAAAACACAACATAACATCTACTTTCATGTGAGTAGTGTTAAAGCGGTAGTGTTAATTTAAAAAAGAATGAAAAACGTAGGGCGTTTAGTCGAGCGAATAATACGTACGCACGAATACGAGAAAGTAAAAGCAGTTGTGAAATTTCAAAAACATAGTGAAGGTTTATCTAGTTCTTTAAAAAGTACGTACCTATCTGTCTCTGCGGAAAACCAAGTGCCATTACCAAAAGCCAGAGAATGACAGTGCAATACATCAAAAACTTACTTTTTTGAAAAAAAAACTTTCAAGAAATAATTATAACAAATTGATATATATATATATATATATATATATATATATATATATAATTATTCATTTAGTGCATAAAATTATTCTCCCAATTATATTGCCATTTTCCCGGCAGCCGGAATTCACTCCCTCTCGTTGGTTTTCTCCGAGCACCGGAATCAACTTAGCAGTTACTGTTATCTTACACTAATTGATAAAATTAAATATGATGCTGAGGACTGTTTAATGGCAAGAAGGGGATAATTATTTATATAAAGATGGTTTAGTTGTAATATAAATTGGGATGGAAAGCAAACCATTCTGAAACACATGAATAAAACGCAATGTCGTACCAGAGAATGCAACCCAGTAACTTTCGGCCCCACGTACCTAGATACCCAATTACTCTTACGTCATTTGACCATTTTATAAAATCACATCTTGAAGTTTATTTTGCAATCTTTGATAGTAGAAACTGTAATTTTATGATTATTTTCACCATTGTGATTGTGATGTGAGTGAATATCCGAATGCTTAGAAAATACTTTCAAATTAAATATATGAGTCAAAATAACTGTTATTAGTCTTCTGATAGATGTGTGTTATATGTATGTTTCTAATTAATTAATTATTTATATGTGGATCAACGGAAAATATTGATCAAACTAAACGACATATATGATATCAAATTAAAAGCTCTACACGAATTAAAGAGTATGTCTTGTACATTTTGTGTACTAGAATATTTATGTTCATGAGTGTTTAATTGCAAAATGCAAGCGCCTTTACATATGGAGACTTAGTTCAGCCAATACATCTGACTGATTCCATGTCTCAACCTGTACCACCGCCATCGTTGATAGCTGGGGATCGATCTCACTAAGTATATCTATTTTTCCAGTTGTCAGTAAATTTGGTGCTCTTAGATAATTATTGACATAATTCGTACATTGCATCACGATGGTTTATTGCCTTAACTTGTGCGTACTGTGTTCCTTACTGCCCCGACCCAAGAATTCTGCAAGGAGACCGACGACAAAATTAACGAACATACTGTGTTTTGCGCTGGGTCCCTCCCGCTGGGTTTCTCTGCCTGCGGAGGCGAGTCAGGTGAACCGCTGGTGTCTGGGGGCGAGCCGGGGTCGCAATTGGGGGCCGTTGCTATTTACCCAAATTTCCTACAATTGTGACCAAAGTTACCCATCTCCGCAAATGGATTAAATCCTGCACTGAAGTCAAACCTTCATGGGCACGGGTTCTTAAATATCTTACTTCTCTGCTCAAAACATTTAATTTTTCATGTTTTTTGGTAAAGAAATGATATCTTTTGTTCAGTAATTTCTCACTGAATTTCAATTTATTTGTATACATCTTCTTCTTATGTACGTAATTGAGTCATTGTGCATTCTTCAAATTTGTTCCAGATATAAAAGTGTCAATAAATCTTCGTTTGTTATTAAAATTCATTTTAATATTGGTACCAACAACATCAATATTCCATTAAATTTTGCAGAATATTCTGAACCTTCGTCTCAGTAAAAGTTGCTAATTTAAATTTTAAAAGTAATTTTAAGAAAAATGTTGATTTTTAAACAAAATGTATTAAGAACATTGTCAACAAAGCTGATCCAAAAACTCAAAAAGTGGGAGGCCTGCCGAAACTCCGTGTTGTGGTGACCTGTTCAGCAGCGTTGTGTTCCCCTAGTGCACTGCTCCAGTTCTCATAAAAAACACAGGTTGATGTTGTACAGTTGACCTCAGCTATTGAACACTTAGTTTGGGTTCATTTGTACACATCACGCGTCCAACATGAACACTTCTATACTCTGTTCACATCTTACACATACGCTTCCCCTGGTAAGGCAATTCTCCTCTATAATGTTCGTTTTAGGTTTTTTTTTGTTATTTCAGAAGTTTCAAAAATGTAATTATTTGAAAAATATCTCATCCTGTTAATATACACATTTCCAGTAATTTGTAAACACGATTGTATATGTGAATTAAAATGCTTCAAATAACTTATAATGAAGACTTTTGAAAACAAACAAATTCTGTGAAAATGAGCTTCAAATTTAAAAGAATTTAAGCGTTATTTTCTTAAAAACGACTCCAAATCTTTTTTCAAGAAATTTGCAATTTTGGACGAGGTTTTGCTGTTATTTAATGTTCTTAAATAATATTTCCGTTCCAGTCTTAAGAAGAAATCGAAAATTTAAAAAAACTGTCAAAAATATGTTTTGGAAATTTGATCGATGGCAAGTCCTAATAACTCACCCTGGCCAAAGAAAAAGAGGAACTAATGAGGGAATGTCTCTGCCATTTTGTAACACTACTAGTTATTGTTACAAAACATGGGAGCTTCAAAGTTTAAAAAATATTTAAGTAACACCCGATTCCGATATTGAAACAGAGCTAATACGTACTGATGCCGAATAAAATATGTTGTAATTGAACATGTGCGAGGTCTACTTCCACCGATTTGTGTAACTATTTCCATAGGATGTGGATACGAAGAGGAGTCGACTGGCGACATTCAACATTGCGGCGTTTATGAACTGAGGAATGTTGTGAACCTGCAATGCGGCATTGCTGCGGTGTGCGGTCTCTACCGACTCGTGAAATGAAGATGAGGACACAGGAAGTAGCGATAGCGTGTTTCTGTAATAACTATTAGATATTAGTCTCACCTCTGGACCTTGTGAAGAAAGAAAAAAAGGGGGGATTTATTCGCGGTAGTTTATGGTAAGTGTCCCAGTTATAAATTTATGCATTGGTCAATGAACTAAGGTATAATGTCGTTTAAGTAAGTTATCGTTCTTGCTTTGAATCGATAAACATACACGGAAAATACAAGTAACAAGCATACTTCCTGCAAATATACGGCTAACTGTAATAATAATGGCACATGAGTTAGAAAGGATATTAAATCAATCTAGTAGGCACAAGAAAATGTAACTTACTTCAGTAGAGTTGCATAAATAACAATCCACATTCTTCATTTGCTTAATTTACACGATGCTTACACATCCTTGAGAATTGTTGCTACCTTCTCTAAATAAGAGACACCCAAAATGACTCTATTTTGCAAAATGATGTTAATAATGAGTTGTTTGGAATACCTTTTACTTTCTCGTATACGTCATATAAATATCACTCAAATGACGAAAATGACGATGTCGACATTTTGACGGAACGTCACACGTTTTAGGAAGTCTCCACAAAGAAAATTTATGTTTATCAAAAACAAGTCTGCTCGTCCTTTCTAATGATCATCCATCCGTTTGTGAACGACATTAGAGTTCAAACTATGCTGAGCATTTTTCATTAAAATGAACGCTTTCAACCTTGATTCATGTCCCTGCAAATGCCCCTAGGACATTTTCAAAATGTTCACCACAATAGCTCAAAATATTTTCTTTGCCTTGTTAATCAATAGAATAATGTACGCTCACCCAAATTGAGTGTCCAAATTTTAATAATTCAAAACCTCTGATATTGCAAATGTTCAAAAACTTTGAACCACCCCTTGCAACTTTACTCGTATTATTGAAGAGACATTTTTGTCAATGATTTACTTTCTTCAAATTAGATTTAATCCTGTATAAATTTTACTTTCCCGCTATTTGATATATATATATATATATATATATATACACACAATTACTAATGTATTACCGGTAATTAAATTTAGTATTATTGCTGTTTGTTAAATAAATATGTTAATCCGGCATAACGGTTATGCAATCGTGCCAGACATTCAAGTATATATTTTGGGGAGCACGAACGAGTACAATCAAATACAACCAAGTAGAAAATCAAATACACGTTTATTACTAATTAAAAATCTAATTATTAAATTTATTACTGTTGCCGTTGAATAAATAAATATTGTACTCGAATGTCTGACATGATTGCATAACTCTCAAATGTGGTCAACTAGATTTAATAAAGGGCAACAGTAATAAATTTAACTATTAAGTAATAAATTAGTAATAAACGTATATTTCGCAATATAATCGATATTATTTCACGGTGCTTGTTCGTACTTCCTATTACACATACTCGAAAATCTTGCATGGTTGCATAACGTACATTTCGACATAACAATATTTATCTAGCTAGCAGCAACAGTTATAAATTAAATCATTGGGTAATAAAATAGTAATAAATGTGTATTTATCTAATGGGTTTTATTTGATTGTCCCCATTCGTAATACCTATTATACATACTCGAATGTCTGGCGACAACAAAAGTTGTTCGTGCACGAAGCACTTCCAAACAGATGGTCGCCTGTTTTTTCGAAAAAACTGGACATGTCGCAATCGTTCCACTAGAACAACGAAGAACAGTCAATAGTTCACAACGATTTGTTTGCCAACTGTCTTCCAAGAAATCAGGAAAACCAACCGCCGAAGACGGATCATTCTTCACCACGACAATGCGAGCTCTCACACATCGGTTCAAACAACTGCATTTTTGAGCACCCAAAACATCGATTTGATGAGTCATCCGCCATATAGTCCTGACTTGGCACCGAATGACTTCTTTTTATTCACGTACGTAAAAAACAAACTGAGAGGTCAACGTTTTTCGACACCTGAAGAAGCGGTTGCTGCATTAAGAATGCATGTTTTGGAGATACCTCAATCAGAGTGGCAAAAGTGCTTCGACAATTGGTTCAAACGCAAGCAAAAGTGCATAGATCTTCATGAGGAATATTTTGAAAAACAATAAAGTGATTTTCGATTATTAATATTTGTTTTTGTTCTCTAATCCTGAAATATAAGAGGGAACCTTTCACGTAGAGGAAATATTATATTTGCACTCGTGTAGTCTTTAGTCCCTCACACGCATTGGTGCACATGCTCCCTACCCACAACGTGACTGAAAATTAAATTTAATCATTAGGCTATTAATAGAAAGTTTACCTAAAAGACATCAATGTCTCATAATTTTAGCAAAATATTAGCAAACATCAATTAGCAAATTTGTGTCGCAAAATTTGTTTATAGCCGACTGATAAATATTTCGATAATGAAAAATACGCTCCACGCTTCGTCTTACTTTTAGTAAATTCTTCTGATCATAACAAAAGACAAGAAGCTTCCGTGAAATAACGAAACGTTTCTGTCATATGAAATAAAAATAATATGTTCGACTATATGAGAAGAAGACTGTGTTTCTTTAAGAAAGGACTCATTCAGAATATGTAAAAAAGTCATTCGATTATTTTATTTTTAACAATGATCAAAATGAATGTGAAATGTATGTGTAAATCTTACTTCTGTTATAAACGAAATATTAAAATTTTTGTAATACCCAATTGGCGCGCTCAGACTTCGTGTTCTTCAGGTTACTACAATCGCACTCCCAAAGCTAAGCGCTTATTAAGCAGATGAACGTATCATTCCAAAATGTGCTTTTGTTTTATAGATGATTTGTGAGAAATGTCTTTGCCACAAAGAAAATGTATCTCGACCGTCATCTCCGTTAGTGAGAAACGAATGGCGTAAGTGGTTTTATCAAGGGAGTGCCTGAAATGATGCGCAGACGATTGGGGAATTGGCAAATAACGAGGAGTCCAAGGCTGACAGGTCCGACCTCTACGAAAAACATATGTATTTTAATCATATCGGATGTGGTCTGGTTGGCTTAATACCCGCGAAGCCGTTTTAAAAATTAGCCTATCCCTAATCATTCAACACCTATGATCTCTGTTCTTTGTTTGATTCAGAAGAAAACAAAAACATCTCGGTAATCAGCTGCATCGGAAAAGAAGGTTGATTCTCCTCTCCCATACTATCAGTATTGTGAGACCTTCATCGCCTGTTATAAATATTATAATGGTATTACATATTAATTTCCAAACTATTCATTTCAATCAGCAATCTAAACATATTTACTATGGACGAGGGTTTCCAATTCTAAGTTGAAAATGTCATGCAAATGGATTGTTTCCCAATCGGAAGTAGAATTAAAAATCAACATTTTAACGAAATTTATTGGGTTTTAATTTAAAAACGGGATAGTGAAGGAAAAGGGGTAACACATGCACACAACATGTTACAACAAGAGGTTTAGACACCGGTGTTGGAGCTGATCCAGGAGCGCAGGTTGGCAACGCTGGAGTAGACGCCGGGGTAGTTGGGACGGGCGCAGCCATAGCCCCAGGACACGATGCCCACCTGCTCACCATTGATCACCAGAGGCCCGCCGGAGTCTCCTTCGCAGGAGTCCTTGCCTCCGCTGGTGAAGCCCGCGCACAGCATGCGGGCGGAGATGGTTCGCCCGTTGTAATACCTCCTGCAGGCTTTGTTAGACACGATGGGCAGGGTCACGGACTGCAGTTTGTTCGCCAGGGAGCCTCCATCCTGCAAGAAACGCCCGTGTGAATTGGAAGCGAGGGCTTCCGCGGATGAAGTCAGCTCGTATCTACTTGGATGTCTGAAGTCTCACGTCCTAGGCAGAGGAGCCACCGTTTCGGGGGTAATGCTGCAACATTCCTGGGATTTTCATGTCAGACATTTTGCACTGAGAAATTGTTTCAGCTTGAGAGCCTAGACTTTTTTTCCTTAGGGCTTTTCAGAGAGCCAAGTAGATAATTTCCAAATTAGTCAACAGCGCTTAAAAGAGTACTAATCTATCTAAAGTCGAATTAAAAGAAGTTTTTGCTGGTTGACACTGGTTTGTGGCGTAAGGTTGCCTTTGCTTTTCTAAGGAAGCTGCTAATCAGTTACACACCGAAAACTGTCGCTACATTGACTCTGCCCATTAGGAAACAAATGAGCGACGGGCAGATAACCTTATCTCCTAACTCTCGTGTTTCCGCCATCTGTTATGCACCCGTTTTGTTTTGTGTGTGTTTGAGATACGAGGTACGTTGAGGTAAGGTGTTTTAATTTAAAAGAAGCAAGTTATGTTGTGAGTTCCCGACTCCTTTTTACGTACTGTTCTCATCTGTTTTCTAGTGTTCACATTCATTCATAAATGTATCTTTGTCCTTTTTTAAAATTTAAATTTACATTACTCTTCGCGATTGACAATATTCGAATCACATTGAGAACAAAGAGGTCACCCGAAGAATACTTTCTCGAATTCCACGAAAAACCACGAAACAACATAGGATGTGGTAATGTCTCACTCTTACTTCGCAAGAAGAAAAATACGTATATAGTCGTGTACCGGACAATGGCAATTTTCGACAGAAAAATCTATTTCGAAAGTACGTCTTTATTTTAAGTGGTAGTTTTCAAATCCCGGAAGCACGTTCTTTATAATAGTTTTCAATCTTGAAACATCATTCCACTCCACATACAAATTACACAGATATGCTCTTGAGATTTTTAAAGTGTTTGTGAATACTTGACCGCAATAGGGGAGAAACGTGAGCATTGTATTTTGTTAAGTAACGTAATATTTTTTTATCTTCATGTGGAGACTATCTATTCCAGAACGAGGTACTACGAATCTGATTTTATCTTTGTAATTTGTATATTTCATTAAGCTTTTATTTCGTTGTTTGAAGTGGTCATTTTAAAATGCCGTAAGAACGTACTTAGTAATTGTTTGAAACATCATTCCGTTCCACTCGAAAGTATCAACCATCAACTTCTTTTAATCGAATGAGAAGAGCTGCACTTACTGAAGTGGTGCCCCAGCCGGTGACAACGGCTTTGCTGCCAGGGGCGGGCCTGTGCTTCGCCAGGGGGATGGCTTGCACTTTGGGGCTAAATTCGAAGGTACCGGCAATCTGCAAATAATAACATACATAAACAAGTACTCTACATGTTTACAAGATGTATCTGCCAAGAAATTCTGCCAAGTAATATTGCTTGTACTTTCTCCATGGATCCATTTCTTTTTTTGAAAATGCAAATTTTTCCAGATATGATTATCTATTATAATTAGGAATATAATTTGGCTGAGAAACAGTTTCAATTCATCCATGTCATTGACGATTAACTTTTATGAACGAATAATTATCGAACATTACATTTTAAAATAGTCTATTAGTGAATTTAATACTCTTCTGTCCTTGTCAACGTTTTCCAAAGCCAGTACTGGAAGACTTACGCGAATCACAGCAACGTCGCAGTCCAAGCTCTCGGAGTTATACCTGGCGTGGCGCACCGCTCTAGACACGTTGTAGATGGAGCCATTGGCGTTGGGAGTGTTGCTGCCAGCGCGCACGGAGTATTCAGAGAGGGGGCTGAACAGAACACACCTTTTTGTTTTCTGGTTGACCAGATTGATAAAATTACACTTTGTTTAAGCGAGGTACTCACTGGATCATGCAATGACCAGCAGTCAGGACCCAATGAGAATTGATGATGGAGCCCCCGCAGACGTGCCTGTCGTTGTGTTGAAGTGAGATCTAGGAGCAAACACAGAATTCGGTCGTATCCGATATTTATTGCAGAAAATAAAAAAAAGTATTTTTTTTAAATATAGAATATAATGCGAACATTCTTAAATGGTACAATTGGTAATACCATTTCTTTAGAAAAACATTAAGAGGAGATGAAAGATGTACCCTTTCCCATGTTAAAGTGTTTTTAAGGAACATTTTCTCTAAAAGGAGCTAATAACTTGAAAGACGCCAGGAATATAGATTAGAGTTTAATATATACCCTGACTGATTCGACTTCCTATTCAATTATTAATTATTTTACTGAGAATGATTCATTGTAAATAAACAACATAATTATTAGTTCTTAAAAGTTTGATTATTATATCTTTCTTGGTTTGGGGGAAAATGTTCCTTTTATTTCAAAATATTGAACTTACGGATAATGGTCTGAAAAGTTTTCTAGCATATTCCTGCTCCATACGCAGGATTATCAGGATAATTCGCTTAGATTTATTAGATTTAGTCAGTCAAACAAGCAGTAAAAACTGTGGGTCCTAGTGGGAAAACATTATCTGCTCACGTTTTCTTGAGTTCCAGAATCCCTTCCCGTCATTAAAACTATAAGTAGTTGAAATACGAGTAAAAATTTAACATAAATAAATAAAAAGAAGTTTTAAAAGCCGCAAGATTAGCAATACTTGAAAAATAGTCGTTTTCGTTTCTGAGTTATAGAAAACTTATTTGCATCGGTACACGAATTGCAAGTATAATTTTTCTGCTTAGCTAACAAAATAGCAACTCGCCCTTACCTCTACTCCTACCATTACAAACAAAAGGAGACAAGAAACAAGGAGCCATCTCAGCATTTTCTCAATGGATCAGGAAAACTAGACTAAAACCTGATCGAGATAGGGGTCATTGACCCGGAAGCTGAAGAACATTATTTGTTGATTCATCCATTGTCGCTGCATTGTTTTGTTTACTCTTTCAATTATACTTTTCTTCTTCGAAATGCAATAACTAAATCGTGACATTGTAGCCAAATAGCACCCACGCAGAATGTGAGTCGCGAAGCGACTGTGTGCTGACAGGCACGCCCTCTCCCCTAATTGCAGGGTTTCTTTCATATCGAAAAAATCTACTTAGAATAGAGTCGAATCAATGAAATTGAGTTAATTTCAAAGTTAAAATTACACGGAAATTTTTAACCCCCCCCCCAAAAAAAAGAAAATTGATTTTTTCCAGTCTGAACCTCTTCCGACTGCCCTTAAAAAGTACAACATTTGAGTAGGGTGGTTACCTGGTAGGGGAAATGGGCGACGGACGTGGTGTTGCCACCGACGATGCGCCCGTCGAGATGGGGTGGTTTCTCGGGGCCACCCTTGTTCTCGTGTGGCATTGCTACAAAAGAAATAAGGCTTAGCACTATTGAACATTCAAAAAAACATTCGAGAATACTTGACATTCATGCACGTGTAGACTTCATATTTGAATTTAATTTTATTCGAGATATCGTCAGATGCTAGTGGAATGGATTTAAAGGAAAACAAAATTATGTTTGCTTCCTGGGAACAAGTCAGTTTTTTAGGTATAGTTTGAAATAATTTATTCATAATAATTTATATTTTAATTTACTTATTGTAATTTAAAATAATAAGACGAGAGGGTAATAAATCAAATCTCCTCTTGATGAGAATATCCTTTCCACCAAATTCCCACATTATTTCAGCGTTTCCCGTTTATAATTAAAGTCACGAAGAATTGTGAGCACATGAGCGAGTTTTTCTGGAATAAAACAGCCACACGTGACACATTTTGGAAGTGATTTTCATATTATCTAACTCCCCTACCCTCCTACAATATCCTTGTAACCTATTACATACTATATTATTTCTTAAGATTAAACGTGATTGTTGTTGGTGTGTTAATTAAATACTATCTTCATTGCTATTGAAAATAGGTTCAAACATTGTCCTGAAACTATAAAATGTAATAATCTGTAATAGAAAGGAGTACATTATAATGAGAAGCTTTCACATTAGTATTGAAACAAGAACGTCAATAAGTTATGTATTTATCAGTAATACATCTGTAATATAAGTTTAATGTATCGATTTTATCTTTCTCTTGAAAATAAATAATTTAATACAGTCGTGAGTCGTGAACAAATTTTCTGAGTATGCGAAACAGAGATTTCAGAGGTGTAGAGGCTCTGGTGGAGTGCGGACGCCGTGCCTTTACTAGTTTCAATATTTTTGTGTAATTTTACACAATTTACTCAAAACAATTGCTACATTGATCACATTACTATCCAATGGTGTATTAGGATTAAACGTCATTTCAACAACAAATTAACAACATAAAAGAGTACCAACTGTCTTTGTTTGTGAGAAATGTATGAGAGGTGACTAATTTTTTCTCAAAAAAATTTTGTGGATCCGCCTCTGTTACCGAATGATATTTTATACTTTTCTCGCTAGCACCATGTGCAATAATACTCAGTATAAGAATGTGACCAAAACTATATCCAATTTGTCATTTATTTATATCCTTATATTGAGAAAATGATGTGGGAAAGCAGTTCACTCAACCAGTCGTATTATTATTATTATTATTATTATTATTATTGTCGTAAAAACGAATTGAAATATAAAACTATAATGGCGCACATGTACATTTAAAAATAAAATAAATATTAGTTCTTTGTAAATAATAATAATAATAATTATTATTATTATTATTATTATTATTATTATCTCCTCTGGTTTATTTGACAAACAAACAGTCGCATATCAGTGCTACACTATGACTGTGAGCTATAAAATGGGAGTTTGAAATAGAGGTTCTCTGAGAGGTCACGTAATTAGATAAGAATTTGCAGCAAAACGCGAATTCACCGACTCTGAGCAAAGGTTGATCCAACTCCACGCTCTCTAAGACGCCTTTTCTCAGAATACATCGAGAAACGAGACACCTTATCTTGCCTGCTTTGACGTACACAGAGGTACGTGAGGAAGAAAAGTATTGAAGCCAATGTAACGGCTCGTTATAAAACGCGTGAACTGCTGGTGCCATGATAACGAAATATTCATTTAATATCTCCGGGTGAAATATTCACAACTGTAAGAATTACTAGATTTTTTTAATGTGCGAAGTGGGTTTATCTAGTTCATTTTCGTCAGGGTAAGTAGAGCCTCTTATAAACCCTAGGAGCCACCACTGATTAAACGTCTGTCTTGTTACAGGCAGACCTAACTACAGGAAGATGAATATTATAACATACCGCAGGAATAATGTCCTTTATATGATCGTTTTATGTGCTCCTTTATTTAATGGGTGTAACTAATTTTGGAGAGAAATAATGCTATTGAATCCTATGACACAGATAATATTCCTAGAATTGTACCTAAACGTGTATTGATTACAATAGTTGAAATTGATTGAGCCTGGTTATGTATAAAATACGCAAATTTATAAAAGACGACCGTTCGTTGATGGGCGCCATGTCGCGAGAAACTTGTACTTACCTAGGACGATTCCCAACCAGTACAAGTATGGGATGAGTTTGAGCATGGTGACGACTTCTAGCACAACGAGGCAGCCAGCTCCACGAAGAGGCATTTATAGTCACCGCATTTATAGGCAAGCAAACCACACGATCATTTCACGGCGGTGATATTCTCAGAGGTAAAGCGGTCGTTATAAATGGAAGTTGCACTGATTCTCTTGGGTTGCATTACAGCGGAAATAACTGGAGGTTTTTGTATGAAAATTATATCGCAACAAAATATATATATAATATGTTACTAAATAGAACTTGAAGCCTTTGTCCTGACAATACGTACTTTTAAATATTACCACAAGCCACGAGATAATATGGCGTGATAGATGAATGCTAGAGTAAATGCGGAATCATCGATGTGTAAATCCAAATTCATCGCATCCTAAAATGAACTTTAAGTAGAGATAAGTAGTGTAGAATAATGGTAAAGCAACGAAATAACAGTGAAAAGTGAATATATTTTGTTGGTGTCATGCGAATAATGGAAGGACACTTAACACGTGCGTACCGATATGAATACTGCAAAGGTGGGTATAGTGAACTGCAACGGTGCGAAAAAGAAAGCAGGTTAGAAATATCTGAGTTAATGTAATCAGACAGAACTGTGAAGCACTATCAGAATCAAAATCAACTAAGCATAAACGCGTGTTTAATGAATAGCGACTATGAAATCAAGTGTGCAAGTGGAACACAAAAACAAATAAGGTTGTTATGAGAAAAAATTAATGGTGCATGTGTTTTGCCGCATGCGAGTGAAATTCCGGGAGAAAGGGAGAGATTGCTGAATGTTAAGGTGACGAATCGTTCTCCTGTAGGGAGGACAGTCCTCCTTTTTAGCTTCTGTTCTTCCTCGATAAGTGTCCTCCTACTTGTCCTCCTCTTCGATATTTTAAAACTAATATTTTAATATCTGCATTGAGAGCTGCCGCGCCGGACTGTCACACGGCACGTGACGGTGCAGTTCGGAGAGATGCTTCGGATTTATTAGAGTTGTCTAGCGGGGAATTCCCGCCGTTTCAAGAGTTTCAGCTTCATTATTTCAGGTTTTTGGACAAGCGAGGAAACAACACTGAGTGTTGATAATAATTCTGCAGCACGTACCTTAAATTAAATATGAAAGATATTTATTGCTCCTAATGTTCCAATATGTTGTTAGAAAATTATATATTGGCAAAAATTTTCATTAATGGAAAAATACTCGTTTAAATAAATAATTTAAAGGTACGAAAGCACAGTTGGTGTAATTTTATTCGTTATAATCAAATGTTTCATTTATTTATGTTGTACTTTTTTCTTGCATTTTTTCGTCCTCCTTTTCATTGCAAACAAAATGGGTACCTTTATAGAAGTGGAGTGATCGCTGCCATCAAGAGGCTTCGACTGGCGTGGGAAAGCTTGCAGGCAACCGGCAGCATTCGCAGAGCGAGGGGGTGGCGATGCACGCACGTGGTGCCAAGGAGGTACAGAGGGCAGATAGAGGGCGCTATTTCGTGTGTAGAAGTGCGGATTATGATGGGAAGAGGCGAGGCGAGGCAAAGACCTTCGCGCCGGCAGAGGGCCCACAGCGGTTGAATGAGTGAGGCAAGGCGCGGAAGGGGGAGGGGGGGCGAGGTGTTTCCCCAAATTTCACTTTACGACGCTCCTATTCGTCCGATTTGCATGATTGTCACGGTGTTAGATTCACGAAGCATGTCGCCATCGCGCAATAAGAACACATTTTTTAATTTTTTCTCAAATTCTAGTTTTTCCTAGATGTTTGGAAAAAGGGCTTCATAGCGTAAATTCTATTTTAAAAAGGCGGCAAATGCCAATTTACAGATCGAAAATCGGATCATTGGATTAGACGTTATCGGTAAAGTAAATTTTACTTATTTTGGTGCTGCCACGTGGTGGCTACAAATTGTACTAGTGTCGGGACATTTAGCCTTAATATATTTATAAAATGATTACTTTCCTGGACATTTTCGCCTAGCTTTACATCATAAATTCAAAAGTGCATCAATGTCAATAGTTCAGCTACGCGCCATCAGAGGATGACGCCTGAGATCTACTGATTTCATCAATGTCTCGAAGTATTACGAAATTCATTGGGGTTTGAATGAGGACTCGTAATGTTCGTGAGTGAACGTTGGTGAAACATTTGAAAGAAAGCGATAAACAAACTAGTAAAGTATGTCAATGTGGTAAAGAATGTCGTGCATTGACCTTACTCCGTTTTATATACAGTGGCAAGAGAACATTGTGAGCTTGGAAGTATTTAACAGATGAGGTTGGTTAAGAATGTAAAAAGTACAATAACTTGCCGTACAGAATATATAGTAATGTAAAATGTACAATATATATAGATATCGTATTTTTTTAAACCACCTCTTGTTTTACAGAAATTTGTGGACATTGAATTGTTTGAAACAATGCAGAAACGAAAGACAGTTTCAAAACAGACTACAAAAGCTAAGAGATGAGTTGTCTCTAAAAATTCTGAATCGGCTACTTTGAGGCAAGAAAGGCATGCCGAAGTACACACTCGCACCATTGACAATAATACTGTTACAGGGGAAGCAAATTTGAATAATCCTCTAGGTAGAAGGGGAGCTTTTCATTATGTCTCACAATCCGATTGTTTATACAGCTTTCATGTTCAAATTAGAGTTAAAATGAAGAATGTTTGTGTATTTTGAGTTCACCCTATTGAACGTTTTCCTTCAATATGTGCAGGAGATTAGTGAAGTGTTATGTAATCAAGCATACATCCTTTTCATATTAAGACCAATCTAAGCTGTTATTCTGTAAATCAATTGCTCTCAATTAGTGAATTCATTCATTTTTCTACAAAAAAAGGCAAAAATTAATTGATATAAAATATTTATGACCAAGTAAATACAAACTTCTGAGAGTGCTTGGTTTAAATTGTTCACATGTCAATATACATAGTATATAACACTTCAGATCAATTAACGAACATAATATTGTTTTGTTAAGTGGTTCAATACAGTATGAATTTATTGTGTACACATAATGTACATGTTGATGAATCAGTATTGTTCTTATCTTGCAATGATATAATGAATTGATTAATATAATCAAACACGTTTTATACGACATGTTATTAGGTAATAGAAATTTAAACACATATTTTTGTCGTCTTCAAAATAAATTCAAAAACCGGCAATTGCGTTTCAGTATAGATATTTCATTTACTTTTATGATTATTGTTCATCAGCTCATTTATGACATCTATATCTATTACTCTAGATCTATCAACTAGCTCCGCTTAAAAAAGTCCCTTCAAGGTCACGAGGTAGTAGGAGATAAATTTTAAACCTTTCTTTATGAATAAGATAGAATAAAAAGTATAACAAAATGTTGGATTTACAAAGTATCAATTTATTGAAAGGACTTATGTAATATAGTTTAGATTTGTTTATTGTTTTTGGTTTTAAAGCGAGGATTGTTTGGGAGCTGTAACTCCCAATAAGAAAAATACAACCTTTTTTTATTGGAAAGTGAGCGAGAAAAACCGCTAATTTCCAAAAAGAATAATACAAGACAGGGCAACCAGCAGACTGAATTCTCCGACTGGAAAATCTTCTAAATGATATACAAAGATAAATAAATAAAGATATTGTCTGGTATCAATACTTTTTGTTCAGCTTATGATCGTTTCGATCGCATAGCGATCATCCTCAGAGCTAAAATGTGAAATACAAATATTATATTAACAGGTGTAGTTATTGTCTGCAAGATGCGTAAGCAAATGGCACCTGTACATACCTTGCGCTTCTGGACCGAAAACAAAAGTTCTGCGAATTTTTAAGCGCTGTGTCTGTTTAAGAGCAAGTCCGGTCCGGTATCGGGTGGGGTCGGGAAGAGGGGTGGGTGCGCTGAAAGGGTCGTAAACGCGGGTTGCAGAGTGAGATCTTGAGAGACGGTCGGGTGGAGCGAAGTTCATGTGGAGTAGGGAGGGCTGGGGTGGGTAGGGGTTGGTACACTTTTGTGCTAATTTAGCAAGAGTGAAGAGAGTTGCAGGATTTGATTGGTTAAGACATGTCATGTTCTGATTTTTGAGGAACATTGTTTATGTGTAGGGCTCTAATTTTATTCTGTTCTCAGTACTGTTTATCAAATTTCTAGAATTTCGGAAGTTTATGTGTTTTATGACATGTGTTTACATTTAGGTGATCCGTCAAAGTGTCGAGACTGTGGTAATGTTATCTTTTCCAAGCTTTGTGTTCTTTTGATTCTTGTGTGAATTTAAACGGGCTGTTTTATCCTATGTATAATGGCATTGCAATTGTAGCACGTGAGAGCATAGACTCCGCATAAGGATGTAGGTGGGATTGGGTCTTTAGTGTTGGATAGTGTTTTATATATTGTATGAGTGTTGTTGAAAGAAGTTTTAAGACCGAATTTATTAAGTATGGAGGCTATTTTAAGAGAAAGTGGTCCTACATAAGGGATTGTGAAGTATGTGGCTGTAGTGCATCTGTCAATTGGTGTGAGGGTAGTGTGTTTGAGGATATTTTTTCGACTATTAATTTGTCAATCATGTCAAATAGTCATAAAATATCATGTTAATAGTCACACGCTCAAAAATTCGCAGAACTTTGTTTTCGGCCCAGAAGCTGCAAGGTATGTACGACCCAGTTTGCTTATGCATCTTGCATACAATAACTACAACGTGTTAATAATATTTGTATTTCACATTTTAGCTCTGAGGATGGTCGCTACGCGATCGAAACGATCATAAGCTGAATAAAAAGTATTGATACCAGACAATATCTTTATTTATTTATCATAATAAAAAGGTATCTACCTCACCAGCGATCCAAGTAATATACAAAGACTGAAACTAAAAGTACATGTACCAGAAACCCCAACTTATTATCCTAATTGTCCTACAGTTCGGCAAACGTTCTTGACTTTGGCCTGAAAATTCAAGGATCGGTCAGATTGACAGAGTAATATCAATCACGGCATCAGTCAGATTGACAGAGTAATACCAATTTATGAGAAAATCAGAAGAACACTGTAGCCTCTAGCGTTTTTACAGACAGGCGTTTTGTCATCAATCATTTTTTCCGTATAAAAGACCCATAAACTATGGATTCTGGCTACACCACGTGTTAGAGATTTTTCTAAATTTAGCAACTGGATGTATCCACTTTTTCGTTACCTGGGCCCTGTAATCAGAATTTTTCTTCCCAAAAATTCGCCGTTTTTCCTCCCAGCATTACATAACTTTATCTCTAGTGCGTGCGTGGTAGCGAGAAATTAAAAATGACTAGCAAAAAGAAACGCCAACTCAAATAATAGGAATGGAAATTCAAATAATCACATGGAAACATAGTTTATCCTTTAGATTTGTGAAATTGCGAGTTTTTGAGTAATGCTACTTTTTCACATTTTGCAGCATAGGGTGCTCCTCTTTTGATCTTTCTTGATGCTGCAGTGAACAGATGTTTCCTCGAGTACCATCTTCCGGTAAAAGTTCTCGGACATGTGCGAACCTAATGGAATTGATCACAGTTTTTTTTTACTTTCGGAGAGTTTCGTTTTAGCCTTAAAATGTCCAATTTACTCTTTTTTTGCTACACTAATTCTCTATTAGTTCATTTGCCAGTTCAGATCTAAATTGAAAATGGCTCGTCCAATTTTTTTGCTTATTTATTTTACAGTTTTCTTAGTACGTTATGTAGCTATTCACTAATAATCATCTAATTAATAAAAACTCTCATCCACCATCTTCTTGAATACCACCCAATCCTATATTAAAACATGTTACTGGTCTTTATCACCGCCACCCGTGAATTCATTCTCTATTGCTCTTTATTCTGGACAGGAAACTATATTTTAAACTTTTTCTTTACTACGAAACACATTTGTAATTAGACTGGGATCTTGTATGGTGGAAGCTACACTTGCAGATGTTTTGCCTCTATTCATCCATTTACAAACTGACATATTTCCCATCAGGGGGACACTCGCTTTCCGAATGGTGGAATTCCTTATCGCATTTTAGGTATGCTTTAAATGAATGTTGGGTCTATATACACGCAACGCGACTTGCAGCCGCTAGAAGAGCATCGAGCGCTTCTTGAAGGAATCCTCCGTTGCCGTCTGTCAGCCACGCGGTGGTAGCCGAGAGGACCGCCAGGAAGCGCGCGTGCGGCTGCGCGTGCGTCGCTGCCCAGCGGCCGCAATTGGGAGGGAAGGAGGGCGGTGGTAGGCTGAAGGACATTTCACAGTTGTTGGGGTAGCTCATGTGAAGTATGCAATCTCATTTAGTTGGAAAAAATTTCACATACAATTGTTCGTAAATCGAACCTGGATCACCTTGGTGAAAGGCAAGTGGCTTCACTTGCTTTTGTTAGCTTGCTTCGGTATGCTTTCGAAAAATATTTCCTTGTTTGTAATGTAATTACAAGCAAAAAATTCGTCTGCAAATAACAAACTTCAAAGGGGCCAGAAAGTGAAAAATGTGTAAAAAAACACATAATTTGCCAAGTGCTCAAACACATGGTATTTAAGTTTCAATACAATTGTTTCTCTTAAGCCAAATTCTAGATTTCTTTCTGTTTTTCCTGTGTAAATATCAAAGGAAGTCATGCTACCAGAAAGAGCGCAAGCTGTAACCCAAATTTTGAAGCCACATTTGTGTTTTATAGGGATGTACTATTTCAAGAAACGTCTGTCTTTGAACCGAGCCATGCTCTCGTCAACTGATATGTAATGTAAAGTATTAAGTACATCTGTATATTTGCCAGACAGAAAAGTTATTAAATTGTGAATCATTTATCAAATTCTGGCCATCTCTGGAAGAAACATTGTTATCATCATTAAGATGAAAGCAAATAATTAATTTTAAGCAGCTTTTGACCGAGCAATTTTACAAACGAGAAAGTTCGGGTCACTTGACCAATACAGCCTCATGCTGGGCAAATGATGAAATCCCTTTATGATAAGCATACCAATAAACTTTTATTTCTTAAATATTCGTGTCAAGGTTTTGGCCTAATTGATCACCTTCATACAAATTGCTTTCATCTACAATATGGTTAATTTAGATCAGCATTACAAACAATGTTTATCCATAAAATGTACATTTTTTATATCATCTGCTAGTTTTCCTCATTACTTTCTCTTGTATTGTTTATCTAAGGTCTTGATTGTATTATTATCTTCCAATTATGATGAGGATTTTGCAATAACTGATTGTCCTGAAGGGTTATCAATATCAAAAGAAAATTTATAAAGAATATTTGAAGCATAGCGTGGGTCATTGAGTGTTCTTCAGAATCAGAGCAGATTTTAGATGACGTGTAAACAGAACAATGTTAGTTGAATAATTATTTGATCTCTTGCAACGTGAATTATCTGGCTTGAAAAAAAGATTGTTCTTGGCATATTCATCCCCACAATTTTGCTAATTAGGGTATCTTCTGGTTTTATTTTTGTTGATAGAGAAGACATCTAAAAAACGACACAATGCTGATTTATTTTCGAAATATTGTCTAATATCAAATAAAATTATTCGTATATTTCAAAGTGTAAACGTATGTAGAAAATGGATAGATTGAAATTTCTAACGAAAAAATATTTATGATTAGAAACATTGTTATTATTACAATAGATAATGTTCGGAGAATTTGTAATTTAATTGTTCTTACGTAGCAATATGATTAAAAAATATATCAAACGTTTACATCACAATACTTTAAACAATACTGCAAAATGTATATTATTATTTTTTATTCATTCTTACTTGGCCTGTGGCCTTCAGCAGTCGAGCACGACTGATACTGTAGTTGATTTTGTATGCAACAAGTTTACATGATATATTTTTTTCTCGTGATTATTTCATTTCAAAAGCACTTCGCATTGTATGGCAAGGCTAATCGTTTCCAATCTGCTTATCGAGGGTCAACAAATTCTCTGGGTAATTTCCCTTCAAACGTTGTTATAAAATTTTGTGATACCGAGTTCTTGATTAGGGGAAAACCAGGGTGGTTTTGTGATTATTCTACGGTATTTATTTTGGAACGTTTGGATTTTGTGAATATTGGTTTTGGATACCGCGTCACAGTCTGTTTGTACATAACCTAATGTAGATCGTATCATTATTTGGTAGATGTGACTGCATGTGTGTAATTGAAGTGCGGATGATTTTTTAAGTAAAGGATGTAACTAATGTGTTCTTTTAGTGGCTAATACAAATCTTGGAATATTTCATCACTGTGTGTGTCGTCTGTTAAAAAATACTCCTAGGTCTTTTGCCGTGGCGTTCGCGGGAATCCGTGCTATGTTATAGCTTTGATAGGTGAGTGTGGGCAGATCGAGTCATCGAAAAGTGAATATTTTTCCTTGAGTCTTGTTTGCCTTTATCTGAATATGCCATTTTTGTCCCCAATCGGAAAATATGTTGAGATAATTTTGTAGATCCTCTAATGCTGTTTCTATGTCTTGGTATGTGGAGTAGTTTACTGAGTCATCTGCAAAGGTCGCAATTGATGTAAATGGTGTGGAGGGTAAGTGAGCTATGTAGACATTAAATAGGGTTGGGGAGAGGCTCGAACCTGTGGAAATCCTGTTTTATGGGATCTGGTGTTGAGAGTGCGCTGTGAAGTACGAAGCCATTGAAAACGTACGTTCACTAAGGAAACCTTCAATTATGCATGAATGATACTGAGGAGTGGCAATATTCCGGAGTTTGAATACCCGTCCTAGGCGCCATACTGTATGAAAAGCTTTTGCGATGTCAAGGAATAAGGTTACTGTATGCTTATAGCCATGGACATCTTCGATAATGTCCTCTGTCAAACTTAATATTAGATTGTATGCAGAAAGTTGACTTTGGAAGCTAAACTGATGAGGTAGTACTATATTTACTGAAGTATTAAGTCTGATGAGGATGCATTTTTTGAATAATTACGCCATGGATGGTAACAGACTGACTGGACGATAGCATGCTGGGTCGTCAGTTGGTTTTTCTGGCTTGGGGATGCGAATGGTATGTGCATATTCCCATTTATGGGGCAAATATGGCATTCTCAGGGCTGCATTGAATATTGGTGTAATGTGTACAATGACTCTTAGAGAACTATGTTTGAGTAAGTACACTGAAATTTGGTCGAACCCGTTTGATACTTTGGGGGCTGACAGAGAAATATATTTTATGATTTTAAACGGAGAAATACATTGCGAACAAACTGATACTGTATTTAGTCTGAAGATTTCTTCTGTGATGAAATTGTAATGCTCAGAGTTACTGGTGTGTGTGTGTGTGAATGATGCAGCAAAATTATTTCCCTAACACTGCGCACTTTTCAGACGGTGAAGATGCTGTTCCCGCAGAAGTGGGGTGAGCTACGTGTGTATCAACATGAATATTATAAATTGTGTCTTTTGAGGTTTATGAAGCTTTTCTTTGAAATAATGCATGTTGTACATCTTCATCGGCGGTTCATGGTTACGGTTGTAAATTGCCATTTTGAATCACACTGAAAATGTTTCTCAGCACTTCTCGCTCCCCATGCAACACGGCGGCCGGCGGCCAGTCAGGCTTTTCAAATGAACTGCCCGTCGTGACGCCAACTCGTGCGCGCAGAGAGCGCAAAAGCCGGTGCGAGGCGCTTGAGGAACTCCCCCACGCGCTTCCGCCATGTGCTGGCTACATCGCCGGATGCCTGCCGCCACGGGCCCTGCCGGCGAGCGAGTGCACGCGTGGCCGCCAGGTTGGGCACGTTCGTCTCCAAATAAGGGATCTTTTTCGTTGGAAGGAAAGAATGGTCAACATAAATGGATGGGGAAATGTTTGGGAGGAATTTGATTTTCATCCAGAGTAGAGATAGATATATTTGCTTCGAATTATTATTTTAATTATTAACCCAAAAATTGAGGAAAATAAAAAAATACATTGCGCGTCGATAGATGGCAGCGTAGAAAGAAAGAATAGCTAGCCCATACCGAAGGAAATAGAAAACTAATGCGGGAAAGTCTGTTCCATTCTGTAGCACCTTTACAAAGGTACTTCTAAAATAGAGAAAGTTAAATAATCTTGTGCCGGAAGTAGGCGAATTTTCAGCATAAAAACTCTTATTGTCAGGATCAAATGACCGCTAAGTGAAAAACTTCTGTTGTTAATTATAGAAAAAATCCACTAACATGTAGTGTTGCCAGAACTATGTTTTGTGGCCCATTTTACTTCCCCGTATACATACGGATATTTGGAGGTTGATACGTAATATAGGGAAAGTTAAGTAAGGCTGCGAATAGATTTCTAGATTTACGGACGGAAATACACGTTTTTAGGTCTCCTGATATCGAGAAAGTGTTTTTTTAACATACGTCTGTCCGTCTGTCTGGTACATGTGAACAATACTAGCGCCTAAATTAGCGTAGTATTTTTTCCAAATTCAAGAAACCCCTGTTCGTTTGATCTAAGTCGATGTTCTGCATTTTGAAAATCGTTTGTCCTTTTTTTGGTCTTCCTTTTACATAAAGCCCCTGGGACATTTACAAAAAAAATTTAGAAACGGATCCAAATTCTTTCTTTAAATGTAATCTAAGTATAGATTAAAATGAACTTATAAGACATAGGTCCAATTTTCATGGTTAACTCTGAATTTTCAAAAATTTCAAAACTATGGATTTTGATCGGTGTCTTCCTACAACTAAAAAATTAAAGACAGAGATATTTTCTTCATATACAATTTGTTTTCCACATTGAGTTCTTTCATTACGGTCATGATAATTTTTTTGAAAAGATTTCGTTGTTTTCGTGCAATATGTTATAATTCCAAAAATTAGATTTTCTCAAAAACGTATTCACATTTTTTCTTTAAACTTCTGGAAGGTATAGTGCTAAGTGTACTCAATAAGATGACATAAACGCCATATTTCTCTGTTGTTGTTTTTTCAAAATTTAATTTTCTTAATTTGTATTTCGTACCGTTAATATTTACATTTGCGGCCATTTGTTCACCTTATATTTTAATGAATACATGCATTTAAATATTATGAAATAAAGCTTCTCGAAAACGCAACCATTTTCTGTGATAAGTAGCTCAAAATTTCACAATTTCAGAAACGCCCAAAGACCACTTTCCCAAAAACGGCTATTTTTCCTTCAAATATTTGGAACGGATAGTGATAAATACATTCTTTTATATGACGTTACGTTTCAGGGTATTTTTTGTTTTTTCAAAAATTACGTGAGTTTTCGGGAAACTTTATCAAACATTATTTAAGGCACATGTACTCATAAATACATTATTGTAAAGAAATTGTCGCTAATGTAAATATTAACGTGTGAGAGACAATTCAAAAAAATACACTTTTGAGGAAATCTTGGTTTTGTTATTTTTTAAAATTGCACGCATTATTGCACAAAACTACTAACATTTTGAAAAATTTACGAGACCCAAATAAAAGAAGTAATTATGAACACATTTTATAACAAGGAAAAGTCTCTTTTTTAACTTTGTTGTAGAAAGACATCAAAAAAATTATACTTTTGAAATTTTCGAAAATTCAGACTTAACCGTGAACATCGGATCTATGCCACGTTTATAAGTGTATGTTACTCTGTTCTTTCAAGTGATTTACAGAAAAAATGTGAAGCGGTTTTAGATAAAATCTTGAAAAGGTCCGGAGGACTTCATGTCAAGTACCCCAAAATTTTAAAGAATGTTTTTCAAAATCTGAAAGTTTCGAAAGCCAAATGTACAGAGGTTTCTTTAATTTGGAAAAAAATCTTATTCATGGCTTAAGCGCTAGTAGGCACAGACGGGCAGACGAACGTTTTGAAAATAACCACTTATTCAGTATTAGGAGATCCCAAAAAATGTATTTCCTTCCAAATCAGGAAATCGATTTTCCTTAGCATTACATAACTTCACCATACTACGTATATACTCCCTATATACACAGTGACTAAAAATAACACTTGTTATCCAGAAATGATAGTCCCCAACAACACTGCTATGTAAAGAGAGAAAATAAAAAATCTCACAATCACAATGATGGAATCTTTATTTACCAATACCAACTGAACATTTTCGTTCCATTGTTCTGATATAAAAAAAGCTTGCTCATGATTGGTTATCTCTCACAAACGCCTGCAGTCTAGCATAAAAACACAAATTCACTAAACGAGTCCTACTAAAACAATGTACACATATTGAACACTTCTTATTTTCGTAATTACCGTAAACCGTCGTCAATTTGGCATATGGATGATTATTTCTTACACACACTTCATAGTGCCCGCTCAG
The DNA here is from genome assembly GCA_017312745.1 of Gryllus bimaculatus. Taxonomy (NCBI): domain Eukaryota; kingdom Metazoa; phylum Arthropoda; class Insecta; order Orthoptera; family Gryllidae; genus Gryllus; species Gryllus bimaculatus. The sequence goes on along the minus strand of BOPP01000328.1, from coordinate 703,553 downwards.
CTAGTCGGCTGAAGCGACACGTTTCAAAGACGCTTTACTTCTCGCTTCCACGGAGACTCCTTGAGTTCGCATCGCGGCTTGGACGGGGACTCATCAACCTCGACGCAAAGGCAAGTGACAAAGGCGAAGCGCTGGCGAACGGGGGGGGGGTAGAAAGAACCTCACACCTAATAACGCCTCCCCCGCTCTCGTTTCTTCTTGTTGGGCGACGGTTTATACCTTGCAAGAAGTATTGCTGTATGTGATTTAATCTAACGCACTGGTATTCAGAGCGAGAGGTTTAGAAAGGACTCACTAAAGTAAATATAAAATAAACAACGATTTGCGGAGAAGAAGAAAACTCCAATTCAGTATCATTTTGATCCTGCTTAGCACATTTGGTTTTGTAGAGCTTTTTAGTGGGAGTTTGGAGCAACACCAAATAGTTTCTGTGGCGCGAGTGAGGAGTATTTCGCTCCCTTTGGCGTCGATTCTTCGGCGATTCAAAGGCGCGCGGCAGCACGGAGAGCTTCCAGTAAAAAACGTTTGTTTTGCTTCAGGCTTACTCCGGTGTTGCATGACGTTTACAGCCGCTTAGCTTTCCGTCAAATTCGTGTGGCACGTCCCCTTTGAATCCCGGACGAAGAACTGAAATATTAAATAAACGCACCGTGGCGCGTCATTACGGCTCTTATCTCTGTCATTCCCTTCGTAAACTCTTTTTATTTTTCGTAGTATCACGTTTGCGTTTACTAACAATGAGTTTTCACCTCATGGAGAAAAAGTCGACCATTGTGACGAATGTACCGGGCTTCTCGTATACGACCACTTGGAAAGAAATGAACCAAAATGTTTTTATTGTTCCAAACCTATCTATCAGCCCGACCGTTTATCCGTATGAGTGTGTACATCTAGCGTCTAAAGCAGGGGTTCCCGACAAAGCATCGACCTCCAGCGAGACATGGTCCAGGTATCCAGGGACGCACGGGAGAAATTTGTCCAACTCTTCCTTTTAAATCTCTCGCCAGTGGTTGGCGCAGCGGCCGCTGCCTTGACGTGGCTGGTCCTGTGATTCGGCCTCGTCGTGTGAGGGCTGAGGCGGATAGGCCGCAGAACCTGGATTAAAAGATTGCGGATTTTTAAACCCATTTCACACTTAAATGTATTCAGTTGTGTTTGACTGAGAGAGATGGCTCAGGGCATCAACTAATTTCACTGCAGACCCTCTGACCGGGAGGTAAGAAAGTGCTCTTGTCAAGAAGAGCGGTGGGTACCGTAAGAAGTCTTGAAGGTGTTTTAAGCGTCGAAGAGAATAGGAAGTTAACTAAACCCAGAAAGTCTGTGCCATTCTCTATCAGCACTTGTTTCTTCCTCCCATTCCTCAAATGTTGTAGAGAGAACGTTATATAATGCTGTTGTGAAAACAACAATTTTAATACAGGCAAGTTTAATTGCAGCTCCTAATACCAAACAAATGCGTAATTATTTATCCTATAAGTAGTAAATTACTTCCTCTAGCACGTTGTATAATATATAACACATAGGGTGTCATAATGTAGGGCAGGAAAGTGCAACTGAAATTGAAAATACAGACAGGAAGAGAAAAGAAAAATTGCGCATTGCCCGTTCATTATGGTACTGCTCCGACATTCGGCAAATGTTTGTCAGAGTAACACTGGAAAACTGGATTGGAGGAGCTGGTTCTAGAATTCCACTCCAGACAGCAGTTGAATTCGGTTTAGCTATGAACCGAGTGTCGAAAATCGTGCCTGCGTTGGAACAAGAACCCTACGTTCAGAGGCCCTGAACCGACATCAGCTAATACCCAGCTCCGCAGCAGGTCACATTCATTATTGGACACTTATTTACAGATCCAAAAAAATTGCATTTAAATTGTAGTTTCTACATACATTCTTAAAACATATATTGCAGGAAATGTCGTCTTTCGAGATATGAAAGTGTTTTGTTAAGCCTGTCCATAAACAGGATTTCTTGTGCGGGTTTCCTGTTTTGCAATATTACCTCGTGTGCCTTTCGTACTCTGAGGTTCTTTGCTACAATGAACTGTTTCAAAATATTATCACGCCCTTTCCGTTATCACAATCATATTTTTCGTTCAAACCAGCAATTTGTGGCTTGTAGAAGCAAAAGTTGTTCAACTAAGTGCATACATTTTAAAAGTTCTATTAAAAGTAATTTAAAAGAAGCTCTTGATTTATAAAATTTTAGGTTATGGGACGCGGTCTAAATCAATTACAGACATAATTGAAATATTATATATTTATAATATAATTGAATAATTATATATCACACAATAACAATAGTAGTAGCACTAGCTCTATGTGAAAATAGTATTAATAATAGTATGCAAGTAATTGAAGTCGATCAAAATTGCATTACATTATTAAAAATTATAGAGTTAAATATAAAATAATTTTAATTTTAAGGTTTCTAAGGTTATTCAAAATAAAAATCGAATTTGCCAAGTGATTGTTCACTACTTTTTGTTTGCTTTTTTTCTTATTTCGCTCCCAAATGCCACTTTAGCGTTCTTCAGTTGAAAGGCATTGGAAATAAGATCTAATGTAGCAGATATATTGACAAACTATTTAGGAAGTAAATTGAGAGACGAGTCTTCAGATAGTTCTGGCCTCAAATGGTGTTCCTTTGTTCCCTGAGGGACCAATAGCTAAAAATCAAACGGTAATGGATAGCCAAGAACTGAAAGTTAATTGTGATTGTTCAAAAGATGATAATGGCTGGCACATGCAGATTTTAATTTCTTATTAGTCCTTAGTAATTTTTTTAAAGATTTAATTTTTTTAAAAGGTTACATTAGTTAGAGAAATAATTGTGGTAGTTATGTCTGTTTGGAAAATTAAAATACTTACGTACATACTGTATTAAAAACTAATTATTCCAATAACATGAGACAATAATACTAGCTCTATTTTATGTAAATGTCAACATGGCCAAATTTTCGAACCAAAAGAAAACTTGTGCAACTTTAAACCAGAAATATCGTTATAATTATAAATATCTTATTTGATAACAGTTTATGTTGACTATTGTAACTATGCTGGTAAGCAGAACAGCTTATTACATTGTTTGAAAAGATGGTAACATTCTAACAATACATTTTTCTGTTTCTGAAAAATCTGATTTGATGGAATGTTGTTATTTGGAAAACACTCCTCATTCTAGAACCAGGGGATTACAGGAATATATGACATCGAATAGTCACTGCCGACACAAAAATGTTCAAGGCGCCATTAATTGTATTGATTTCAATACGCTCGCTATACTCACTCACAATCATTTTCGTACAATTATTTTTGTTTGGCAAGCTTTGTCCTTTGAAGAGGTTTATTATACAGTAAAGGTTTTTTTTAAATTTTGGGAATGGCAATTCATAAGCAGTGGTTTACATTACTTGGAGGGAAGTAAAAATTGTGCTCAGTTTAATGAGGCCTGGTTGCATGTCTCAGTTTTTTATTTCAATTGACGATTTGGGGGAATAATGGTGTTTTGAATCGTTCTTTGAGATATCTGGATTTAATAAGTGGGTATGAAGCATTGCGACCTAGACTGAACATTCAGGAGCTTGGACGAGAGCGAAGGTTTTGAAAAAAATAGTTATACGTAAAATGTGTTTGCCTTAATGAACGTCCACTTCATTCGCTGTAAATGTGGATGACTAGAATTAAAAATTGACGAATTCAAAGTTCTTCTTAAAATATTATTTTGAATGGCCGATAATTCTCGGAGATTGCTGCAGGCACATTTCTCAATTGAACATTTGTTTTTCACTCATATTCATAAATATTGTTTTAAAAGGTTTTACAAAGAAAAATCACTATACATGATCACCAGAGAGGGCATTTGCTGCCCCAAGAAGTTTTTTTTTTCGAAAAAAGACGCTTACCATTACACTGAGTAGCACTAAACGATTCAATACTTAAACCTCCGAGTAGAGTTCTTATCCGATTGTCTGGTTATATTACTGACATTTAGAGTCTGTTCTGTCAATTTCAGACTGATATTTGTTTGATATTAAATGGTCAGTTATAATAATAATAATAATAATAATAATAATAATAATAATAATAATAATAATAATAATAGTAATGAAAAATCTGATTTGAGGAAATTATATTATTTGCTTGAACGCTCATTTGAGAACTAGTATATAACTTGAATATGTGATATCGAAGAGTCAGTGCCGACTTAAAAATGTTCAACATGTCATTAATTTTATTGATTTCAATATGCACAATATTCTCTCTCCTAATTATTAAAACAAATTATTCTAGTTTGACAGGCTTTGTCCTTGGGGGAAATTAATTATACAGTACACAGTTATTTAAATTTTGGGCATGACCAGTTATCAGTAGTGTTTTATATCACTCAAAAGTAAGTAAAAAATGGGCTCAGTTTAATGAAGCCGGGATGGATAATTCATTTTTTATTTCAATTGACGATTTTGGGGAATAATGGTGGTTCGAGATATACGGATTTATTTTGTGAGAATGCAGCATTGCGACATAGGCTAAATATGTAGTTCGAGGGAGTCCGAATGTTTTGAAAAATCATAGATATTCGTAATATATTTTTGCCTTATGAAGGTCCAAAAATTCTATGGAAGTCTGGAGCATAGGAATTAATATCATCCTGATGAAAAGATGTCATACTTACATTGAAATCTTACTTCCATTGGATAAACAGACCTGGAGTAAGATCTTTGACTCTACTGGAGGGAAAAAAGAAATGAAAATAATAATAATGATGATGATCATGGTAATATTGTTAAGACATACTATATATTAAAAGTCCATACAGTAATGAAAAAAAATATTAGCCAACCTGATAAAAGCTTGAAACAAGGAAACCGAAACAACGAAATTACTTTCGAAATTTGGCAATGGAATGACCGTCATCTCTAAATTCCCGCTATAACCGCAACTTTACTTCAGAGAATGTGACCGCGAAGTAATGTTTCTGTGGTACGGTGGCTTTGCTACCGGCCCTCTAAAGCACTATAAATGCCCAGCAAATGAACTAATGGTCACGTTGTACCAAAAACAGTCAACATGCTGAAACTCATCCGCCTCTTGTGCTTGTTGGCAGTCGCCTTTGGTGAGTACAAGTTACCCGTGGCGCTCAAGCTCAGAATGAACTAGTGGTGGTACAGAATGGCACAGACCTTCTCGTACTATTTAAAAAAAATTGTTTTGTGTGGCTCGCTTTTCGGACTTGCCACATACTCATGCCGGCTGCTACGTACCGCTACCCAGGATGAATTAAAAAAAAGTTTTTGGTTTCCTAATAATAGAAACGAAATATTCCAATAAGGATATTATAGATGAATAAAACCTCGTCTAATATCGAAATTTTCGTTGAAAACTTTAGATATATTTTTAAGAAAACGCGTCACTGTAAATGCTAACTTTGAAACTCTGCTACACAAGAATACTTTGCGTTTTCGAAAAATTGGACGTCATTGGAAGCACTTCTACTCACAAATGCAATAATGTAAACAAATGGCTGAGAATGTGAAAATTAACGGCGTGAGAAATATTTCATAAATATTGCAATCATTTTTTTTTAATTTTCGAAAAAACAGAGAGTTTGACGAAAATGGGAGTAGCAATACATTTTTACTATTCATTATTAAATACGACGAAAACATTTTAAAAATATATTTGGAACGGATTTTAAATTTGTTTTTTCAATCGAGTATATTTCGCGAAAATTCCACGATATCATGTTTTCGAAAATAGAGTCTGTACTTATTTAAATATCTGTTATTACGGAATAGATTTTTTAAAGCAACAATGTCTATCTTCATAATTGTAGCTGTAGATAAATGCGCACAAAAAATTGCAATTTTGTAATTTACGAAAGATTTGGGATTTCAACGAACGATGAATGTGAACTTGTCTCTTGAGCGACCACTACGCTATCCAAGAGCTGTTTAATTAAAAAAATTGTGCAAGATTTAACAAAATTTTGAAAATTTGGTGTTATGTAAAAAACCCTCAAAAATAAAAATTCTTACTAAAACTCATTAAGTCTTGAATTTATTCAAATTCAGCGTGAAATATGGGTTTTGAAGAAAATTGATGAACAGTTTATGTCGTCATGTTTGACCACACACGGACGGGTAGACAGAGCGACAGGTATTTTGACGTCAATCGATATTTCGGAATCGAGAACACACATACCATAGATTCTGACTATCCCCCATGTTAGAGAAAGTAATTTACTACGCATAGCAACAAAATATATCAATTTTTCATTACCGGGACCAGATAATAAGAGCTTTCTTATGGCAAAATTACGCCGTTTTCAAGCTCTAAGTTACGCTTTGCTTGACACCATATGCATCAGTACATTGAAAATACAAGTTCATTCCTCCCGTCACAGACAAAAATACGTATTGCGAATTTTTTTAACTAATTTCTAAAATATATATTTTGTAAACGTTTAACGGAAGCTCGAATGGAACAAACGAGCAAAGAAATACGCAAAAGTATACGAATTCCGAATCACGTAGAATCCAGCGGCCTTCAAGCACTTATCAAATTACTTTCAGGAAGCCCGGAAAATACGAAGCGGGATACAAAATTTGACGACAAATTACGCAAAGAGTGATCTTATTTACGAAAAATTGAACACAACGTTTTTTAAAGATCTTTTTCGGAAGAATATATTTCATCAAAAAATTATCTTTCTAAAGTTTCTCGTTCATCTCTGAGCAAAAGAATGTATTAAGATTTGTAAAAGTTCCAGATAGTCCACAAATTCCAAATATATTCCATCTTCCAAATTCCAAAACCTTGACCAGGTAGAGTATGTGGTGATAGTTTTGGGAGTACGTAGATCAATTCTCAGTAACTCTGGTTATGATTGTAGAAAAACGGTGCAGAATTTCACAAATTATACTACATGTGCAATTACGGAAATTTGCGTTCCAAATCCGATTATCATATTTTCTTTCTAAAAATGCGGTCATTCGGTTTCCAAAATACGATATTTGCAGTTATTCATATTTTTAGACATAGTTACAAAAATACATCACTTTTGTTTATATTAAGATATGTAGTACATTGCGGATGGTCTTTACAACGACTACTGAAGAACAATATAACATCTAAAACACTTTGGCAGAAATTCCATAATCGCCAGCGCATACAATGACAAGAAATTATTCTAAAATAATAATTTTAGACATTCTGTAAGTCTGTAACCCATTCCGTACTTTGCTCCTAAAAAATATTTTTAAGATGCCGTGCGCGAAACGCGGTATATCGAACTTGTTTTCCTCGGGGGAAACACATTGTTTTTTCAGAGTGTGCGAAAGGGCTGGAGGCGTCTGAAAACACAGCGAGTGGGAAACACTGGGGTGGGTCTGTTCTGATTCGCAATTGTTTTTGTCTTGTCGTCGCCTTTGTTTATTATTTACAAACAATAGAGATACGACACTGAGTGGAATCCATTTACTGTTGTACTAGTAAGGTACTTCTAGTTCTTGATACTTTATTTACATTGCTTTCCGTCGCGCATTACGTTCGCCCACGGCGTCTTGAAATGTATTGCGCCACACGCGGGCGGGTGCTTCCTGCTCTCGTCTCCTCCCTGTGCTCACCCGACTCGTGCGAGCATCACCTGCTTGGCGCCCGCGCTACGTAAACTACTCGTCCCAAGAGCTCGCGTGAAACGCGCGTGCGCTAACATTCGTTTGTTCGAATGCGCAGCGGCGGGCCTCTCCCCTGAAGGGGCTCCGGGGGGCGGGTTGGAACCCCGCTCTTCGAATGACCCCTGGGCTGATGCGGCCAACGGCAGCGCGCACGCTCCGGGAAGCAGCCATCGCCTCGCGCCCGAGCACGCCGAAGGGCGAGCGCCGCCAGCGCATTCTGGCGGACGAAAAAGGATCATGGGAGGCCACATCACATCCATTGCAAAATTCCCTTATATGGTAACTACCTCTCACAGCTCGGGCACACCGAAATGCTATTTCTGTTTCTCTCTTCAAAATCGGACTATGTCTAGCAACTGATGTAGTTGATATAAGTGTGCGTGTGTGTGAGGTGTAGGATAGGAAGGAATAGGAAGGAAAAATCGCGCGCGGTCTCTGGCCCATGTGTTAGGGAACTGTTCCGTTATTTTTAATGTGTTGATGGGAGAAACCATGGACAACTACCGATCAGATCACCAGGTCGATAGAATTCTCCTCCATACAGCGACTGATTTCGACTTAAGTACGTAGCCAGTGCCGAAAATCCTGTCCACGTCGGGCCTGGATTCCTAAGACCACCCAGTCATAGGCAGTGCAGTGACATTGGTTGCAGTGACCCTGAGCCACCTCTACCAGTTTGTTATTTCCCTTTCGGCCTACGTCTAATACAATGCAGCCCAGTCACACGCGATACCTGAACCTACCGTATAAACTACTTATCTAGACGTTTCAATGAAATGAGCAACCTCTAAACATTTTTTGAGCAACATTTAGAGTTCCGTGTTCGTTCTACCTCTTCAGTGTATCGCAGACTTTGTATAAACATAACAATCACTGTCTGGAGTAGAATTCGGGCGACTGGCTGCGCTGATCGGCAATTGCGTAAGAGGTTTGTCCCATTATTACTAGGCAAATGCCACACCATCTAACAATTGGAATACGGAACGCATGCGATCTTTGCGCTCTCATTCTTGTCCCACCTCTCCTCTTGCACAAACAATAACACTTCGGGATACCAGTTGAGAGCTTAGAGTTTGTCCCAGGTAGGGCGGTGTCCCACTCGGGGATATTTGAAAAAGGACGAAACATTTGCAATCGACGGATCCCACTTTCCAGCGAGGGAGGAAACCTGCCATCTCACCGAATATAACTCGTATTATTCTTACAATACTATTGATCATTGGAACAGACTCGCCTGCGAACATAAAATAACCATTCAATAGGGCTCTATCTCTTTCACTTGCAATTCGTATTATTGCTTTTAGGTTTCTGTGCGTGTAGGAGATGATGTAGCATTGCAAGTACACCAGTGCGGTGGCTCGATCATCAGTTCCCAGTGGGTCCTCACTGCAGCACATTGTCGCATGTGAGTATACGATTAGAAAAATGTCACTGCTATTGTTTGCCAAGAATAAGCCAAAATTATGGTTTCTTACAGAAACAACAACATTAACGCCTACACTGTGCGCGCAGGCGTCACAAACAGAAATTCCAAAGGCTGGGACTACCCTGTGTCCGAGTTCACCCCCCACAAGTGGTACAGAGGTGCGAATAATACTTACGACTACGACATCGCTGTCATCAGAGTAAGTATATACTGGTTGACGTCCACAAGAATTCATTTAATTTGAGAAGAGTTGAATACACGATTTACCAAAGTTAGCATTGCCAAGAAACGATGTTGCTCTTCCATTCAAAATAATTACTAGTATACAACATAATAACTAACAACGGCAGAGACGTTCTCGCTACGAGTTAATTTTTTTATATATTTAGTTTTTCGGTTGAGCCACACTCTCTGCCCCGCTGCCATCAAAATAAATTAACAGGATATCGCAGAGGGTTAAAACCACCGTAGGGCATGATTTATTAATGTTCAGATTGACGCTTAGAAAATTTAAATATATTTCACGACAGACGACCTTGAGCACCTGCAGCTAACAAAACAACATTTATCGAAACACATTAAATTTTAGAAAATTTAAAATATGTCCCAGGCTCTTCAAGGGAAATCTCCCTAGTAGAAAGACTATTTTTCAAAATCGTTCAGACTTAAGTCAACCAGACCGACAGAGAATTTCCATTTTAAAATATCCTGCAAGCGCTAGTGTTTTACACACATCACACTCACACACACACATACACACGAACAGAGAGACGGACAAACTTCAGCATTTACATTTAAAAAATTCAACAGTTTTTTCTTGTATACGTGCATACGAGGAGGAAATTTTAGAAAACTTTTAAGCGAGATTTGAGAAAATAATTGTTTCAAAATTGCCTATATTTCACATCGAATTACGTGAAAAACACTCATATTTCCCAAAATTTTTACAACAAGTTATCGAAAGGTCTCTTTTGAAAACACATGTTATATCCATGAAGAAATTTTCTATCTTCAATACTGTAGTTCTGAAAAATCGTTTAGAGAAATATATATTGCAATTTTTAAAAATATCAGGGAAAGAACGAAAATGAACCTCGCACGAATTTTAATCGTTCGGAAGTGTTTAATTAAAAAAATTTGGTGCCGGTTTTGAAATAGTTTTTAAAATGTGATAAGGTAACGTACTTCATGCAATGTAACCAAAAATAAAAATAAAAATATCAAATTCAAAATGAAAAGTCGTAGAGATCTTTTAAAACGTCCAGGAATATCAATTTTGGGGAAATTCGGCCAAATGTTCACATCAGTAGTATTGATCTAAGACAGCGGTTTTGCCGACAAGCGATTTTTCGTTATCAAAGACTCACGAAACATCCATTCCCAGTAAACAACGTATTAGAGGAAATAATGTACTATACACTCAAAAAGGATTTATCAATATTTTCGCTACCAGGAGCCCGCAGTAAGGGATTTTTCTCATGAAAGTAATTTGCCGATTTTAAACTATTTTATATTTTATAGCAAAACTTTTCTTTCTACCGCGTAAGGACTAAAAAGTAAACATATTGTATTGGAAATATATTTTGTTTTAAAAAATCTTAATATGCCTCACAAGTCACATGAGTATCTTTCCTTGATTATATTTTTTGTTGTTTTGTGTGTGTGTGTATGTGTGCGTATCATTCAAAATTAAATTCAAATGATGCCTGGCTGATTCAATAAGAAGATAATATTTACAAAACAAAACATCCGAAGAGAATAATTTAATTTACGTGTCTATAGCATATGGAAATTTAGTATTTACCTCATATAAAGTTACGCAAAGAATACTTTTGTACATTAGATGTGTTTTCAGATCAGAGGCAATTTCACTTTTAGCGCCTCTGTGCAGCCCATTCGCCTAGCCAACTGCATGCCCCCTCCTGGCACCGTCGCCCACGTCGCCGGCTGGGGCCTCTTCTCTGTAAGTGGGAGGCCTTTTCACCCTGGTGGCACCAACAGAATCATGGAGAGCAGCGCAGTAATGTGTGCATTGTTTACAGAATAGAACTCATCTTTCTATTCCCCTGCGCACGGTGTCTGTTCCCATCTTGTCTGAAGACACCTGCAAGTGGGCGTACAGTCACGCCACACCTCGCATGTTGTGCGCTGGCTACCCTGACGGGGGCAAGGATGCCTGTACTTTCGACTCGGGCGGCGCTTTGGTGGCTGGCGGCGAGCAGGTGGGCCTAGTGTCCGGGGCTGATGGCTGCGGCCGCCCTTGCAAGCCAGGTATCTACGCCAACGTGGTCTACCTCCGCTCCTGGATCACCTCTGTGACAGGCGTCTAAGTCAGTAATGTGGATTTGACTTCTCCGTTTTTGCAATACTTGCTTCACTTCACTTGATTCATTAATAATTGTTCTATGAAAACTAAAATTACTCTAAAATTGGTACATTAATGTTTCTCTTGTGCTATGTTTATCATAAGTCATCATGGAAAAAAATATTCCAAATTAAGTTATCTTTAAAAATCTCATAAATACATAATAATTTCATAATTAACTTAGTATGGTTTTCAATTCATACAGGGATCAATTGTAATACAGATCAGACGCAAATATTTGCTTAAACATAAATAACAGATGCTGCTTTGCTCAAATGGTTGTAATACCCAAATTCAAATATAGTAGAATCATTCTTCTGAGAACTACTCAACAAAGCTGCATTAAGTTCAAATTTGCTGTATTTGCCATCCTCGTAGAGCACCATTCCTGGCAGAGCAACACTGCCAAGTGCATTAACTTAGAATTACTATATTGGAGAAAATATTCATTGTTCTTGAAGGAAAAAAAAGACAACCACCACATCGTGAAGACATATCGATTAAAATTATGCAGGATATGTCTGCTACAAAACCAAGAAAAACCCGTATAATCACTAACAGTAGGTAAGAATAAAAGTCCAAAATTTCAATATTTTATAATTAAATCTGTCTCTATTGTATCCGCATTCTGAGAGTGTACTCGGCAAGTAGAATATTGTTTTTCATCAGTCCAATAGACTTTTATATTTATTCTCTTTTAATCCCTTTCGTGCTAAAGGCTCCTGAAAATAAACTATATCCTCAGTGTAATCCCCATGTGATCTATACTATTTAAGCCCCGATTGCAAATAGACTCTACGAATGTTAAAACAAGTCAGAATGCATTCAGATCATTCGGTTTTTGAAAGATAGTAAAAATATGAGCATGATATGAAGCACAGAAGAATACTATAATATGAGAATCATTTGCTATTATTATTATTATTATTATTATTATTATTATTATTATTATTATTATTATTATTTGTATAATTAATAATACTTGTGATGTTTATTATTATTGCTAATTTCTTGAAGTAATATTGTTATCAACATTAATTGACAAATGAAACAAATCAATTAAGAAACAAAATATCCATGTGTTTTTCATTTTCGACCTTCACTAGACACTCAATATCAAACATCTCGTCACATATTCCAATATTTGGTATTTTCACGTTGAAATGTAATGTTCCATTAAATTCTAGATCAGTAAATGATTTCCCTTCTTTTTCCAAAATAAGATAAGGATTAAGAATAGCTTCAGCATCATTAAATACTTTACCACTGGCTGGAAAAAGTAACCACTAGCTGGAGAAAGTTCAAGCACTTAATTTCCAAATTTATCAAATCACCCAATTCTCTTCAAACACCTAAATAAATTTATTAGGCCATCTCCCACCTCAACCTACAAACTACCCGTTCACTATCAAAATCATCAACCCACACGACGGACACTCAAGCTAGACTCCCTGATAACATCCTATATTCTATACAATTTAAACATAAAGAACAAAATATATTTTACAGACCTAAAACACCCAGATGACAGACGCACTATGGAACATTAAGATAGGTACTACATAACATACTCATAACTGAATAAAACGAATAATGGCCAAACATTATTCGATCAGCGATTTAACGATCAGCCCAGAAGAATTTGGACACTTATTAACGAAAACAAGCGCAATCACCCCACGCACCCAATCAGATGGAACATTAACTTACAACCCACAAACTCTGCCACAACGTTTGCCAGACGTATTCCAAAACTGATTTAAATTCTCACATACTACTCTTCTCTCCGTCAGCAATTCTTTACGTTCTTAAAACACCCCAACTTCCACCTCCACAACTCTGAACATTCACCGACGATGAAATAAAAGACGAACTTCATTCACTCGAAGAAAGTAAAGCGACAGGACCCAGCGCATTTGAGGTAGCAGAGTAAAAACGACTCATTAAAAACGCCACGACTTTCTTGACCAGATATCTCAACATTCGCATAACGCCAAACTACGTTTCTGACAATTGGAATCTAGCCAAAATCATTATTATACCTAAACTATACCAATCACTCAGAAATCACGACAAAAACCGACCAATTAGTATTTTACCAATTTTAAGAGCGGAATTTGAAAGAGTAATATTAAAGCAATTGAAATACCTTTGTACGCACGACTTCAACTGACACAATTAGTTTTCCGGGTAGACAGATCCACACGGTTACACATATTACGTATCTCATTAGACGTAGTTAGCGGACTCGAACAACGAAATAAAACACACACATCACCAGGACCATTTTTTCCAGACTTCCTTCACGCATTCTTATCTTTCATTTAGAATACGCTTATCTACAAAATCACCTCCCACTTTCTCAATTATCTTCTCACTCTTGTGAAAAATTACCTATCTAACAGATCATTTCATATAAGTAACCTCAACACCACCTCATGGCGTCCCCAAGACCCATCCCTCCTGGCGTCCCCAAGAACCGGCTTTCACCCCCCCCCCTCACATCTCTTTACAGTAATGACTTTCCAACAGCTCCAAACGTAAAGGAATACATCTACCCAGACGACATTTCTCTGACTTAAACTATAAAACACAATCCGCACCCTTCACAACACACTAGATCGCATTACTAACTGGATCCATTACAATGACCTAACCCCAAACCCACAAAAATGCCCTGCATTACTATTTCACGGAAACAAATCAAACCCCAACCCATCTCAACTTGCTTTTATCTATACCCCTATCAAATGGGTCGACGACGACATATTTTAGAATAACATTATTCCGAAAACTACTGTGGAACAAACATATAGACAAAACAAGACATATAGACACACAGACAACTGAGTGCTCTCTCACCTGTAATTACATACTTCCCAAAAAATACAAAGGCGAAACCTCGCGAGACTTCCATCAAACCAATTATCAAATACACCTGCGAGACTTGGGCCACTACCTGCTACAACAATTACGAACAACTCCTCAAACTTAAAAATAGAATCCTGAAGACTGCATTTAGACCCTCTCTCTTCAGTAACCTGAATAGACTAAGAGAGATATTAAAACTCACCCCCAATCGACAAGACATTTTTGACAGAGCCAGGCGATATATTAAAAAAGCACTTCAAAACTCTCTTTCTTGATAAACACACAGCACTAAATCTTGACTAATGCTTTTAAACAAAAAATACTACCTCAACCACTAGATATCCTTCAACTATAAGCACCGTTGCCACTGCATACCATCCGCTAGTACATTTATAAATCACTCTGCAAACCGAAATAACTTCACACCCAAACCTACTTTTCTTCCCTCTACTCTCGTCCCGCTCTTCCCCCTGCGAACGAGATCTTCTCTGAGGCAGCAACGGGCTCCTCCGCCACCCCTTCCCTTCCCTTCCCTTCCCGTTTGCTGCTCGCGCAAGCGCTGCTCGCTAACCCGGAGTGGGGTGAGCACTCTCGCAGCGCGACTACAGAAACACATCGAGAGCGTGTTGCGCCATGTTCAATTTATTTTCCAAATTTAGGTGTAGCTCATGACATCTTCGCCATAAGGCTTAATTTTTATTCAATTTTTGGACAAAGATCATAGCACAGTGAGGTGCTTCTTCATGTATTAGTAACATTTTTTTACTGAAATGTAGTTTTATGTTTATTTAATTCAAAGGTTCATTTGAGTTATTTCACTGTGGTGCGAGCCTTATGACATGAGAATGGTCTCCACGTCTGTACTGATTGCACCTTAACTGCGTTTTATTTGGTAAGTTATTTACTATGTAACTGAATTATACAATCTTCAACGAGCGTAAAATGATAGCTTACGACGCAAGGGACGTAAACGAGTGTAGAAATTTCTACGAGTGAATAATTGCCATTGTACGTGGGTAGAAAACAATAATTTTCTACGACTGTTAAATCAATATTTTAAAAATACTTAATGAATGCTTAAAGATATCTATTTATTTTTTAATTTGCGCTTTTTTTGGTGAGGGCTGTTTCTCAAATGGTGACTGAAGTCTTAAATTTTTGTACTTATTTAATTAATGTTTCCTTCCTTTTACATTAGTTAATTAAACTGGTAATGGTGGCTCAGGACATAACCTGATGTCCCTACAACGGCCCTCACCACCACGCGGTGCTAGGTTTGAGTCCCGACGGAACTAGAAGTTTCGAAACTAGATTAGTCGATTTGAGTCACCGTTTGGAGGAAAATCCTAGAGGCTGGCGCTCTGATCGGTAGTTTTCCGTTATTTCACCGACTGATTCCAGTCGTGTTCCGCAACTGTACCCTAACAAGTGGTCCACAGAATGCACGCGATCTTTCCTTCCTCTTCTTTCTCCTATACTCACATCTAACACACACTTACATTCACTACACTACTATGCTTATCGGCCCCCGGTCGGAAGCTTAGAGCAGCTCCTAACGGGTGCGGTGCCCCGCTGGTGGTAGATACGTGTTTGGGAAAAACACGCAAGTCGAAAAGACCTCTAGGTAAATCGCGAGGACTGATCTTGATTCGCCACGTCACAAAAGCCGACGAATAGAGGCAGCGGCGGGGCATGTGGGAGGGGGACACAATCAAACTACTGAAACGCGAGCAATATCAGTGAAATAAATCAAGCCTTAAACCAGAAAGAGATCGAAGCCGTAAAAGAAATGACTTTCTTTTGTCAATTCAAATCAACAACAGAACACAAACTGTATTCAAATGTTCGCATTATCCTCCTTGCCGTTTGCTTCAAATAGCCAGTGAAGGGCACTATACATGGTCATTGAATTATCTCTCGTGTGCAGGGACAAAGAAGATTTCGACATGCCCAGTCTCATCAGCTCCTTGTGGTTTTTGAGTGTCGCGTTGGGTGAGTAAATATAGCCTGCAACTCCTATGGCGCGAATCTACACGCGATTAGGTTGTCAACATGTTTCCAAGAGTCAAGAGGGAACAGGAAAACAACTAGTAGTGCACTTTCTTTCTCGCATTGATTCTAAATGTTGCGCAACATAATTCTACTACATAAACACCATAATAAAAATGTTTTCAGTCAGAAATAAGTGTGCAGCTTTGAGACTGGAACTCAAAACCTTTAAGATAACATGCCAAAACTCCTCCCACTATGCCAAAGAAGTGCCGCACCTCGCGCCGAGGCATAAAACGGAAAATGCCCGATACATGTAAGACGTGACGCTATGACTGCACATACGGTTTTTTTGAAACAGCAATGTAAAATTTAAATATTGAATTTTTTGCGCTACTAACACCTCAGCCCTTATTTCAAAACGTCTAATTGAACCAAAAACTGAACAATGCACTGTTGCCAGTGCAGCGTTATCTAAACAATGAGCATTTTCTAATCTAATGATATCAATATAGTAATTAGATTGAGTGAATTTGACATCAAAATAATTCAAACATTCTGTCTGCTCATTCGGGAGGTGTCTTTCGTCGTAAGTTAGCAGTACCAATAGAGTTTTATTTCATTATCGACTTCTAATATCCACACTTCAGATACGAAAAGCTTTATTTTTTTAAACATAGAACGTTCTTGGTTTCTCGGAAGAGAGAAGGTGATATAAACAAAACAAGTGCTAATTAAGTGCCTCTCAATCAATGCGCCATTGTTGTGAAATTACCATTAAACTTCGCGCATTGCTTAAAAATAAATACATCAATAAATTCAGAATACATATTGAGTAAAAAGCAAAAAGGTAAGAAAGATAAAAATAATTTATATTGGCATTTTTAATAGGAAACTAAAATTAAAATTAAATTACTTTTATATTCCTGCTGGTGGTGAAACCTGTATTTATTTCATTAATTTTTGGTGAAAATTACATAACAATCATACATATTTAAAAAAAATTGTACACGACTTTTTTAAAGAGCATATTTTTTACAAGAAACTTTGAGGTAAAAATTCAATACCTTCAATTTTGTAGTTTTGAAATGATTATGGCAAATTTCAAGAAAACAAACATTACACGAAAATGAGACTTGTGCCATATTTCTTATTGTTTCTTATCATATATGTGAAGAAAATAAAAAGAAAATAGTTGGAGTTATTTTGAGAATTTTTTTTAAACCTTCAAACAGAAAAAACGCAAAACTTCTTGTTTTCAAAAAATTGTACATTATTTTTTCTGAAGAAATATTATAACAGAGGTATTGAGACAAAAATCTCTTTTTTCAATTTTTAAATTTAATTTTTTTCCAATTGCGAAAAATTGAAAATGCCAAAGTAAAAATGACCTGCAGCAATCTTGTAAATGACCTTTGCACTTTTCAACATAAAATATTAATCAATAAATTCAAACAAAATATTTGGAAATGTCTCAGAAGTTTCATGAAATGTACCCGCAAAATAATATTTTGGTTTTTAATTGCTGAGTCCGTGACATCAGCAAGAACGATTGGGGAATATCAATTTTGAAGAACATCGGCTGACCGGTTTAACGTTGTGCACAAACGGACAGACAGACGTTTGTTCTTTAATCGTTTTGTTCGGTATCAAGGACCCACTAAACATGGTGTTGCACTATACCAAGTGCCAGGGTATTTTTTCTATATTTAGCATCTAAATTTATAACCTTTTTCTTTACCAGGGCACGGCAATAAGAGATTTTGTGTAGATAATTCGCTGTTTTCCGACACTCGATTTCAGTACTTTCTCTTCGTATGTTTGAAATTGCGGGATAGTAAAAAAAGCTTCAACAACCAATATATCCGTTAGAATCTAGTTCGTTCAGATCAATCAGGGAACATCAATTTTCAACAAAATCAGCTAAACTGTTAACGTGCTAGCGCTGACTAGAGACAGACACACTGAAAATTGGTTGTTGCCGATCAATTGATGTTTCGGTATCAAGAACCAACTAAGTATGAATTCTGGCTACACCACGATTTAGAGTATTTGTTTTTAAATCTAGCAGCAGGATTTTCCTTTATCTTAACCCCGCAATAACGTTTCGTCAGGCGAAATGTCTGCGTTTTCTCGCGCATAACTTTCTTTTTTTTTCATACATTTCTATTTACATAACTTTTTTTTCGACGAAGGGTTCGTAAGAAGAGAAAGTAATAATAATTGCGGAGCCATTAGCAATATCTAAGTTAGACGCACGGGTACTGGTTCTATTGGACTTTTATTGAACGTTGATATATTCATTATTTTCATTAAAGCGGTTTATACAGACGCACTGAAAGATGTGAAAAATTGTTTACTAGTCTAAAGTTCAAAAATAGCATGCAATTTCTTCCACTTCATTTCTTTGAACCAATTCTAATTGTGATTAGAATTGTTTCAAATGGTTTTACATAACTCTCTCAATTATTTTCTTTGGCAACTGACAATTGTAACTAATAATATTCCAAGCCCAAGGCTCGAACCACTAAAACTACCCTCCAAAGAGCTTTGTCAATACCCGACATTAACCATCTCCAAATGCACATGAAAATGCAACAACCATAATATTTTTTATTGTCTTCTATTACAAAACTGAAGGAAATTTTAACAAAAACTGTAGAGCCAATTTTGAGAAAAAATTTACGGTAATTTTAAGTGTAAATTTCAACAAAAACAACTTATATTCTACAATAAATTTACATGACCTCTTTTGAAAAGGTAATTTTTTAAGACATAGAGTACTTGAGGATAAAAATCTGTTTACAATTTTGTAATTATATATTTTAAATTTCCAAATATCAGAGATGTCAACGAAAATGAGATTTAAACCATTCTCTTATTCTCTTATATGTCGTTCGCACAATCAAAAACAAATTTTAATCAAACATATTGGGATTTTTTTGAGAAATTTTTCAAAATGTTTCTAAGGCCTTATGTGTATTACCCTCAAAAATCAAAATATCTGTTTGTAACTTCTAAAGCCAAGAGATCATTCAGATGGATTGAGAAATATCAATTTTGAAGAAAATCGGCTGAATGGTTTAGGCACTAGCGTTAACCAGAGACAGACTGACAGACGGGCACTTTGCAGTCAAACGATTTTTCGGTATCAAGAACTAACAAAGCATGTTTTTTGGATACACCACTAGTTAGAGGATAATTGTCGAAATTTAGCAAAAGGATTTGTCCACATTTTCCTTACCAGAACCAGGCAATACGGTTTCTTCTCTCGACATTTTACCGTTTTATGAAGCACGATTACATAACATACTCTTCTTACAAAGAAGTCTTAAGGCGAGAAAATAAAAATACGAAATTATCAAAATATCATCACAAATAAAGGAACTCCAGTTTTAATTAGTCGCATCCATTGGAATTCAAATAAAATTTCATACGAGTATGAGTTTCCGAACGGAATGCATCATTGAATAACATCATTCCAGAAATATTCTACAAACCTCATGTTATTATGCTGAGATTCTTTTCGTCAGTTTCAGAAACGCTTGCACTTAGAGGCGGATGTTTTGGGGCAGAGCCCGACACCAAATTCTCGCCCTCACAGGGCAGCCGCATTACTGACGGCAACATAACCACAATCGACAAGTTCCCTTACCAGGTAATCTCACAATACGAAATTATATATTATTAAAAATGAATGCCTCGACTACACGCAGAAATAATATTTTCATCTACTTCAATTTGTTAAAAGCAACAAACTAATATTCCATTATTAAGTTTTCCACAAAGAATTGAAATTAAATCCATTTCACTTCCATATCTCCGTACAGAACTACTTAATATTTACGTTCCAATAAATCTCGCATACTCTTTCTTGTTCAGAATGAAGTCATAAAACTTTCTTTGTTTGGGTTTCTTATCAAATCACTTATGTTTGGTTTTAAAAAAAAATTCTTCCAGATCTCCTTGCAGATTAGAGGATATCACGAGTGCGGTGGGTCCATCATAAGCTCTGAGTGGGTCCTGACTGCTGCCCACTGCATATACAGGTGAGTACTTAGTACGACTAAAACGACTACCTAGCGACGAAACATGCTAGGAATCATGTCAAAAACAAATACGAAGATCTTGTGTGCTCCGTTTAGCTCCTCTGACTTTATTACGGTGCGCGCCGGCACGACCACACGCGAAGACGGAGGCACAGTTCACGAGGTGGCGGAAATCGTTACCCACCCTAGCTTCAACTGGACCACAGCTGATTACGACATCGCGGTCATGAAAGTAAGTTTTCAGATTTTATACACCGAACTAGCGGAACCCCTCAGAAGTTGTTATCTATTCATCTTTCCTCTTCTCTCTCTCTCTCCTTTTCTATCCCTCTTTCCCAATCTCTCCCTCTCTCCGCCACTCTCTCCCACTCTCTCCCTCTCTCTCCCACTCTCATTCTCTCTCTCCCTCTCTCTTCCTCTTTCCCTCTCCTTTTCTCTTTCCCTCTCTCTCCGTCCTCTCTCTCACTCTCTCTGTGTGTCTTAATTTCTCTCTCCCTGTCCCTTCCTTTCTCTGTTTATCCGTTGTCTCTGTGTATCGTTCTACGCCATATGGTAACTCTCAGCAACAACGGAGCCCAGATGGAGCGCTGTTTCAATGGAAATTGAGGTAACATGCAGAACACTTTTGTCCTGCAGTGGCATCTAGTGGAATTAAAACAAAATAATAGCTCATAAACTTTCTGAGTAAAAACACACGTAGACGTAGATATTTAACACGAGACTATTAATGGAAATCACTCACACGGTTGTGTATATATGTTATTATCAAGTGCGCTCACTGCTTGCTGAACTCTCCCACCATGTTCCAGGAAGCATCGTCCGAGTGATGCAATTTGAGAGCTGCGTAGATTTATGAGATCTACAACACCTCGCCCTCCTTGCGATCTTGGAAGGGTAAAACGCTCAGTACTTGAATGGGGATGATGTTGTCGGCGTTGAGTCATAGAGGTTCGAATTGTCCTCTGGAGGTTGTCGAGGTCGGTGTTGCTCCATTTAAAAACGTCAATGGAGTACGTCAGCATTACAATAACAAATGAATTGATGGCCTGTCCAAGTTTCTAGCAGAGAGTTGAGTTTTTAAGAGTCCATGCAATCGTTTACACACTTCAGTTATCGGTATGTTTTTAGTAACAGTGAGTTTGATCCTGACTGACTGTTGGAAACCCAAGTATTTGTACGTTTCATGGGGTTCCATTAAGGTAATCTTTGTTTCTTCAGTTTCCGCATTTCTAACTTGGATATGACTTCGAATATATTCACTCTCTTGCACTTACCCAATCCGAATTTCATCTTGATGTCGTCTGTTAACTTCTCTGTCACGCTTATTAGTTGACGCGTATGACTCTCAGTGTCTGCATAGAGCTTCAGGTCATCCATGTAAAGAACATGCGAGACGCGAAGGCTTGAGTTCTATTTTTTAAAATCGATGCCATATTTAGATGAATTTAGTAGAGTAGTCAGGCGGTTCACGGCTAAGCAGAACAAAAAAAAAGAGCTTAAAGAGTCACCCTGAAAAATCTCTCGGCAAATGTATATAATATCTCTGTGGGCGGATTTTTTTCGATTAGAGATATACAGTTTTGTTTTTCATCAAGTCATCGCGGTTTTCAGGAAGTTTTGGATAACCTGGGGTCCTTGTATACATGCAAACATTGAGGGAGCCAATAATGAGGCAGGATGACGAATGCTTTAGCATAATCTATGTAGCGTGCGTACACGTTTCTTTGTTTTTCAATCACTTGACCCATATTTACAGTCTATAATTAGTTGCTCCTTACATCCCTGAAATTCAGGACCACATCGTTTCTGTTCATTCTCTAAGATGTTCTGTTCATCAATGTGTGTCATAATCATTTGTAACACACGATGTTAAGAGTTTGTAGAAAGTTTAAAGGCAGGTTATAAGCCTGTACTTCGAGAGGTCTTTAGTGTCACCCTCCTTTGGTAGAAAGAACGTTCTGCCTTTAGTGACGAAGTAAGATTGAATTATATTAGCTATATGATGGTGATTGCTCGTAAATGTTTTGAGCCAATAAATCTGCAGGTTATCACTGTCTGATGCCATCTAGTTATGTGAATTGTTTTAAGCTGCTTGGACAACTTCCACGGTAATGATTGGTTCATCTATTCAAGAGATATCGCGGTGTCTGTCATATTCCATTTCAATTCACGTCATGTCTGATTGTGGGACACAGCAAATGACCAGATAGGCTTCCAAAAGTCCTCTATATGTGCATTTGAAAGAAGCTTTGACTCTTTCATATCACTTACAAGCCATTTGCCCTTTGAAATATTCCTGTAGAATGCTTCTGATTTCTGTTAAAAAAGTATTCTGTTGCTTCCCCATAGTGCAATTACTGTAGCGTCAAAGGCGTTTTCTCAACGCCAAAGGCTTTTGTTGTAGGGTGTCAAGATGTTCTGTTATTGTTAAGTTCAAGGGCTCGTGCTTCGTATGTATACGTGCTTCGTATGTATTTTTGTATTAATAATGATGTTATTCACCTTTCTTCTGCGTTTTTGTGGTATTTCCTTAGGCATTTACTACTGGAAATTGTGTGTCTTCCAATATCTCTCCGCGCATGTGCGACCGCAAATTTATTGCTAATTTGCACGTCTTTACTACTCTCATCATCAATACTTTCTGACAGGCTTGTCGCATTGTCATCCTGAGTTTGCACAGCTGAAATCCCCACTTCCCTCAGATTGCTAGCTTCTGAGGAGTTACGCATTTTTCTTACTTCATTCTTCATTGCTCCCAAAACTTCCACCAGTTGGAGGATATTTTTCTGAACAATTGCTCGATGCTGATCAGCTATTGTTTGGTCACTAACTTCAGAGTCAGAGAAACAGTGAAAAAATTTTGATGTAACTTTTGTCGGTAGATGGTAGTGTCAATCTTCATTTTAGTAGTGGTGTAGTATTCACGCATGATGAAGGTATTTATTTCTGTAGTCCACTTCATCCTTGTGCAGTGCCTGCCTGCGATAGTGGTCTCTGGAAATTACTTGCTTCATTTTCATTATCTTTAAAATAAAATTTTCTAGTAAGTACTGAGATGATGTGGTCGTATGATTTACTGTATTCCACAATGCTTTAAATTTATTACTTGTGTTAAAATATACTGATTATTTTCTATTTTTTGTCTGAACTAATGGATTTGTTCCAGCCACCAATCCCGGACTGTTTTACGTCGTCACGTTCTGCGCATGCGCCAGCGCAAATTAGTCAGAAACGAGCCCCGGATTGGCAACTGCGGGAACTAGTAGGTTCAGGAATCAGTCTCTAGGTGCTGCTGACTTCGTTTCATCGGATTTGCCAGATGTCACAATTTTTGTATAGCGTGCAAAAATCAAAGCGACCTGGTCCTGGTTAGTTCCTGGTATTTACTTGCATCTTTCGTTCCTCCACATTTGTACGCTTATTATTTTTCTTTCTCTCGCTATTAATTATGGGTTTTGAACCTGGTCAACTGTGACTTGTGATATTGTTTTTTATTATTCTTTAGGAGTTCCGCTCATTGTATTATTTGCAACGAGTGATAATAGCAGTTGGACAGATTCTTCTCAATCTTCCATGTCTTTGGAAGAAGATTTAATTGTCATTTTGCGTAGGAAGAGGACAAAGATTAAAAACTCTGTGGAAATATCCACAAATTCTAATATCCACGAGAAAAATCCGAAAGACATCGAAGTCACCAAAAACAATCGCCAAAGAGTCAATATAATGTAAAACAAAGCTGGGTCAAAATATATAGAGCGGAACACAAAACAAATTTGCAGAAACCTGACGGAAACGTAAATGGCGCGTTGTCAAAGTTTGGCGCTGGCGAGAACTCGAGGTCCGAAGTACGCATGCGCGGATATCTAGTTTGAGGGAGAGTGCATGAACTGATTCGGACTGTTGGTGACTGGTTTCAAAATAAACAGCAACCCTTGTGGAACGCCTAAATCACAATCACAATCACAATCACTGAATGCTGCTGTGAATGCTAAACTGCGCATGCGCGGACTTGCTCGGAACTGTTCTGGACTGCTGCTAGGACAACCCTATTACTTTCCTTGAAATTCTTTTGTATTCTAGGAAATAGACACCGGGTGATACGTAATGATGTTTGAGAGGAAAGCATACGTTTCTGAAAGCTTTTGAACAGGAGCAGTAGTAACAGCTTGCTATGCAAAAAACTTTGTTTTGCATAGTACAGTAAGTACTAAAAAAGTAAGTTTCGCATAGTACAATTAAAGATAACGAGCCAGAAGGAATATAAACAAGTAAAAGCCAATTGTAAAACATTTAAAGTTGTTTGGTTGTGTAGCTTATTCCAAGGCAATGTAAAAGTGAATTAGATGCAAGGGAATGAAAATGTATATTACTCACATCAAACTAGAGCTTATATATATATATATATATATATATATATATATATTGTGGGATACTATCAAACAAGTCATAATACTTTCCAAGCATATTAGATTTGTTGAAACTATTAGTGGCTATAAATTAGTAACAAATAATAAATTAACGGATAGTAAATTATAATGTGGGATAGAATTTGAAAAAAATAACTAGAAACAAGTCTCAGTGAAAGTGTATTAGATGCCTGTGGCAATTCACAAGTTGACGAAACATCCTTGAAGAAATATCAGAAGGGTAGACCAAATAAAGTAGATAGAAAACCTTATGGAAGGTTGGGGAGCCAAGATTCACATTCAAATAAAGGTACGGAAATAATGTAATTCAAACATTATGATGATTCAGTAAAGTCTGATATTTAAGGTGATAAATCGGTAGAAGCCATTAATGAAAAATTTAAAAAATTAAAGTAGATATACATGGTATATTGTAAATAAACAAGAAAATATTAAGGGTACTGGGGGAATTGCGGTCTCTTAAGTAGAAAGCAGTCATGAGGGAAATGTAAATAGATTTAAATCAAGGCTTGTAGACAGGGGTATTCGCAAGAAAAGAAAAGAACATTGATTACTTTGAATCATATGCACTTGTTGCCAATATGTATGAATTATTGTATTGTTAACTTTAGGAGTGTATAACAAGTGGATTGTATTTATTTAGACATTTACTTTAATGATAATCTAGACAGCACGTTAATGGTAATCTAGTTAAAGAAATTTAAATAAAATTAATACCAGGTTATGATGTAAAAGAAGAAGTCGCAAATGTATTAAGACCTATATATGACTTAAAACTTGACTTAAACCTTGATCAACTCTTGCTTCTTTCTATCCCGATGCGAACAGAGTTCGACAGCCTAGGAAGTCACGTATCTTCTCCTACTTATATAATATATTTATATATAATATATATATATAATATAATATTTTTAAATTTTCTTTCTTTTAATCATCCTTCACTTCGAATTAGTACAAGTGACTGCAGTATCGGATGCAGTTAAGTTGCAACGCGGCCAGGGGAGCCAAAACTACTGACAATCCCCGAAGATACTTCCTGACCTCGTCTTATATGACGAAAAATGCTAAGAACGAGGCTAAATGAATTAAGGTATCGGAATCGTAGAGTATATCAACATGGAACTTTCGCGGATGAGCACACAAAGCTGAACGCCTTAGTGTTACAATCCCGTCCTTTCTCTATATATGTGAGTATAATTTCCGTACATCTATCATGTATTTACCGGAGATCCACACTGTGTTCAAAACAAATTTTACAATAATGATATTTTCTGCACAAACGGCGTGGCCACTGGAATATTTATATTGTGCCCTGGGACTTAAGTTCCTTCTTGTACTAGATAGAGCCACATATTTTCATTATCTTATTGCTAGTGCAAGGCTAAATCGGCTATCTTGATTGACGAATATAAAAACAGACGTTATTCAAGTGTTCACTCACTCAGTACCGTGCACAATGGGACCACTGTTCTTTCGGCAGCGTCGATCTTCGCATAGATTGACATATTAACATGGATTTGCGAAAGAATCAATGAGTATTAAAGATATTGTCAAGGTTGCCGCTTGGTGCTTATGCACGCTCTTTCCTGCCGCGCTTTGGAGTCGGAGGTCATGGACACTGCAAAAACGCGCTGGAAAGTGACAAAGAACTGAATTAAGCTTTCTATGCGCGTTGCACATTCCTTCTCTGTACGATTGCTTCGAAATTGCCGGCAGCTCTCCTGACTTTCGAACAATGCGAGCTCGTCGCCTCAGGTGTGAAGAAATTATATTCCGGGAAATCCGACAATGTGTTAATTTTTGGTCTTGGCCACCTAGGAGGTGGTGCAATCTATTAGTGAATTTTCGAACCAGTTAACATTCCATTTCAAATAGAACTTTGTACAACAATTGAGTATTTGTTTAATTAGGAAGTGATTTGCGCGTTTTTTTAACTAGATTAGACTATCTCCGAGAAGTAAGTTTGAAATGTATCATCTTTTCTTCTAAAACGCCATCGAAGTGTAGCGAAACTGGGTTATTCGAAGCGTGGCGCCAACTTTCAATGAATTTGGCAACCCATGTACTAACAGAAATGACTGTGTAATGTAATGTTAAGTGGCGATTTTAATGCTAGAGTAGGTAACAAGCCAATGGGATATATATTGGGTGCACACGGAGAAACTATATTAAATAAAAATGGGAAAGCATTAACGAATTTTCCAGTTTTACATGAACTAAAAATAACAAATATGAAGAAGCTCTATAAACACAAAGAAGTACATAAAACAGGTGGGCATCTAGAGGTTCCAAATCTTTGATTGACTACGGTTTATAGTTGCTAATCAAAAAATGACGTCGAACGTATTAGATTAGACACGTGTATACAAAAGTGCCAAAGTACACTCTGGCCCTTTCCTTTTAACATTTAAAATCAGAATTTCCCTAACATGGTTAGCAAACTACAATATTTCAAAGATATCAGAACATAGAGTATTTAAAGTACATCTCTTAAAAAGAGACAGTATACGGAGACTACACTGGTCAAGAATACAAAAAAAATCACAGAGCAATTAATATTGATATAATCCAAGAATGGATGAATCTTATAAACTTAATAATTTAAGCAGCTGAAGAAATTTTATGGACAAATTAAAAACGGAGGAACACCAGAGGTCTAAATATTTGGAATCAAGAAATAAAACAAATAATAAAGTAAAAACGAAGTGTATCTACAATTTTATAAAGTAAATAACGAATATATAAATTCAAATGTGATACAGCAAAAAAGAAATGAGAGAATTAAAAAGAGAAAGCTGTTTTAATTATGAAATACGATCATAGTGGCACTCAGACAAAGGCCTACAAGGCTCTGAAAAATTGAAACACAGATAAAAGAGGCACCGTACATTTGATTAATATCATCACAAAAGATTGGTTAGAATATTTTACTAATCCATGAACCAACCCCACAAGTAAAGAGATTTTAAGAAATGACTACCAAACCTTTGAACCAAAAATGGTATTGACCTTAGAGAATATAATGAAAAGGAAAATATCCTAAATTCGTTTCTTAATAATAAAACCCTAGTAAGGGATGAGTAAATAGACGAAACTTCTAAAATATTCTCCCAAAGAAATTAAACAACCTTCTGGATATGTTAAACTAATGTCGTAGAAATTACAGCATTCAAAGAGAATGAAAGAATCAAAAATCTTTCCTTTTCTTACTTTACGGACTCAAATCTCACAAATATCAAACGTTTAAAAATCGTCGTGAACCTCTTGTGCAATTTCACGTACAATGGATCACATACTAACGTACACGGCAATGCGTCGCTAATTGCAATGAATTACACCTCACACGCTACTGATTACGTGGTTGTTATCCACGTGTTTCACTATGCTTTTCGAAAATTTTAATAGGTTTTATCGCTGGTATGAGTCTGTTCTGAATTCTGGATCGAATACGGCAGCCAATTACCCTATTGTTAAAACATTCACCCTCATATTTGGGCACGCAGTCGCTATGTCACTGTTTGGGTAAATTTCTTTTACTCTCCGAGATAACGTTTAAGAAATAACTCCAGCCGATAACTTACAATCGCAGAGACGGAATATGCAGCGAAGACGCGCTTCACATGCTCGGGTACGGCGGGTGGCAATCTTCTTCAGTGGTGCATAAACTCTTGAATCATGATCAACAATGCCTCCATTTTGAGTGCAACAGATAACCGCGCATTCCCATTGTGTTATGTCAATAAACTTTCCGCAAGTGCTGGCAATAAGTTGACAATGTTATCGCAACCACATTAACGGTCCGGTCTCGCACAACACACGAATAAACAATCACGATTATTACTTTTTCGCGCTTAGTAACGTAAAAAGATAAACTATTGTAATTGTTCGCCGAAAAATAGCACATTTTCGACACAAAAACTCTTATTGCCGGACCCTGGTAAGGAAAAAGAGAATAAATCATGTTACTAAGTATAGAAAAAATCCTTTAACACATGGTGAAGCCAGAAACCATGTTTTGTGAGTCCTTAGTACTGACAAATCGATTGATTGCAACTTCTGTCTGTGTCTGTTAATCCATCTGTGCATGACGCTAGCATAAAAACGGTTAACAGATTTTCTCCAAAATTTATATCCCTCAATCGTTCTAGCTGATCTCAGGAATTTAAAACCGAAAATTTAATTTTGGGAATACTTTACATTAAGCCCCTAGGTCTTTTTCAAAGTTTCAAAATAGTGCAAAGGTCTTTTGAGAGATTTGTGCAGGTCCAATTTTCGTTGACATCCCCGATTTTTAGAAAATTGTAAAATAAATTAAAACTTCAAAATGTAAGTTAGAGATTTTTTGTTTCAGACAACGTCTGTTGTAAAAAAATAGCTATTTAAAAAAGTCATGTACAGATTTTCTGAACATCGAGTAGTTTTTGCGTCATTCGAAATTAAATATACGATTCTTTACGACCAGCACTCCATTTTTTCTTTAAATTTTCGTCACTTATATAAAGAGAAGCGATAAAGATGTGTTGCATGTCCCTTTTTCGTGTATTGCTCGGTTTTTAGAAAAAAAACTATAACATTTAAGAATTGATGAGATTTTTGACTCAGTCAGTCTGTTGTACCCAATGAGGTATTTAAAAAAATTCAAGTACAATTTTTGCAACAAAATTTTTCTCAAGTCAAATAAAAAAACCACTTATAACTTTTTCTTTTAATTTTCATGATTTGTGTAATAAGAGACAATAAAAAGTATAGCTCAAGTCATGATTTCGCGTGATGCTCGATTTTTTGAAAACAAAAAAACATTTAATACTACAAACTCAAAGATACACATTTTTCCCAAAGACAATGTCTGTGCTAGAAAATTAGCTCTTTAAGACAGGTTAGGTACAATATTTAGGAAAAACAAAGAGTTTTTGCGTTATTTCTACTTGAAATTAATGAAATATATTTATACCAACTATGGGCCAAGGAAAAATTTGAATGAATAATAAGAAAAACCATTCCAGAACTAACATCCAGGTGATTAATCTGTAATATTTATTAATTTGTTCGAAGTTTTTCTCGACCTGGAGACCAGTCTAATTTCTAGGACTCTTTCAAGGATCTGATCTTGATGAATATGAACGCAGATTTGCCGATTTTTCTTTTAATTGTAATATGCAAAATAAAAATTACCTACATTATATCTCTGATTAATGTTCATTGATTGTCTATTTAGTTATTAATTTTTAGTAACTTTTAATTACAATCATTGGATAGATTAAATCGGAAAGACGACATTTGAAAACGTAGATATTTGGATTCCATGGTCAGAATACTTCTTCCTTGTAGTAGTTTCGCCTAACATGGCATCTCTGCACTTCATTGATCAGTTCGAGTTTTTACGTTGCGTCAGAAGGAAATATTTCGAGTTAATGATTAAATTAGAAATTACGAAAGAATTGAAGTCAGTGCCATTAATAACGTTGTTGACGTCTGACTTTTTTCGAGTATTTAATTATTGTGTTTAAAAATGTAATGCTACAGTACATTTGTCAGATACTACGGTTTCACGAATAGTAAAGCGATTAACACAAATATTATATTTCAAAATTAATTGTTTGTAGCGACAAGAAAATAAAACATGTGAATAAGGTAATGAATTCGTTGCTTCGAATGAATTCATAATGGGATATATTGGACGGCATTTATTTCTGGATGTTCCATTTATTAGTAAAGTTATCCTTGCTTGCCTTGACATGTTTTGGGGTACTTCATAAAAATGTATTTCTAATTTTGCTTGCCTCCTTAAGCCAGAAGAGAAGGTTTAAAGAGAAATATCTTTGAAGGGAAAATTCTTGTTTACGTATCTTCACCATTTGTGAAAAACTAATGTACCTCTCAAATATGTATTGTATTATTTATTAATTTTAAAACTTGTTATGTTGTTTAAATTTACCTCTTGTTACGTCATATATAGAATATTTTCATACATTATACTTTTATTTTTTAGATCGAAGGCAAATTCACTTTTGGCGCCAATGTGCAGAGTATTCGCCTAGCCAAAAGCATGCCCCCTCCTGGCACTCTCGCCGACGTCACCGGCTGGGGCCAAACCTTTGTGAGTTGCAGATCTTGCCACCTTGGTTCCACCAAGAGAATAATGAACAGTAGCGCGCTAACATATGCGGTTTGCAGGAGCATGGTCCTTTTTCTGACACCCTGCGCGTGGTGTCCGTTCCCATCTTGTCTGAAGACACCTGCAAGTGGGTGTACGATAGTATCACCCCTCGCATGTTGTGCGCTGGCTACTCTGACGGGGGCAAGGATGCCTGTGGTTGCGACTCCGGCGGCCCTTTGGTGTCTGACGGCGAGCAGGTGGGCCTTGTGTCTTGGGGCGATGGCTGCGCTCGCCCTTGCAAGCCAGGGGTATACGCCAACGTCGTCAACCTCCGCTCCTGGATCACCTCTATAACAGGCGTCTAAAGCAGCGGTATGACCGCTTTGACACTTCACGGGTAGTATAAACCCTTCGACTCGTCCCGTTTAGCGTACTTTTCCTAGAGAAAATTCTTTATATTTCGTACACATATTTTTATCCATTAACTGCACTCTATTTACTAACATCAGTCTAAAATAATTGTATTCATTTTAGTCATCTGTGTCATTGAGGTTATCTTGAGTCTTCTTGGATAAAAAAATTTCAAATTCAGTTACCAAAAAAACCTCATAAATAATAATTTCAGAATTAACTTAGTATGGCTTTCAGTTCATATAGGGATCAGACACAAATTATTGCTAAAACAGATAACAGATGCTACTTTCCTCAAATAAAGTGACTATACTTTTAAAGTTGAAATTCAAATATAAAAGAACTATTCTTCGCAAATCATGAAAACAAAGATGCATTACGTTAGACCTGCTGTATTGGGGAACATTTCCATTCTAATTGGTAAATATTTCTTGAATATATCGGCTTTATTTGAGTTGGCAATTAAACAGCCCCAGACGTTGGACGACCTGTTGTTAATAGCACATGGATCAATTCGTGTTGCATGTTACCTGTCTGGGTGAAGTGTGATGGCAGACGTGACTCTGTACGAGGCCTGAAGGACGTTGTCCGTTGTACTTCTAGTTGATAGTTGGCGTTGCAGGCGCCAGCGGAAGCTGGCGACTTGTGATTTGCCACCCAGGGTAAAGGACGAAATGGGGGCCTTGAATTAGGCAAGCATTGGTCTATGCATGACTGGCCACACGTAAGGTATTGAAATTAATTACCAGACGCAATTTATGACGCACACATTCACACACAGATAGCCGTGGGCACTGCACCATACACTGAATGTGTTAATTAGCAGCAAGCACAGTTGCAGGGTCAACGTAATATGGTGGTTCAACTTATACTCACCTGAAAACGCTGTGATTGCGTACATCACATAGTCACAAGTGAATCCTGAACGCAGTTGCAGGTAGTTAAAGTCAAGCAAGTTCAAAGACAAAATTGTACCCCTTTAAATACTACATGTGTTGTAAAACACAGTTTGCAGTACTTATAGTTGTTGAACATGTCACAAAACGTCGGTTAAAGGACGTCCCATTGAAATAAACTTGTAACTGATCGTAGTACATATACCCTATTTATAAGTTACACACACAATATATATAGAATCAAGTACGTCAAGCACACAATAAACAAATTTTACAAAATCAGTATAAGTAATAATATACAGAAATCAAGTCTTTGCTGTGGACCGAACGCATTAATATTGAATTCATGACTTTAGAAAATAGTCAAAATACTCCTAATAACCTTTTCTTTTTTAATATTGTGTCATTATCAAAACACCATGCCAGCCTTCAATTCAAGATTGTTAAATTTCACGTAATCAAAACTGTAACATATGCCTTTCAATAAAATGAAAATTATTGATAATTTTTATAAATGAATACGAAACATTCATTAGAACAATCTCATCCACAAAAACAATTTCACCAAGCAATTCATCTACTACTAGAATTAAGCTACACAACATATAAATTTGTGCGTTTAAAATTACTCCCTTTAAATACGTTTACTTATTAATAGAATTTATATTACATAATTTTACATAAGTTATTGATTGCTGGTATAAAATAGAACAATAGAGCACAAATGAACAGATTTGAATCTTTTAAAAGTCTGTTAGTGCTCTAAAATTAACTTTCTTAAAATTTTTAATTAAAAATGTGTATATACCAATATAATATAAATATAATCAAAGAGATCCTGTTATTTGGAATAACAGGATATACACTGTCCCATGTGAAACTAATTTTACTCATAAAATCACTGCTGTGAAACAATTAATGTAACCAAATTAAACCACTTATCTTACAATATTACATCATGTGCACATTAAAAGTGAAACCTTAATAATCTCTTAAGATTAAAAATCATTTAAGATTAAAAACGATGAAATCGTAATCCTTAAAAATGCAATTTTTTTTCAGATTTTCATGCATTACACATTTTGGATAAGTTACTTGCTCAACAACATTATGAAAAATACATAAATTAGAATATCGCTAACACCTATAATATACTACAATACTAATCACATGAGTGCAGAAGAAATCACCATGCGCATTGTCATGTTCTTGGAATTATATACAATACTAATTCTCATATGCTCTTTCGATTAGCAACATCTTTGGAGTCGAGATTTGGGATTTTGTAATTTATTGTGAACACGTACAGGAATATTTTACATTTAACCCTTATTTTTTCCACTTTATTTTCAAAAATTATATTGGATATTAAAGCATGTTACAAGATACATATGTAATCTTCAAAAAGGCATTGAAAAAAATCTCAATGTATTTCAACTTGATTTATCTCAGAACAGTTTTTGGTAGTAGGTTTCACTTGTATTAAGATGATATATTCAAAATCACATGAAGTTCCTAAATGAACAGCAGATGAAAACCCAAAGATATATGATATACCCAGAATTACTTCATGTACTGTAACAGGTATTGATTAGGTTTTTAATTATTAAGAAATGATTTTCATTATTTTCAGTTCGAAAGCAATTTTTTGGTACACATTGATGCGAAACTGAATTGGGGGAAATAATCGGCGACTAAGTCCTACAATTTATACTCTTTACTCAAACATTGGCAAACCTGTATTTGTACCATAATACTCCCTTTCATTCTTCTCATTCCATCAAAGGACAATGTTCATATATGAATGTATTTATATAGATAAAATGCAAGCAACATACTCTTTAAAACTTTCTTTTTAAATTTTTAAATGCATAACTTTGTGAGAATTTAATATTTTGCACGCTTAATTAGGAACACATTGAAAGAAAACATCACTGTTTCTTTGAAATTCAGAATTTATGTCATGCAGATTTACATACATGACTAAATTCTCACCCAAACACGTTCCCATTTTTTCCACACGAATTGTATCAATTCTTCTAACATTCGTTGTAGAGACAGTATTCGAACAATGTAAATCACTCGCGAAAACTATCCATATATCTTACTACATGTACCGGACTCATACTTAGACCCTTCCACAACCCCTCACACTCCAGCCCTTGTGGTTGTTGGAAGAATACATTTCACTAACTAGTTTTAAAAGCTGTATAAATCATCCTGTATAAATATCATCCTGTATAAATCATCAACTTTTGAACAGACAATTAAAGATCTGAATGGACCATGAACAACTCTGTATATACTATGGCATATCACTTGAAATACACAATTCCACAACCACACATCTATATTAAGCGATAACCAAAGTTGACAGTATTATACTTCGTATCATTTCTGGAATGAATTTCACCTCCAGCATGTTATGCACTCTCTTTTCCAGCAGGTAAGGAGCCGTCAGTAAAACAGAAAAAACCGTTACTGAAATTCACGATATATAGTGCTGTCTTATCTTCATAAAACAAGGTTTCTGCATTCACCAGGTCATGCACACACACGTCTTGTTAATGTCCTCCCTAGACAAGAAGCTATGTTATGTATGTGTAAATTTAAGATATGAAGGTTTATTTAACGAATAACTTCTGACTTAAATTACAAGCAAAACTTATCACGCTTACTTTGATTAAAACATTTCTCAACTCTAGAACTCAAGTTGACTGCTACATCTTTAATAACGGATTATTCACTTAAAAATATTATAAACATATTATCTAATCGCTTAGCCCTTTCGTAGCTTTTATTCAGAAACCACCTTTGATTCAGAAACCATATATTTAGTTTCTTCAGCCAGGATTAAGCAGATAATCTACTAAGTTGCTTTTACTTTCTCACAAAACTACGTACCTACGTACTAATTTATAAACAATAAAACATTGTATTACTAGATCTCAACCATCTGCGAGTAAGATCTGAAGGTTTTTGAAATGATAATCCTAGGTTCAGCGCAATCTAGGAACGTGTTGGGCGATCCGCAGCCATCACTCTTGGCCAGATAGAATAAGCCATCTGCAGTACTCGTATGCAGATGTAGGCACTGTTTGACTGCCACTCTGATTTGACAATCTGCTTCCCCCAAAAATAGGCATAAATGGCATGGATAACACCAATTGTTAAAGGTAATGAGGCATTTTGTAGGTATGAAATAATGCCAACGTCTGTGTGGTTTGTAAATGCGCTTTCGAAAGCCGCGACACGATATGAATGCTTTAGATGGAAAGCCGTTCCAGAGAGAGTTGTTCCTCTCAGGTATGTTATTTCATTGCAGATAAGTAAATTCCTCTAATCATTACTAACGAAAGAAATGCTCTCCTCCAGTTTTTACAGACAGGGGTGCTCAATGAACCAGGATTGTTCAAAGGTTGTAATTTGAAATAATGAACATTTCGCAACGGACAATGTCAGTCTGAGGGCCGCAAGATATTCCACCACAATATCAACCAATTCTTGAACTCCTCGAGCACATTTTGTTAAAAGTAGCAGATCGTCAGCAAATGCTAACACGGAAACACTCCTACCAATAGCGTGTATCCTGACATGTTTTCCAAGTCCTCAAGCAGAATCTCCATGATGAGATGAAAAAGGAGGGGGAACAAAGGATCTTTCTGTTTTACTCCCCTACGAACTGGCACCTATATTCCTTTCGAAGGCTTCTTAATGATTATGGAAAAAAGGCGTAAGAGTCCATTACCAAATTGGTAAAGGCGACATAGATCCCTTTCCATAACAGAGCATACCGAACCGCCGCGTGAGGAACAGCAACTACACCACCCTCTGGATTTGTCATGTCACAGACTGCATCTACATTAGTTAGAAGTAAATCACTACATTATAGGATGCACGGTTCGTTACAAGGACCGGCAATAAGATATTTTCTGTCAAAATATAATTATTTTTCGCAGCTTTAAAATTATTTCTCTATATTACGTAACAATTAATAAAGTAAATAAGTTATGTTCTCGTTATAAGTAACCACGTGGTGTTGATTTTTTTACGCAGGTTTTAAAAAAAGTTATGTGCTACATGTAGGAAACAATAAAAACATATTTTCTAAGATTTAAGCCAGCTACAAAACGATTTGTTATCTAAAACACAGCATTTTGTGCCGCAGCAATTAATAATCTCTCAATACTAAGGGTAATACTGGTTATTCATTATATAAAAATATTATATATACTTAGGTAAAAGAAGCTACAGTCAATTACAAACAATTTACTACATTCAATTGACGACGCAGGGATGCAGCGTTAGGATGGAACACGCTAGTGAGCCAACCATGTTTGAACTAGTATTACCTTATCCTAATTTCCAATCCTAATTTAAGATCATTCTCAATTAGGTAGAACATGCCAGTCATACTATTTTACAACAAAATTTGATTCGGCCTTGAACTTTCATAACGTTTCCATGTTTTCCCTCTAAATTTTAGAGTTTAAAACACTACAAACTCAGGATGATTTGTGTTCACTTCTTTTTCTGCAATTACTCTATTAATTATGTAGTAGGGGAATATATATGAACAATAAAAGGCGACTGTTTGGTTTTTTTATGTGAGTAGGATTTAGTTAAGTTTAATATGAATAAATTGTTAAACACTCCTGTTTGGAAATCGATTTTTGCATGTTCTAGAATGTAAATATGAAAAGTGGAAAAAAGAAGTGCTTTCATTCTCTAGCTTTCTTACATTTTTAGTTCTTTTCGTATTCATTTACGGTTTTTATATTGATGAAGTTCCAAGTTACTAGTGTACGTTTGATTCAAAAACATTGATGTATTGATTCAAACAATTCAAGTTATGCAGTTAGATTTGCTTGTATGAGTCTCATTAGTAAGAAATTATTTGCACAGAAAACAGATTTTTTACATTTTCCTAATTATTCAATTTTCTATTTCCCCAGATAAAAAGGAGAAAAATAATGCAGGTTAGTACAAGTTATCTCGTTTTTAGAATTGAGATACGCCTTTTTCGTAAGTACAGTGCAACGACCTTACTTTACATTATATGGCAACGTATCAGGATAGACAAAGAGATTGTGGTCATAGAAAGATGATGCGAGAGCATATTCCAAAATACTCCTTCTAACCTGTTGTGAAGTATTTACTTCGTATTAATAGAAAGATGCATAGTATCACCGATTTTACAATAACATCTATACAAGGAATTTGGTTGGAAGGTGTAGGAAAAATAAATGTCGCTAACACATCCATGAAGTAGATATATATTACAATATTTTATATGAAAAGTAACGAAAAATTAGAACAGAGCAGAACATTCTTTCACTTCTTACTTGGATCTCTACAAATAAGAATGGATATCAGATTCGAGCATGGGAAATTCCATGAGGCGAAATACTTTTACAGCATTTCATACTTACACTAATTTGAAAACTAGAGAATATTAATATCTTAGTAATTCTTATAAAGATTGTAATAGAGTTTCTGTACCAAAACTTGAAGATCCCCAACTGCAATTAGAAAAGCCAAAAGTGGCAAATACGCGTACTTGTGTGCGTGTATGTTTGCCGTGTGAGTAGTGTATGAATCACACCGCAAAACCGCGCAAGGAGATCCACCGGGAAACAACTGAATTGCGCCACCCGAGTACTTTCAGTGGCAGTATTTCTGTGCGAGTGTTAGGCTGTGTGCTGTTTATTGCTTTATTTATTAATGATGAGGAACATACAGAAGAAAAATAGAAAGGTCGTCATCGATGCTGTTGCAAGAATGACTGAGGCTGCGATGGTTTTAACCGTCACACGGAGAAAACGCTCCGAATTGATGAAGGCTACAATAGCAAGGTGAAAGCCAAGGAATTTTAAATATGGTTAAAGAGGAAATCCACGTTGAAGATCCCGATAATTTCAGAAATTACTTTTGGAAGTCCGAGGATAATTTTGATGACATATTTAACCTTATTACAAAGTACATTTAAAATCAAAACACATACATAAGTTCCACGATAGCTCCAAGTGATAGATATGTGTAGAATATGATGAAATGTCTCCCTACGCGACAGATTTCACATTTAAAAAAATATTAATGTTCTCTTTATTTCTAGCTTATCAGTCACCGTAAGATACTTCACGCCATGGGAAAGCTTTAAACCTATTTCGCTTTCCCACAGAACATGTGTGTTTAGAATTAGATAAATTGTGCCCGAGGTTGCCAAAGCCATTTTCAGTCAATAGATGTCTCTCTATGTGAAGTTAAAGTATCCACGAAGATTGTAATTCTTAGTTTACCAATTCATTTTTAACATTAATAAATATCTTTTCTGAACAGAGACTCCACAAGTGTGCAACATGGCTTCCTCCTCCGTGATCGCAACGCAGGCATCTGAGCCGCATGGCCTTCGTGATGCGGAAAACTTTGCCAACTGTACCTTTATTTCTGCCGCCACGCTTGCAATGCGCCGAAAAAGGTCATCGCAAACCTCGACTTCAGTAGCACAAACGTGGTCTTTCATTAACCCCAGCTCCAAAAGCGTTGGAAGTCCCTGAGTTATAAAATTCAGATACTTACACGCTCGGGTAAGAGTTGAGATAAGTTTATCGACAATAGAATGAAATTTCTGGTTTTCTTTGCGTTTGAGCACGAAATGCCAAGAGAATTGAAGAGGTTGTCTCTACTGCGTAATGCTGCACCTGCTGGTAAAGGGAAAGTAATCTCTCCGCTTGAATTGATCGCCAGACGAGGGACAGTGATGCTTTGACATCGCGCGCTTTTAACCTTGAGCTCGCTTCCAGGGCTTCTCGGATAGTATTAGCAACTAAGATTTCCTGAGAAGTGGCGAGCGGTAATCAGGTGGAGCCGCTAGCTCACTTGCTGTAGTCCAAGTTACACGAACACAAGCGCATAGTCCAAACTTTAACGTTTATTATCTACAAATCTAAACGACGAGGAGTAACCAGTTTTTGAAAATTCAATCTGTACATTATATATTGGATAAAAGCCCGGCGTATTAGTAACGAGGATTGCATCATCTTGTATCTTCATAATATGGTCAACTCTTTTATTTTGTTAAACACTAAGCTGATTTTTTTATTGCACACACTTAACTTTTTGATTTAATATACACATTTCAGAAATTTTTTGTACTGCCTACATACTTTTTATCTACAATGTTTGGCAGGTGATTCATCAGTAGGATTGTTTTGTCTCAGATCTTTTGTAGATGCCCTAGGAATGAGAAGGGTATTAACAACGTACTTCAACCACGAACATTTCGGAAGGAATGTTAAATAAATTTTTACAATTTTAAATATTTTTTGTTATTTACCCCGGTAATCACGCGCCGAGTTCCTTCGCAACCAACCATTCAAGCTACGCTTTAAGAGCGTGACGGTCGTTAAAATGCTCAAGAGCCCATTAAAAATATTTTAGCGAACTTTCGAGTTTAGATTTCGCTAGTGCTCATAAACGTTTGAATAAATTTGTCCCTTTTGTCCCACTTGCTATTATTGTCTCATTTCGTCCGGTTCGTCCCTCATGTCTCATTTGTCCCCCATGTTCCATTTGTTCTATTTGTCCCCCTAGTCACTTCGTCCCCTTTCACGTGTCCTCGCCCCCCTTTCATTCAGTCTCGCAGTTAACCTTCCAGCCTTGTTCTCAAAGACTAATTTAGAGGACGTGTTACAAAAATGACTATAAAGTATATTTGTTAAATTAAAAAAAAACACCAAATTCTGCCAATTTCATGTTGTGTATCTAAATGAGCCTCTTTTGATAATTTTCTTATCCTGTGCCCAACATGCCACATACAACATCCCGTCGTTTCCAAATTTTCGTCCAGCAACACCTGCCACTCGTCGTTTTCCTGACTTCTCAAGGCAAATATTGCTGACCTCGCACAGTTTAAAACGTATAAAGCATTTTTTGTAAGTCTTAAGCATTTTTATCTTTCTTAGTTTTTGTTTCATAAGCATGATGGTTCAGTATTACATTTATTTCTTCTTGGCTATCCCAAGACTCAGCCATACGTTTCAACCAAATTGGTCAGGAGTTCTTTAAATTGATCGAGTAGTATAAATTTTGGAGAAAATCAGTTGAATGGGTTTGGCGATATCTTTGACCCCAGACAGATGGACAGACAAACGTTTTGCCGTCAATCGATTTTTCTGTATAAAGGTCTCACAAAACGAAATATAATTATATTACGTGTTACAAGAAGTAATTTACTATGTATAGGAACAATATTTTGTTCCCCAGTTGCATTACTCATACAAGGCCCTAAAAAAAGAATTTTTCGTTCGAAATTTCACCATCTTTGCGACGCACGATTACAATAGTTTTTCTTCTTACAAAGTAATGGCGAGAAAGTAAAAGAAAACTAATCTCTTAGATCTGTAATGTTATGCGAAAAACAGACATTGGAACCTTTTCTTTCGCTAACCAGACAACAAATAACTGGAACAAATTACCTGGAATACTGTTAGAGATTTTACCTCAGATTGTGCGAAAATTCAAAAGTAAATTAAAAAACATAAGTTAAAAATACTAATAATTGTACATATATTAGACTAGAGCCTTCAAATTTTATATTCATTTAGTATTAGTCATAATTTATAAAAAAATGGGTTTTTAATGTACTTAAAATGTACTTAATTTAACGTATAAATTGCATGAAATTTAAATGTATTACTTGATGTACTTGTGGAGAGCTGCCACCGGAATCTTTCCCAAAGCAGTTAATATATTAATATATTTGCTCATATTATTACATCTTTTCATTTTCCAAGTAATGAATACAGTATGAAATACTTCAGGTTGAAACAAGATACCTCAGTCCTATTTGTGGTGAAAGACAGTTTTGTAAGTACAGTTCAAAGACTTTACTTTACAACATTACGTGGCAATATATTAGGAAAGGAAAATAATGAGATTGCAGTAAAGAAAAGATATGTAATCATATTCTAAATCATTTCTTTGAACCAGTTTCGAAGTATTGACTTCATAATATGAAAGACGCTCAATGCCGCAGCTTATACAATACGAAATCCATGTAAGGAATTTGGTTTGTGGTAGACCTAGCGAGAAATATTTCACTACCACAAAGAAAGAACTAATGTAGTTGATATTTCTTGTCATATATTTTTTTTTAAATTAAGCAAAATTAGAATAGAGCAGAATAGTCTGTATTCTACTCCAGTGGAATTTCATTAACCATTTTCATTAATGTTTTTTAAAACTTTTTTTGACAATTCTGAAAGTCGTATGAAACTGAATTTTTTTATATAAAATTATATTTCAGTATTTTATATTATGGCGTCACCAAATAAAATTATAATAATTTCGTATCGAAATAGCTCCCA
>BOPP01000328.1:616700-656789 GCA_017312745.1 Gryllus bimaculatus | reverse complement strand
TCTATCTATCTATAATTCAACCACTGTCTTGAGAATTCTAGGGGGTGGCTTGGCCGATCGTTAACTTCCTCGCTCTTACACACGCATGCACTCAGGTACGCACACACATCCACGCGCAGACTCACACACACATTTCAGTGGGCAGTTCAACGGGCATACTCCGAGACAGCGCTTGTCAGTGGCCCAACGCCGCAGCCCGCGCTTGTTGAGGCAGTCGGGTGGCGGGGGAAGGGTGAGAACATCATGCAGTTCGTATTACTAAGAGAGGAGAAAGATGGGTTAAAGGGTTTAGCCTCGAGCAAGGAGAGCCAGTACAGGCAGTTGCCGCGCGCAGTGTAACCCGAAATCTTGAATTTAAGCATCCCTACTTGGCAGTAATATTTTTTATAACTCAAACTTACAATTCCGAGAGACCAGTTGGAGCTTTGGAACTTATGCAGAGTCAGTGCTAATCAGGGAGAGTTGGGGCGTAGTAAAATGGGTTTGCTTAATGTGATTGGAAAACACTAAACCAACGTGAAGGTCGATACTGGACGTTAAAATGGGGTAGACTCACCGATAGTTCTTCCAGGGATGTCACCTGCACTACACTGATGAGCGTAATTGCAATAGTTGAGGCGTCCAGAATTACTCCTAAGTACTCAATGTCGCTCTCTGCCTCGCTCACACACATTAACACATATCATGCACTGATGCTCTCCAAGGCGTCACGGATTGAATGATTATTTGTTTTTTGAGACGCGTTAACTGATATGATTATTAGACCTGGCCTTGTGGTTCAAGCCCCCACGGTTGTCCAGTACGTGTTATTATCGCGGGAGTGACAGTTAGCTTCCCCCGCTGGACGTTGATAACCGAAACTGATTTACATATCGGCATGCGGGATTTTCCTAACCAGGTATCTCCCACCAGCAGGTCTCGACTCATCTGGAACAAGCTCTAAGCTTTCTTCTGGTCACCACCACATATTTTAGAGGGTAGTGCAAGTAGGTTTAAGTGTGTCCGTAAATACAAGGAGTAAGAATAAAGCAAGAGAGAGGAAGGAAAATTGTAGGCAGTCCATGGCCCGTTTGTTAGGGTTCTCCTCCAACATACTCAACGTGGGATTTTGACGAAAGAAACTACGGAAATAAACTAGTGAGTGCCACCAGCCACTGCAATTCTTCTCTAGACAGAGGATGAATTCGACCAAGCTAGTGTCAAAAATCCTGCCACTATCTTCACTGTAACTGTAGGGCCTTCCGGTTTGAGGCAATGCAATTACATTTGATGCTTTGAACCACCGAAACTTACTTGCATTTTGTTTCTGCAGGAAAACAAACAGGCTAGCGTCCTGCAGTACGTTCACGTGCCGGTCGTGTCCAACAATCTATGTGCCTACTATTACGGATATGGTCGCATCTCCCGGCGCATGCTGTGCGCCGGCTTCAGCCAGGGGGGCAAGGACTCCTGCGAAGGAGACTCCGGCGGCCCCCTGGTGGCTGGCGAAGTGCAGGTGGGCGTCGTGTCCTGGGGGAACGGCTGCGCCCAACCCAACTACCCCGGCGTCTACACCAGCGTGGCCAGCCTGCGTTCCTGGATCGAAAAAGAAACCGGCGTCTAATTCATTTATTGTTTCGTTCTGTTATTTTACTCTAAAAAAAGTTTTGCTCAGGTAATTTTTTCTGCAAGTTGTGTTGTCTATGTCATCGCGCCCTTTCTCGCATTGTTCTAGCTACCTGATCGTGTGTATTTATAAGCAGTAGAGCGCCCAAGCGAGTAGTCTCATGGGGCTTCTGCCTCCGCCAAAACGAATGATGTGTAGTCACAAATGAACCTGTTATTACATATTCTAACGAAAGTTATTTATCCTTTATAATCAAACGCGAAGGCGGATGCCCTGAGAAAATGCTTGGTGTGCCTCTCTTTATGAGGGTTCATTATAATATTCCAAAAATTTAATAGGATAACTAATACGTTTTATTTAATTTATTTATACATGAATCAGAAGTGATCTTTAACGTGCAGGACAGTAGTCATTAGTGACTTATTTACACATTCATTTATAATACTATAGAA
The DNA here is from genome assembly GCA_017312745.1 of Gryllus bimaculatus. NCBI lineage: Eukaryota > Metazoa > Arthropoda > Insecta > Orthoptera > Gryllidae > Gryllus > Gryllus bimaculatus. The sequence continues at coordinate 654,731 of BOPP01000328.1, read as the reverse complement.
TATATTCATGTATATTATTTTTTTTAAAAAAATGAAATAGTAAAATAGTTACATTACAAAATTATAATTTTCAATAGTTAATTATGAATATATCTTTACTCTTATATCTTTAAAAAATATTTAAATATCTTGTTCAACTATATTTTTGTTTTTTTAGAGAAACATTATAAAGCCTATTATCCACCATCCCATTAGCGGAGGGCATATTTTCAATGAATGTTCTCTATTTTTGAAAATAGCAAAATATTTACACAGAAAAAATATTGATGTCAGGGGTTTTTCTCAGAATGGAATATTGTAAAAAATGTAACCTTAAAGTTACGTCTTGTCCTTTTTTTTAAGTCGTAGTTTTTGCGTATTTTGTGTATGAAATAAAGACTACTGACACATTGTTCTAAAAAACATCAGTTTTTCTTTTTCTCCTCAGGTAGAGCAAAAAACACCTTAAAATATCACAGGTCTCATTTACGTTGAACTCGGTCATTTTCAAAAATTTGCAAAATATATTAAAAGAAATAATGAAAGATAGTATGCGCGAAGCAATTTTAGTTCATTTTGAAATCCTTTTGTATAGGTTGCGGTAGTGTGTAGTTCAGTTCCTTTCCTTCTGAATAAATTCTAAATAATCTTCGCTACTGTAGTTCTAGAAAGACGTCAACAAACTTTTGAAGTTCTTCATTTTTTACCGAAAAATTAGGAATGTTTTAAAAAATGTACTTTGGGCGACTATAGATGAGAGCAGGCAAGAGTGTGTGGCAAGTGCAATTAGCTGACCGAGACCGAAGGAAATAGAAAACTAATACGGGATTGTCTGAGCCATTCTGTAGCACCACTAGGTTTACATAAAATTATATCTGAAGAGAAAATGTGAAAAAATTCTGAACAACCTGAAGAAGTTTTATACTCATTAATAATTCAGGTATATTACGCAAAATGTAAATCCAAACATAATAAACGCCATGAGAAAGTAAATATATTTTATAATAAAAAATCTTACATCATTCATAATGCTTAGTGGTACTTTAATTCTCATTAAATATATGGAATTTATCTACTCCGAAGATGTAGCAATGATATTTGTTGTTCTTAACTTGGCAAACAAATATAAAACCTTTTTTGAGTGGTTTGTTATTTTATAATCTGCAACCATATGTATCTTTCGTACAGGAAGCGCTTCGAAACAAATTCATTGGACTGTTACAGAATATTATCATTGCATTTCCTTTACCGCAACCACATTCTTATCTCTCCTTACTACAGAGCTCAAGTAGCAAGGTACACTATGTACTTGTATTAACATGCTTCTTAGATTATACGGAGTGCCTATATTTTTATTTCTTGCCTTACTTCAAAAGAAGAGAAAATATTGTAATTGAGCTCGAAAAACGGAGGTATTTCGAAACAATCTCATATTTCCGAGCCCTAAAAAAGAAAATGTGGATAAAATGAGTTGCTGGATGTACACTATCATGTCAGAATTCCGTTTTGTGGGTCATTGATACTGAAACTAGTTGTGCTACACCAAAGTTTTTTGGTATTATTTATATAGCTGCAATTATCAAAAGTTCAGAGAAGAATAGAATTCAATAAAAGGTGCACATGAACCGTTCTTTTAAAAGTTCCTTCTGGTATCCATGAAAAAAAATGAGGAAAAAATGTTGAGTGTTTTTTGGAAAATTGTTTTTTTTCAGTTTGGCATTAATTTCAATTTACTACTCGAAAATTAAAACTTTTTATTCTCATGTTTAAGAGGGAACTAATTTGACGAGATTCTGCATAAGGCAAACATCTCTATCTTCATTTTTCGAAAGTAACCATTTGCAATTTGAGAAAGTACAGATTTTTCGCCGGAAATGGGACTACCGCCAATGTTTTTACCGTCCAGTGACACGTGAGAAAAATATTTAAAGAATAAAATTGTATCCGTTTTTGAGAAAATGTTTGTGTAAGAATTACTTACATATCTCGTAAAATAACGCCAAATTATTGACATTTCTGAAAAGTTATAAAACAACTTATTTGAATATCCGTATTTAAAAACAGATTTTATTAAGGAAGAAACTATTATCTTCAATATTGTAGTTGTATAGAACAACGCCTAAAAAACTGTTGAACTTTTGCAATTTTCTCAACTAGTGGCGCTAAAAAAGCACGAACCTTCTCCCCCGTTCTTTCACGCTTAATTATGTAAAAAGTATTCACAGTTTTGAAACATTTTAAGATCTTATTTCAAAATCTGTCTTTATGAAACAGATTTTATTAAGAGAAAAATATCTATCTTTAATATTGCAGTCGTAAGAAGACTTAAAAAGTTTGAACTTTTGCAATTTTCGAAAAAGTGGAGTTTTCAATGAACAAGACACCAGCACCTTTATGTTAAATGCCCTTCACACTCCGCATCAATATAATGTAATCAAAAACGTTGGAGCCATATTTTGAAAGTTTAGAAAATGTCCCATAGCCTTCATGTAATATACTCTCTAAAACTGAAATATCGGTTTCAAGTTCTAGGGGCTGCGACATCAGCCAGATCAATTAGGGAACAGCAATTTTGGAGTAAAGTGGCTGAACGGTTTAGCCTCTAGCGTTGTTCACAGTCGCACAGACGTTTCCCTCATTCAATTTTTCATTATTAAGGACCCACAAAACATGGATTCTGGCTACACCACGTAATATGGAATTTTTTCTAAATTTAGCAACTGGCTTTATCTACTTTTTCTTTACCAGGGCCCTGTATTAAGAGTTTTTCTGTCGAAAATGTGTCGTTTTTCCGAGGAAAATGTCTTTCTATCTACTCGCTAGGAAGAAAGAAAAAAATGCATGTCTGTTGATAAAAATATATTTATCAATGTAAATACTAAACGAAAGTAAAATAAAATGTGTCAACTTATGTATGTTTTAAATGATCTGCAAAATGGCAAAAGTAGCCATATTTTAAAAGAATGTTGATTACTTAGAGCGTTGTTGGTAGCTTTTAATGCTTAACTGTGTTTTTACTGTTGGTATGGAAACGAATGGTTTCAGAATGCATCAAAGGCATAGAATTAACATAACAAAGAACAATTATATAATTCCACTATATGGCGCTGCAGAACAAAATTGCGCTTAATTTTAATTCATGTCCCATTCCAAGTGCTCCGCTTCACTGTTGCCGAGGCGCAGGACGAGGCCAAGATCAGGGCAGAGAGGCGGAGAAAGGCAGGAACACGTGCAAAGGGAGGGAGACAGACAGGAAGAGGAGCAGGGAGACGTAGGCTCAAAGAGAGAGACACAGTCAGACCGACTGAAAGAGGGACAGAGAGAGACAGAGACGGAGAGAGACGGAGAGAGACGGAGAGAGAGAGACGGAGAGAGAGAGACGGAGAGAGAGAGACGGAGAGAGAGAGACGGAGAGAGAGACGGAGAGACAGACGGAGAGAGAGAGATGGAGAGAGAGACGGAGAGAGAGGTGGAGGGAGAAAGAGCGAGATGAAGGACGGAATAACGTCTGCCGGGTTCAGCTAGTTAGTAATATTACTACATATTGTAATTTTATAAAATTATTGAATTTTATAACCGGTAGACATTTATATTTAATACGGTCAAATGTAACGGCTAGGTAAAGCGAATTGTCCTTAACACTCTTACAAAATAAATTTATTTAGATCAATGTATTTCCTTTCCTCATTGTGCATTCGTGCATTCATTATGCGTGTTATTCCGCACTTTTTAATAAGGCACTGTTATAATTAGAAGTCGTTTTGTCTCCAAAAGCGGTTGATGAGAATTACATGCGTATTTTTGTCTGAATGATTACACAAAGAGTAATTGGTGTTTGGATCTTACAGGATACCAGAGTGTGTGCCGATGGTAAACACGGATAATGAGACGTACTTGGCATGTCGTTCAATATTTACGCGATGTACGTACATCGTCAATATGTTTGTAAATGTGGAATCGTGATAGTGTAGAAGAGAAATGCAACAAAATCGTTGTCATTAATATGAAATAAATTCCTAGTAAAACTACTTTCTTCACTGTACGCGTATGTGGCAGAGATATAAAATGTCATTTATCGGCGAGAATAACTGTGATAATTGAGCAAAAGCAAGTTCAATTTTTCCTTCTGAAGAGCTAGACTACAACTTGCTCCGTTTCATGTAAGACATCACTGCTCGCAACGAGGGTCCCAACTGGTTTGACGATAGTCACAAAGGGTGATGAGGGGTGCGGAGAAGAGCTGGGTAGGAAGGGGTGATGCGGAGCATTTGGCGGGGTGAGGGGAAATGTAGATGAGAGGGAAAGAATGGGGTGAGTACGTTTACAGCGGGTTTGTTTTTCGATGGCGTGACTGTTAGGGTACCGGGCTGGGATACCAAGTTCTCGGTTTCCATCACGAACAAAGCTGCGTATTTGTAAGGTCAACAAAATCTTACGTACGACTTCCTCCGTATGAGATCTAAAGCCGGATGTCCGATATTGTAGATTTACTGCACGTAAAATATTTCTCAACCCTAAACGAAAGCCTGTGACCTAAATTCCTATCGCGTCTCGTCGCCCGAGTGCTAGCTATTTTCTCTGCTAGAGAGTAAAAGGTGCGTAGAGAAGTTCAAGTGATCAGGTGGAAGATGAAGATGTGAGACTCGCTTTGTAAAATAAGACATCACTGAATTGAATTACGTTTATGATTTCGAGCACATTCATTCTACTTATCTCATAAGTCTCCTAAATGTAGTACGCTTAATATTCCTAAAGTTAAAGGTGCTCCCGCCTAGAACGAGTGATCCGGTGCCAATTTACATAGTTTTTGAGATTTCCCTGACAGGAGCCGGAACTACCTCCCAAAACCAAAATATCCATTTCAAACGAACAGGGCTTCGGTTAATTCAGACGAGATCCGGTGCCAACCTACACGTTTACTGGCGGAGGTTTCCCCATCCAAGTTTCTCCTCCACCCTAGCCGGGACAAGCTTTAAGATCCCGACCGACGTCCTGACATGAGTGATAGTGTAACGCATGGAAGGATAAGATAAATAGACGGGGATTTTTAAAAAAAACTGCGCGTTTTTCTGCGGTATTTGCCAGATATTGATCGCAGAAATACACGGAAAACTATAGATGAGAGCAGCCGACCGTTAGAATTCTTATTCAGATAGTTATTAAATTCTTCCCAGAGTTGCAGCTAGTGTCGGAAAACAGACACCCTCGTGACTCAAACCCTTGGACCTCCTGGGCAAAGATCCTCGGAGACGTGGTGTTGCTCCCGGGCTTTGCAGACGGTGTGAGAAAGAAGGGGCGGAGGCGGGCGTCGGGCGGGGGCGGGAAGAGAAGAGAGGGCGGGGGCGGAGGCGAGTGGGAGCGGGGGCGTGCGCAAAGGGCGCGAGGGCTACTTGGCGAGTCCCTTTGCCGGCCTTTGGCTGTCACGTCGCGTGGGGAGAGCGCCGCGTCACGTGTGTTGAAGGGTCCTCGGGGCACGTCCTTGCAGCCCTTCGCCCTTCGTCCCCGTCTCTCCACACTCTCGCTCCGGCCCTTCTGCGCTTTCTTTGTAACGTCTTGGCCGACAACATGACTATGAGTTAAGTGACCGTCAACGTCTTAATTTCTTGGATAAGTCCTCATCAAGTGCCGCTGAGAATTTACTCATCAATGACGTCCAGTTCTTGAGGACATTTATTGAATAAATAACAAAACTTCTTCTTTAAGACTTTGTATTTTTCCAAAACAATATACACAATATCCTGCTATCTGCAATAGATCAATTTTCTACGAATGGTTTTGTAGAATGGAGTAGTCGTTTTCTACGAATGGAACAGTGCGTGTTTTCTACATTAAATAGTCGTTAATATTCACAGGCTGTGCATCAAGTCTCGAAACTCGACAATAGTTTTCTTCTAAGTTATTTCTGTTAACGAGTGGTGGCGGTCATTGTAACTCATTCCACGGATAATCTTTCGTTACCATTCATATCTAAGTATGCCCTCTTAATTTGGGAGACCAATCATGCACCCATCCTGCCTGCATGATTATTCACAAGAAAGTCTTGGATGTACGCAACACAGGAGTTACTAGAGATAAGTTGGAACTAGAAATACGCATAATTGTGCTTTTAATATTCGAGTCCCGACGGCGGTAAGAGTTTTGACACCAGATACATAGATAGGTCAATTTCAGTCTTTGTCAGGAGTCCAATGCTAGCGGCCGGCGCCGGGTCTGGACGTCCAGCAGTAGATCATCGCCACCTTCCAAGATGAAAATGCACTAAATGTACGGGACTAATGACCCTAGTAGTTGACGTGCCCGAAAACACTAATCAATCAATCGAACAAATTTCTCATTCTTTCATTATTCCAGTTGAGTCGTACCAATGACCGACAAAGCTTATGCAGGTATGTTACGAAATTATGAATTATAAATTATGTTATAAACCCAACCTCAATGATTGTGAAACACAAGTAGAATTATTCGAAAACTCTACTTCTATATGACGCATAAATTTCTTATGCAATGACATCTGCATTCACATCATTCACAAACTGTTGAACAAACATATTTTGAATTTCTCCCAAAACGTATTTATTGTATTTTAAAACATCCAGTAATACAGCATTCTCAGAGCGAAATGTCCCTGCTATCGACTGGTGTAGACTATCAACTTGTCAGGAGGCGCGCATGAACTGGATCTCCAATCATCGCTTAGCCCGAATTCGATTTCAAAGAGTGAGCAAAAATAAAGTTTGTTTATATCTTAAGCCAAAAAAACATCAGTCGTATGACAAAACTTAACAACTTAAGAAATACTTACTAATAGAAAAAAAACATTATTGTAATATAACATTTTAATTATTTAAAACAGAAAAATGAGGCGAAATGATAAAATGCTCTGTTGTTCTGAATGTTCCCGACATTAATTTTCCAAACTAGAAGAAGAGTATTGATTATAACATTGGTTTTGAAGTAAAATATGTTTACAACTTTGAGAGCAACATAACTTTTAATTCTTATTGATATTTATATCCTATTTTAAGTAACTAAGACTTATGTTATTGAAAATATTAGCTATTAAAAAATTAAATTATCATCAAGCTGCTCTTTAATTGGAAATATTAATAAATATTTGCCAGTTACCATGTAAGGAATTTAAAATGTCAATCGTCTCTTATATTTGGGCTCATGTTAGAGGCGCAATGAAGCAGCAGACCCCCAACAAATATTTACCAAACGGTAAATTAGACCAAATATTTTGCGAAGCGTGAGCACGCGGACGCAAGGCGCGAACAGCGAGAGAGACACGGACCCCGACCGCTCACGCAGCGCGCGGCGCATCGACCACCGGTATCTCGATGAGCATCAAGAGGGCGCGCGCGAGGCCCGGCGGGGGCGGCGGCGGCGGCGGGGCGGTAAACACAGGTACAAGAGCCTCATTACCCGGGAGGGGGCGCGGTCGCCGGTGTCTGGGAGCGCGCCGGGTGAGCGAGCGTAGTGCGGGTCGCATCATGGACCTTGTGGTACGCCCGGCTGCAGTGCCGCCCGCCAGGTGAGTGGCATCGAAGACGGAGCAATTTCGTCTCTGGAGTACTTACGCTCGAAAGAAGTTCAGTGTTAATGAATTATCAATATTCCTTATTAATGAAAAATAATGTTCTCTAGATTGTTAAGACAACCTAGAAGTATTGGAACGTATTGTAAATATGATTCATCTCCAAAATACGATCACAATACGATCTAGAAACATTGGACCCAAAAAGAATTTTTAACTTTGCTTTGACTTATAAATTTAAACAGACGTCACGATGTATTAGTGCTTATTTATGTTTCAAAGATGGTCAAATAACTTAGACATTCAATGTGCACAAATATTTTGGTAATTGAGTTATAATGAAATATGTTTTATTACACACTTTCACGATGATTATTGCCGTTATTTATGAGATGTTAAGTGTAAAATAGTTTTGTAATTTATTTTGTTCGAAATTGTCACATTTTCTGATTATTTTCCTCTTTGAAGAAAATAGATATTTTTCATGCATTTACAATTTTTCGTATCGGTCAGGCTTAGTGAAGGCTGCTAATAAGAAAAGTCTGGAAGAAGATTTGACTGAAATGTTATTTTCTGTATAATTTTCAGTATTCTAAGACAGAAAGTAAAGTCATTCATCTGCAAATTATTTCCAAAAATATTCATTTGGAACATATCGATTCTAATTAGTATTCTCATGTACCATCGCGAACTAAAACTAAATGACTATGCATACCTAAAATTAGGTAGATACAATGTCTTTGAAGTCTTATATTATGAATTTAAGGTCAAAATGAGATAGCGATTTCAATCTAGGAACCAAAGCGTAATAGTGTTCTGATCTAAAGCAAAATTGATTTGAGCTTGGTATTATATCTTAGTCTTTAGGTTGATTGTGGATCTCAAGTCAGTTGTGCAAAATTAAAATGTGATGAACACAACGAGCGGTACTTCTGTACTATAAGTAACATTTCTGAAAATCAATTTTAGAACTAATCATATTAATTGAAAAGTGGGTGTGAGCTGTAATAACAACCAAGAATCGTTCTTTTGAAATTTAGAGCCGTTAGAAACTCTATTTTTCAAAAGAGTGATTTTCCGTCCAAATGTGCTTACAATCAAGCTACGAATGTTGGAAGCAAAGAATTGTTTAATAATTTAACACAAGAGTATCATTTTTCTTTCTAAATGTACAAGTTTTCAAAAATGTTTTACGTTTCATATTGTATCGAAATATGACGTTTCACGTACTATTTACACGTAACAACTCTATTAAGTTATTAATATCATTAATGGCAATAACACTCTTTTTGAATAATTTACAGTTTAAAAAAGGTTTATTCTAATCGATGTCGGTAAATCCAAGACTTAGTTGTCAGTTACATTTGATCTATCCTAACTGTTTGGATCACTATAATAGTGTTAATTAGTATTATTTCTGCCGTAAAATTATGTTTTCCGTTGTTATGATTTTTAGTGCAAAATTGGCGTAGCAATGTTAATTAAATGGACCTTCCCATTCCCCAATAACAAAATATCAGTTCGAAAGACAAATTGCTGATTAAGATGTCGTAATCTAGCCAGTTTGAATTATCGAAGCTTAACTGCTACGTTCGTCGCCCTTGCCTTCGAGTCGTGGCTGCAGGGGCGTCGTGGGCGCGCTGTGGCTGCTGTGCCTCGCCGCCTGCCCACCGCCCTGCCATCCGCGTCTGCGCGCTCCCTCCCCGGACGCCCCTTTCGCGGGGGTGGGCGCGGTGCTGGGCCGCTGGCTGGCGCACGACCACGGCCAGGGCGCGGTGCGCACGTTGGCGGCGGTGCTGTCCGCCCCCGGCCCCGCCCCCGCCCCGCTGCCCGAGGCGCTGTTGGCGGCCCTGCACCGCCACGCGGTCGTCGCCCTGGGGGTGCTGCCGTCGCTGCCGCGCACCCGCCCGCCGCTGGATCCCGCGCTGTCCTACCGCTACGAGCTGCTGCTCTTCGGCGACGCGGCCGGCCTCGCGGCCGCCCTGCCGCGCGCGCCTCTGCTGCCCCAGTGGAACCCGCACGCGCGCGTCTTTCTCGTGCTGCCCGGCCCGGCGCCCGCCGAACGCTTGCGGCGCCTCGTCGCCACCTGCATCCACAGCCACCGCATCTACAACCCAGTCATCGTCGCGCCGCGCGGAGCGGGCGCCGTGCGCGTGTACACGTTCCACCTCGTCAACTCCAACGGGCACGTGCACGTGGTGCTGGATGAAGTGGTTGCCCCGGCGCAGTTCGAGAGCTTTTTCGGCACTTTGAAGGACATGAACGGATACCCCATCAACATCACCATGTTCCCCACCGTCCCATACGCCGTGCTGGCCAACGCGTCCGGGGGCGGCGTCACGTACGGGGGCTGCGACGGCCTCATGATGCGGACCATCGTCGAGAAAATCAACGCCACGCCGCGCATCTTCGAGCCGGAGAACGGGCAGTACTACGGCGTGCGCAGGGCGGACGGCAGCTACACGGGCGCGGCGTTCGACCTGGCGAGCGGGCGCGCGGACATCGCCTTCAACTCGCGCTACGTCAAGTACGAGTGGCGCGAGGACATCGACTTCACGTACCCGCACGACAAGGGCAACATGGCGGTGATCGTGCGCAAGGCGCCGCTGGTGCCGCTGTACCTGCACCTCTTCCTGCCCTTCCCGCCGCTCACCTGGGCCGCGCTCGCGCTCGCCTTGCCCACCGTCACCCTCGTTTGGTGGTGCGTTAGTTGGCTTCTCATTACCACAAACACATAGTCCGACAAATGTTACAAACTTCTACATGCATGAAAGGCTGGCCGAGGGTGACGCTCGGCCGCGCTCGCGCTCGCCTTGCCCACCGTCAAGCTCGTTTGGTGGTGCGTTAGTTGGCTTGTCATTACCACAAACACATAGTCTGACAAATGTTACAAACTTCTACATGCATGAGAGGCTGGCCGATGATAGAATACTTCTGCACGTAGGGCGATAAGCGATCACGGTTTACTAATGACTATGCGCGGAGAGAAATCTTACATAAATAAGTAAAAAATTGGAAATATTTAATATTACTGGTAGGCAACTATTTGAGTACTGGCGTTAAACAGGTACTCGACATCTATTTGAATGCGGTAGAAAAGGTATATGTTGAATACCAGTGTGCGATGATGTATCTAGCTATTGCGATGCTATGTTCAAAATTGCAATATTTGCTTCATACATAAAATTTCTTACTTCTCATTCATTTGCAAAACGTAATCAACTTCCAACCTCGTTGACGCTCTACTTAGCAATTGTTCTAAGCTGCTATAAATATTTTTATTTTAAATGAAGGTAGAAGAATTACCTAATTAGCGATGGACATTCGATAACCTCGTTCATGTGTTAATTCAAACAGATGCGAAATGTACGTCTGTACTTAGAACTGAATATTTCATTCAAACAAAACTATAGGAAGGTATAATACATCTAAAATGTGATTTTTGAGTTCCCATTTAAATACTTGCTGCAGAAGTAGGTTATGTTCCTCCGAAAATTACATTTTGTAATAAATACAAAATCTCAGGTTTCAAGAATTGGACTTTATATAAGAATTTAACCCAAACATTTAACTGAAGCGTAGAATAATACTTTTTCTTACGTCATTAATTGAGATATTCATCTCAACATTAAATAAGCTCCATTGATTTATAGACTGTTATTGACTTCGGGCACGTCAATACTGAGGCCATTGGGCCCATAACTATAGTGCATATTTTGGCTCGGTACGTGGCTGTGGTCTATCGTTCGCTTGCCAGATCCGACGCCGACATACCGTGGGCTAGCCGGGTTTTCCCAACAAGATATCTGCCACGAGCGGTGCCACGCCACAGTAAGCTCTCAGCTCCCGACCGGTTTCTCGGCATGTGTGGTAGTGTAGTGAATGTTAGTGTAATGTATTTACTAGGATGTCCGGGTGACGCCTCGTCCATGACGAAGGTGCACCTAGTAAATACTGAATCCGGCCGCGGAAGCCTTCGCTCTCACGTTAGTGTAATGTATGTAAGGGGTGAAGATAGGACAAGGAAAAAGAAGGAAAGATTGCGCGCGGTCCGAGGTCAGTGTGTTAGGGAATTACTAAATCAACTCGACATTAATTTCATATGTGGTATAATATCAGCCCATAACACTATTTTTAATAAATACATTTTCCCACAGATTTACTAAATCTGGCGCTAATAAAAACAATATGAAATTATTTTCTCTTTTCATGTTTCCTCCATTTAACTACAGGGGTATAAAAGGTTATGTCGTCCGTTTTTGTGTGCAGGGCGGTGCGTCGCGCAGAACAGCGATTAATGCTACATCGTGGGGACGCTCAGAACTCTACCTTACAATACGTGCACCTCCTGACAGTGAGCAGCTTTCTGTCTATGAATGTCACTTCCCCACGAACCTATGCCGAGCGAATTTTCTTCGCCTTCTGGATCATCTTCAGCATGATCGTCACCAGCACGTTCCAGGTAACACTTTCCTGCCGAACGTGAACTACTACAACTATAATACACAAAAGCATTCTATTCGTTTGACTATTAATTATTAATTCAGCTGCATCAAATTGATTCGTATAGTTGGCATATTTAGGTATTAAGGCTTAGAACATGTGAGCATACTTTAAAGGATTTAATATCATTTGATGAGTGCGTCAAGTTACTAAATACTCTTCCGGCAGTAATTATTTATAATCACAAAAATGTTTATTGAGATAGTAAACTCGTGAGACGTTTTTGCATGCATTAAACTCTTCATCTATAAGAAATGTATTTTGTTTCTATATTTCCTTAAGTACTAAAAACACATATTTGCTGAAGGATGTAGCAGTAAAGCGAAGGACATAATGTGCGATTGTAACTGCTTAAAAATCCACTAAAATTCCAAGATCAGTAGTTAAATTGGTGGAGGAGTGACAATATATCTTTGTTCTAGATGTTATTGTTTGGTGGATTTGAAGTAAAATCTAACACCAGAAATGATATAACACATAACAAATTTGTATACTATTCTGTAGTAATATCTTCGTTTCATGTATTCGTCGCAATACCAATACCAATACCAAGACCGGTTCTACGCACAAGTGGAGGGAGCGGCGATGGGGTCGCCCCTATCACCCATCGCTGCCAAATTTTTTATGGAAGCATTCGAGACTGAACTCTAAGGAACGCCCAGTACAAACCGTCCCTCTGGATCGTATGTGACGGACACTTTTGTAATCTGGGCCACACGGACCGCAACTACTTGAGAATTTCTACTGTGTACCTGAACAGCATCCACCACAACATTAAGTCACAATGGGAGACTGAAATGCGACAATTGCCTACCTTCTTGACGTCCTCGTCAGCAAACGGGAAGATAGGCACCTTGGACACTCGGTCTACCGTAAAACCAACCACACGATAGATACCTCCACGCGGATTCGCATCACCAATCCACTACAAAAATAGGGTGTTGAAGGACGACTGTTTACAAGAGCTCTGAATGTGTGCGACCGACGCTCTCTCCCTGAGGAACTTCGAAAGCTTGAGACACACCTTTAGAGCTAACAGCTACTCCCGATCTGCTATCAGCGAGCGCTCGCTCGTGTCACGGGCCACCCCAAGGGCACGTGGTTTCGAATTCGCACAACGACGATGCCTCCACGCTAATCCGGAGACAGAGAGACGACCAGTACTAGATTAGTCGTGCTTCCGTATATCCCAGCGTCACGGATCGCCGTTGGAAAACTGCTTCGAAGAACAACATCCGGACAGTTTCACATCTCCCGACAAAACTGCACAAGACCCTGTACGCATTAAAGATGCTTTACCACTCTCCAGCGGCAGCGTTTACGAAGTTCCCTGCAGCTGTGGGCAGAACGGTATTTCGGCTGAGACGGGGCGCACGTGGCGTTGAACAGGTTAGGGAACACATTAGTTATTCAACAAAAACCCAAACCCACCGTTCGCATAGCACTCCACTCCGAGTGCACAGACATGCTATTGAATTCGATAAGACCCGGCTCCTACACAGTGAAAAATCGATACTGGCCTAGACGCGTAAAAGACACAATAGAAATCAGTAGACGCCACAAAACATCAACGCGGATGCAGCCTTAAACTAAGGCGCCACTGGAAGTATATCTTCCACAGATGCCTGACGCGCGGGGGACTGTTCCTCTCCGTTCCGATCTCTAGGACGGCGGGTGCGAGGCCCGGGTTGGCCCAGACCGCGAGCCAATCAGAGGCCAATCACGGCGCCAATCACGGCGCACTTGCGTTTACCCGTTAGCTTTATTATGTCAGTACCCTGAAGAAGCCTGCGACATGACAGGCGAAACTTCGGCCTATCTGCCAACGACGCGGCGTCACCCGGACAGCCTAGAAGTAAATCAAGTGAGTTGTAAAGTCAGTGAGTTAAAGACAATAGAAATGAAAACAACTGAAATTTAAGACACTAAAAAAATAAGCTGTTGAAATTCGCTGACACGATACGCGTTACACATGCTGACATGGTAATTGAATTTATAAAATATTTTGTCATACAGAAGTGCCAAGAAAAACAACTTAAATATTTAATATTGATATTTGGTAACTTATTAATAAGTTTTGCTGTATGAAAAAGCCTTTATGACTTGTTTGACAATTTCAGGGATCCTTGGTCAGTTATTTGGCGGTGCCGAAGTTTTTAAAAGACATTGATACTCTGAAGGAGTTATATCATTCGGGGCAAACGATCTTGGTGTATCCATCAGTGGTGGATATACTGCACCAGAACTCGGATCCAGACTCACTTCTTTCGAGGATGCAACATAAGTTTGTGAAATTCGAAAATTTCCACGATATGCCAGAAGAGGTGAGGGAATGACCTTTTACTAAATTTGCAGTATTCGTAATTTTAGATACTGATATTTGTATGTTACTGTGCGCATATGTGTACGTACGTTAATGATGTTTTATGAATAATATCTTTCATATAACGCAGCCATTACGCTGTGCTTGCCCTATTGTTCACAATTATGCAAATTATTTTAGTATACGCTCGTCATAATCATTACATAATTAATATTTCTCTACAGAACAAGGTACAGTCAAAATTGAACGATATTTTATTGACAGGCAGATTTTGTGAACAATAGTTCATTTTTAATGCATAAATTTCGATTTTTTTCTGCAGACGTTAATGCAAATTGATGAACGCGTGACACGCATTCAAAAAAGACAAATGACGGTAGCGCATGCGGAAAGCATCCCACATGTAGTAAAATAAGAGATTAGGTCGGTGACGAGTTGAAAGTACGTAAGTCATCGAGTGTTTTGCATTATAGCCTGTTAATCTGCAGAAAACACATTTATGCCAGATGGTGTTATCATCGGAATTGTTGAGGGAACGAGCTACCTAGGAATGAGTCAATAAGGCGCGTCAACTACTATGAATATTAGCTCTGTGAGTGCAGTGCGTAATACAAATCGAGAGCTTTTGAGTGTTTCTCTGCCACTGAATCGTGAGATCCGGCACCAATCTGCGAGTCAGCTTGGGAGATTTCTCCAGATCTAGCCGGCACTGCCCAAGCCGAAAAAATCTTTAAGCTTCCGACTGGCCATCTGTCATGTGCGGTAATGTAGTGCATGTAAGTGTTCGTGTGAGTGGTAATAAGGAATAATATGTTGAGGGAAGGTGGCGAGGATATTCAAGTAAAGATCGCTCCTCTTTGTAAGAATAGTACTCCGGTATCCGCCTGGTATCGATCTGAAAAATCCCTGGGAAAATACCGGCCAGAACGGCTTCCGTTTACAATGCTCCTCCAGACAATGGCTGAAGCCGTCCTAGCTATTTAGCGGGTGCCGAATTCCACCACCGCTGGAACCCGAACCCTTAGGGCCTGCCGATCAGAAACACTGCAGTGGTTAGTGTTGTTGACGTGAACAAACTCAGCTGGTCCTGCTAAATTTAGTTATTTCAAACATTGAAATAGACATTTGTTCATTCATTTCTTTCAATTATTTTTAACAGACGGTGTTCTGATAAATACTTTATGAATGATCAATTAAATGCTCTTATACTGTTTTAAAAATGCTTTAAATCAAAGAAACATGATGTAAAATATTTGATCAAAACCAGTTCATATGAACAATTCAAGCTGTTTGATATGTTACTGACGTGATCGAGACTTTTTATTTGCGTTCCAGTGAACTCAGCCTGCAAACGTTTGATTTGGACTGTTCTTTACTACGTTATATCTGACTTTAGTTTTCGCAAAATCGGCTTAACAGTGAATGGCGCTGACAGGTGCCACAGAAATCTTAGATTACATGGAGCGGCTGCCATTACAATTTCAATGAAGTTGAATAAGCTACTCGGGAATTCTGCGGAGAACATTTGTGGCATCACGTAGAAATTATATGAAGCAATTACCATTAAAATTATATTAAATTCGTGAATTTGGCGAAAAAAATGCTTTAAAAAGACGGAAAATGTAACAAATAACTTATTAGTCGAAATAAATGAAAAATGTAAAAAGTCATATAAAAATAGATTATTTCCTTTTCTCATAACATAAAATTAACATCTATACTAAAAGGCGTTGTTCTAAAATGAAAAGAAAAAAATCATTAAAACTCGCTCCCTACTTATAATATTTAATAATAATTTATATAATGTTATCTACGCAATCTTCTTGAGCCCTCATTTTGCTAGGAAAGAGAGAAGTGAGCACGGTTGGTAGTTTTGCCGACAGGACTATTAAATCAAATCTATAGTTTGTTTTTCGATGTAAAATATTTTCTAATATACGGAAGCGAATATTTCTGGTAATTAGATTTGGTTAATAACGCTCGTCGCCAACATTTATTCTAAGTTTAACTAATGTTAGGAAAGGAGTGGGTGTAAGTATTCCCGTTCCAAAGAAACGTGCACGTATAATATTTCTAGGGAGAGCGTAAGTTTTCGCCACCGGAGTCAATAACCATTCGGCTGTCCGGGTGACTCCGCGTCCTAGGAACACTGCCGCCATTTTGCATCCTTTGAAACGTACTTCGCCCTGCGGAAGGTCATCGAATCGTTGGCACCAGTGCCTAGAGTCCCCGGGCAGCGAAGCGGTAAGCAGCCAGAGCGTGATGCGAAGGAACTGCTTTTGCGAGGTGCTGTCGCGCGCGGGAGTGGCGGCCATGGTGGAAGAGCACATGGCCGGGTTCCTGGTGCGCGAGCGCGGCTACGCCACGGCGGAGGGCGCGCCGCGCCTGCACGTGGTGGCCGAGCGGCCGCTGCACGCCTTCCTGGCGTACGGACTGGCGCGCGGCTCCGCCCTGCGGCCGCGCCTCGCCGCGCTCGCCGCCGCCCTCGTGCAGGCCGGCCTCTACGCCAAGTGGCGCCGCGACGCCGTGCGCGCCGCCGAGCTGCAGGGCCGCCTCGCCCCGCCCCCCGCCGCCGCGGCTCCTATTTGGTATTGATGTTGGCGATTGCCACGCGAAAGCTTCCGCGGCTCGAACCCATAAGATTCTGGCAGGAAGCCTCTGCGGACATTTAAGGCGAAACGTTCTCTTTTTCAACCAACGACGCGGGTATCCCCGGATTGCCCCAGCATTAATTTGTCAGTGGAAATTGTTTGGTGAGTTTTGAGGGAAACGTTACAATTATGCGAAACGGTTTTCTAAAGCTCCAGAGTCGGACACTGATTCTTAGATATCACCGCCATGAGATTTCAGCGGGGGGATATCACCACCACCTTTCAGGATAAAAATACCTGCACTGCACATACGGGACCAACAACCTGTAGAAGTTGACGCGTTCTGAATGACTAATCAATCAATCGTCTAGCTTCAAAATCTTTTCATGAAAATTTGAATTATAAATAAAAGTTTCAAAAAAATACAAGGTAAGCAACATTATAATTCTACCTATTTTCACTCCACAGAAATAGAAAAGTTATTTTCATCGCTAAAACACGTGAATATTTGAATTTTTTATGGCTAACAAAATAGTGACATCTTCCTTGGAATACTTCTTCCACTACTAGCAAAAGTGATCAACAAAACGTGCGCAAATTTATTGATTAGAATTTCTGGGTGTGTCAACTGCTAAGGCTATTAATATCGTAAGAGTAGTGCATGTTTTGTATCGCAGAAGGTAGCGGTGATCGGCTAGTGGGGCTTTTTCCCAACCAGAAATCTCCCACCAGCGTGACACCATCCAAGTGGGACCATATCTCCAAACTGATATGTCGATATGTGTGGTAAAAGAGTGCATCTTTGTGTAAATGCGTATGTAAGTGATAGGATAAGGTCGAGGAAAGAAACATCGCGCGCGGTCCGTGGCCCGTTTGTTAGGGTTCTGCTCTGACATTTGCCTAGCGTTCGCAGTTGCAGAAACCACGGAAAACTACCGGTCTGAGCATCCGACCGCAAAAATTATTCTTCAGACAGCAGGTGAATTCAACCTAGCTATATAGCTTGTGAATTGAAAATGTTTGCAATGGACTTCCAAGTATTTCCAGAACGAGAGATCTAGCCCGGCTGTCTAACAAACTGTGGTCACATGAAATTAGTTAAAAACTTATATACCACAGATGCTTTTGGTCTTTATTATTTAGGACGGCACATAATAATTATTATGCTGATGAAACATCCATTGACATTTCTTAAAATATTATATGAACTTTTATCTCTACATTAAATAAATTATTACATTAAAAATGTAATAAGTTTAAGAAAGAAAACAGTAAGTGTTGCCATCAGATAAATACATAAAATGTGCCTTCCAAAATAATCAAGTCATGAAAATTTGTTGTCTATATGTACAACCAAAGGACGAAAAACCAATATGAAATCAATTACAACTTTGCCACTGAATGTTTGCTATTTATATGTAGCTTTATGCATCAGGAACGTTTTGATATTCTTTCTATGAAAACACCTCTTGTACTACATATTCACATATTGCAATATTCAAAGAGTTTATTTCTCTTAAAATATTTAAATATTTTTAGTTATATGATAGTCATTTATATGTTATTCTTAAACAGTGTGTCTGTTTCGTTTTGGAAAACCATTTTGAGCGTTGATAAGCGGCATTTGTGCTGTTCCAAGTTACTATTAATGATAATTGTAATATTTACAAATATGACGCACATCCAATTTCAATGCCTTCCTTGAATTGCAAACGCAAAAGGAGAGTCATCATAAATTGTTATTTATAATGCGAGTGATAAAACTGACATTTTACTTTGCAAGTAGAAATTGTTGAGTCTAGAGACGGATAGGCCTATTGGCGCAATGACCTAAATGAAATATTTTACCACGTGTATCACGCTATGTTTTAGACAGTCTTTCTAACTTTCCTTTTATAGAAATTGAACAATACAAATCAATTAATTGAGTGCCATATTAAATTAAGATAAGTTGCAGTTAATCTGACGAAAGTATTTTGCTTGCTTTGAAGTATTTCCAATCGTAACTGAACTTTTTAATATCGTATCACCTTTAGCTTCTGTGCTAAAATTTGAACAACCTAGCACGTTGTGTATTCCATAAAAATTAATGGTCTTTATTTATTGATTGTCTAAAAGGGTAATTACGAACTAAGCGGCTAACGTTTGCCGTCGACAGTAAACCTTCCAGGCCGGCTGCAGAGGTAGCTGAGTTATGATTTTAAAGCTTCAGTGGCAGGTCCATCGTCCAATTGGTATTGAGTTCATCTTAAGAACTGGTGAGAGGAGGAACGGTCCCCTAACATTTTTTTCGGACGAAGTAGGGGTTTGAGGCAACCTGCAACGTTTTCCGGTATGACGGGTTGCGGCGAAGTGATCCCGCAGTAATGAACAGGCGTGAGAAGCTTGGACGGGGCTGTTCCAAGTTCATGTTATACAGAATCTCTTTGAAAACATTTTTAAATGTTTACTTATTTGTTTGCGATAATTTTGGGAATGGCTTAACCAGTTTTGATGAGGTTATCTCTAAGCGGTAGAGTATTTTGGAGGGCATTATTTTGTTTAATATTAAAAGAGACCTTCCTTGTTGACAATTAACATTTAGTGAGAAATTTCATACAGTAGAGTATTGATACATGGAGCATTTCGCTTGAGTTTTAGGCAATGACGTGTTCACATAATTTTGGCAGGTCACGTTCTAATGTAATCAAGAATATTTCGTGTACCTTGAGAGCGCTTGTGAACACCATTGTATGTAATTTCCTACTATACGTTCATTGGGAAAAAGTGATCATTCTCGACGCATCCAAGTGCCTCAGAAGTTTGCAGCATTATTTCTGAGAGATTCTGTTTAAAAAATAAATATTTTTGATGCGTTTTTTTATAGAAAGCTGATAATTTCTTTAAATCTTTATACATTTGTATTAACGGGATGTGTGCAGTGTTCCTCATTTACTATTTTATACATAAAATTAGTTAACTGTTTCCTTGCACATAATCATATGTATATAGAACTATCTGTCAAGTGTTTTAGTGAGTGTGTGTTATAACTATTGTTTGATGGATCATGACACATATTGAAAAAACAATTTGATTTAAACCAGAGGAACAAAGCAAGTATTTACCCCGCGTGATGAGGGAGATCTTAGACCTTAATGAAATCTATATTGGTTACAATAAGAAAATAAATAAACAAATCTTTATAAAATTGTTCTCTTGAAGTTCAAAATATACTGCTTAAAGATTTAATTCAAAATGTCAAAAACACACACACTGGTCGAAATGTACACTGTGCTGTAGATCGTAAAAACACTCAATTGCGTTTTGAAAATTGCACATTCACGTGTTCATTTTTTATTTAAGAGAGTTTTTTCTTCCATCCTACGTATTAAACATAGTTGAATGTTTTTCGCTTTATCCTTGCAGGCGACTGCACCGCCTACAAAGCTACGACCTGAGCACCTTCAGAGCGCGTTCTACTTGCTGCTACTGGGGCTAGGTGGCGCCACCGTCGTGCTGCTACTGGAGTGCTTCCACGCCAGGAAGAGGGTTTCTCCCACCAGACTGCGCTCGAAGCGCTCCATGCTCGCTTTAACATACCGCTGTTATGTGAACTAGGACGTTGATGAAAACCGTTTGAGAACGTGGCCTTCCTTCAATCATTGATGATACACCCAAAATGTTACTAGACAGAATAAATGTTTTTCATGAACTGGATAAGTGAGAACCTCGGTGATCGGTATCAATGATTTAATTCCCACAGTGAATATATATGTTTTCCCTGTTCATCGTGCATAGTATTGCGAATATCTTACAGGACTTCAGGTGACTTCAGCACCAAGGAGCACGCAAATGCGTTAGTCTGGTAAGTGGTCCCAGATCGAACAGAATGATACGAGACAAACTCTTTAGAGATAAAATCCTTAGTACAAACGTTAAAAAATGTGAAAACATGAGTAAAAAATAAACAATATTTTATATTTTTGTAATTAGTAATGTCCTTTTTTTAATTTCTAGAATTTCACGAAATTCTTAACGGATCTTATATTAATAAATATAAGTTCGCTAAGTATTACTGCAACACAAAGATCAGTTGTGGGTACTTTTAAAACAATCTATTTTTTATTTGTTTGCTACAATACACGTGTAATGGTTGTCATGTACTTGCAATTTCCTTCGTTACTTTGTTCAATTCTCTTTTTCTACAACAAATTTCCCCAAATTGAGAGTATTGTTTTTCTTTCAACAATATGAATTTTACAAACGTTCACCTAATAATCGGGCGAATGAGAAATACTTGAATCAGGTTCGTGTTGAAACCTCCGAAGTATTGTGTACTGATTGAAAGCTTCAAGTTTTGCTGTCCTCAAGGTCTTAAATTATTTGCAGTTATCAGGGAAAACTTATTAACTTTGCAATATTTGCACTATTGTTTTAGCTTACGTTCATAAAAATTGAATCAAAATTGTGTCTTATAAGACACGTCGTTAAAGTTGAGATCTCTCTAAGAAAGATGGAGAAGCAGTAATAATCCTAAAACTATTTTCAACTGCACTTTGAGAAGAGAGAAATTATAAGTTTACAAGAGTAACTTCAAGCAAAGATCTTATACTCCGTACCGATTGCCTTTGTGATTTACACTCGACAGTCACGCGCTGATGTCAACTGTCGTGTTTTCAAAACAAGCAGTATTAACGGCATACCCAGCGACGTAATCTACCCTTCTAACACCGACATGCAGGCCTGTCCAAACGTTGAACTCAAGGCGTAGTGGCACGTAAAATGTATTGGGTATCCCCAGGGTCCTTCTTCGCAGCCATTCCTC
This sequence comes from Gryllus bimaculatus, assembly GCA_017312745.1. Classification (NCBI taxonomy): domain Eukaryota; kingdom Metazoa; phylum Arthropoda; class Insecta; order Orthoptera; family Gryllidae; genus Gryllus; species Gryllus bimaculatus. The sequence goes on along the minus strand of BOPP01000328.1, from coordinate 632,994 downwards.
CAACCCCTCGCACCTGTCCGCCCCCATCGCGCCACAACTTCCGTCGCACCTCACGGAAATTACAAGTTGTGTTGCAATTGGGGGATCGCTGTTGTGTGTCCCTGTAATCAAGCTAAAAAAGTTTGTACTGAAAATTTTGCAAAAGAAACCAACAGAAAAAGGATAAAGTCTCTATCCACTAAAAAAATGTACACACACTTATTTACGTTATCCGGTAATTAGTAATACGAAAACATAGCGAAATAATTTTTTGCGTGGGAGCGTGAGAGAACAGTTTGAGACCAGCCCCGCGCATGGTACGGCCGGGGGGGGGGTGACTCCGTCTGCGAATTTGGTCTTCTCGAAAGCGACCTGCGCGTAGCTCCAGAGGCAACTCGTGGACTTCTTGCTGTTTCGGACGGCGGCTTTAGGACCTCTGTATTGAGCCTAGTAGGAAAGGCACTATGCAGTAAACCGCGGGCGCGAATGTAGAGAGTGCGAGGCAAAGGGGAGCACGATAACACTGCCTTCCCCGGCGCACAGCTGGCCAGCGCTGAAGAGACTTGGGCTCCAATATAACAAGGGTTGACTCAGCGAATTGTGAATTTCAACCGCCATATTTTGAAATTAATGTAAATAAATATGCTGCTTAAAATATTTTATTCATAAAAGGATTGATGAGCCGAACAGTTGTTTCATAGCAAATCAAAGTTTTGTATATAAATACAATTTCATGATCTAGTAAGAATGTACAAGTGTATTCAAAACGCAGTTAGAACATGCTTAAAGATATAAGATAAAGATAAAAGTGTTTTGTAATATACTCTATTCCACAATAAACTAATGTGTACTTGTAACAGTGTTTAATGAGGTCTTCATAAATATACAAGTATGTATAATATTATAATAAAATATTAATAAGCATTATATTGTGTCATTGAATTTAATTGATCATTCAAAGTGTAAAAACGGCCTTATTTCTAATTTAAAATAGTTTTTCGTAACTAAATAAGACACACACTAGCGGTCTGCATCAGCAAAAATGCACACAAACTAACAACACAAAGCACTGTAGCATAACACTACAACAAAATAAGTATTTTAACCCAATCAGCTTTCATATGTGTAAGCAGATACACTACGCAACAATTCTTTACATATACTATGTGATCAAAAGTATCTGGACGTCCAAATTGGTGTTATGGTCGTGTTTTCGTTGAGGATGATTGCATCCTTTGTTGACTTGTGTGGCATTATCACGGCACGGGCTTACGTTGATGTTTTAAATACCTTCTTGTTTCCCACTGTTGAAAACCAATTTGGGGATGGAAATTGCCTCCTTTAACACGATCGAGCACATGTTCATACTGCACGACCTGTTCCGAAGTAGTTACAGGATAATAACATCCCTGTAATGGACTGGCCTGCACAGTCCTAACTTGAATTCTCTCGAACACTTTTGGGATGCTTTGACTCGCCGACTTCGTGCCAGACCTCACTGACCTACATCGGTACCACTCCTCAGTCCATCACTCAATAAAAACTGGGCTATCATTCCCTAAGAAACCTTACAGCACCTGATTGAAAGTACGCCTGCGAGAGTGGAAGCTGTCATCAACGCTAAGGGTGGGCCAAAAGCTTCTGAACTCCATCATTATCGATGGAGGGCGCCAGGAACTGGTAAGTCATTTTCAGCCTCGTGTCCGCATTTTTTTGATCACTTAGTGTATCAAGATTACAAATTTTCTGTTCTATAACGAAACATGTGAACAGAGAATTATGGCAGGCGGCCTCTTCCTTCAAGCAATGATATCGCATGATGTCAACTGTGTCGTACGCAGCGACGCACTGAGTGTCATCATTTAGTCGGCAGACGCGGTATGAGAATAGTCGGAAAAACTCAATCAAATATTTCTTGCTGTCAGACATAATTTAAACTTTTTCATTATTCTCGGATATTTTTCATCTTCCTGGGAATTTAACAAAATCACAGACACCTCTCATGTGGCCAGATACCACTCAGTTATCTTTCAATTTCTGGGCGCATTAGGAAAAGAAATATAGATGTTTTAGACTAATTGTTATAGATGAATCGTGATCAAACTGCATTTATGTTCCATCCGTTGTTTTAGGATGAATTAGAATACATTTTTCAAATTTAAAGGGTACTCCAGGCGTTTGTGTCCCATTAAAATATTGGAAATTAGGTCCTGTCACCTTACGGAATACAATATTTAATTTCTGTAAGTATGTTTAATATTTCATTTTATGTGGGTTCTTTAACCTGGAAATTTGGGGAATTGTATTTTATTTATTTTCTAATACAATATATGAATGGGTGAAAAACAGAACGGAATAAGTGACATTTTATAAATTCCGGGAAAACGGGCTATGTGTCTGTGGCAATGTATTTTCGTGGTTTTAATGCCCAATTGAAAACTCGTGGTTTTAATGATGAAACCACCATATCATTACAGGCGCTTCATTTGCAAAATTAATATTGAAATCTCAACTTAAAACACAAGGTAATATATCGTGTTATTTTGCTTAATTTTTCAGTGAATGTGCACTTCTCATAATATAATGTAAAAAATGAGAGTGGAAAAATTGGCTTGTACCATTAATATATTGATTTTTTTAAATATGAAAATGGCAGATAATGTAAATATAAATGGTAGTCTTGGTCAGTTATCGGCGAAATCGTAAACGAGACAGTTATATCTGTATACAACATTGGATTTTGCCTGACTTATATTATTAATCGTGCTTTGTAATGATATCTCCGGGCGAAGCAAAAATCTGATATATTCCTAGAATATTATAAGATCACATCTCCATCTTACCAGACTTTAGAAGTTTATATTTAAGGAAAATTTAAAAAAGTCAGGGATAATACTTGACGGAATTGGACATCTGTATGAGCCATATTTATGAATGCATTTTTATATTTTGAGACTTACGATAAAGAACACAGAATATTGCAAGATTTCATTCACAAACCTCAGAAAATTCACTGTCATATCTTCATTAACAGAACGTCTAAGAATACAACGCAACTGACTACAAGTAGGCAGAGCGACTCGGACCAGAGGACCGACACCCTTCCGCACCTCAAAATCCTTTGCATCCTGAGATTTTCCTCTCCAAGTTGCCAGCGCTGCCAAGTACGAACTTGAAAACGCAGTATTTGAAAGCAGATCTAAAAGAAAAAGAACGGAGAACCATTTAACACGAATTCATGGGCGCGCATGAACCTGAAGAGGGCTCCGGGATCAGCCCCTCAACGACGTTTCGTGAACCGCAGAGGAGGGAATCCTCTTCGCCACCAGCAGGGAGGAGGAGGGCGGAGGGGGGAGGGGGAGGACGGGAGCCGGTCCGAGTGCGCCAACGAGCGCATGAGGTGCAAACGCGACGCGAACAGGCTTCGGAGCCGTGTCGCCGCGTGTAACGACTGCGCGGCGGAGGCGGCGGGGCGGGGAGGCGAAGAGAGCGCAGGTGGAGGGCCCGCTCGGGGGCGGTAGTGGGGGTGGCAGCAGCGTTGGATGTGGTGGCAGAGGCAGTGAGAGGCGCGGTGGGAGCTGTGATAACGGCGCGGTGGTGAAGGCTGGTGAAGTCGGGGGTGCCGAAGGGAAAAGGACGATGGGAACACGAACAGAGGGGGATGGTAACAGTAGTGGGGATGGTGGTGCTATTGGGGATGGTGAGAACAGGCGAGAACTCGTCGAAGGCGACAAGGCGACAGACGGTGGACACAATCAGAGTGGTTGGGGTGGCGGGAACGACGAAAGCGGTGGAGACGAGAAGGACGACATGGAAGAACGACATGGAAGGACATGGGGTGACATGGGGCGACGTGAGTTGACATGACGGAACATGGGAAAACGGAAGGCAACAGAAAGCGACACGTGCTGACGGATCGCGACGGAGGACGATGGAGAGCAACGGAATGCAACAGAGGGCGATGGAGGGCGATAGAGGACGACGAGGGGCAACGGAGGGTGGCAGAGGCCAGCGGAGAGAGCGGGAAGTCGACGGAGGGCGCAGAAACAGATGGGCGGGGTTGGAGGGCGGCGGGAGGCGGCGGGATATCGGCGGCGGAGGCCTGAGCAGGGGTCCGCAGGGATGCCCGGGCGGGGGCTGGGCGGAGACGGAGGCGAGGCCGGGCCCTGGGGCTGGCGTCGTGCCACGGGAGGCTGATTCGCGCTGAGCGGAGTGGAGCGGCGAGGAGGCGCCTGCTGCAACACAGACGATTCTCATTATCTTACGCTCGCGATGGGAAGGAACGCGCTGGGGATCTCAAACGCAGAGCGCAAGGGAGGGAGTCTGCGTGTGGTTGTAGTACCAATTTAGATGGCACACACTGAGGACAATGTAACTATGCGGCGATGGCTTTCCATTTAGATCACATGATATACTAACTGCGAATACATTCAAACGTTCTTAGAAGCATAACAATTGAAATTACGTTAGAAGCCTAATAATAAATTAGACGGTCTCGCAATAAGTTTTGCAATGTTATGTAATTAAATGTTCAAAAAAGTGTATATTTTTTTATTAAAATTTAGTGTGCTTTCAGTGAGTTAGAGAATTTTTTTTAAATATATTATATTTAAAAACAATGTTGGTTGTACATACTCGTACTTAATACGCTTCTGTATTGTTCATCCTATTGCGATAAAACATTGCCAACTTATTGCTTGTTGCAACCACACTCGAGAAAGTCTTTCGTCTATTGAAATTTTTGCAGAGCGTAGGGCACAACGTGATTAATAATCACGTTACCAGTACTTTGAGAAGTGTAATAGATTGCAATTGTGAAGGATTGCCGGATTCACTAGTATTTAATATTTATGAGCGATGTCAATTATCACGGTTTAAGAAAGGACAGATGTATGCAGCAGAAATTCGAAGTTGAAACTGACCTAAAAAAACAAATCCGAGTTATCATTTTCTGCGATTACTGTGGACACATTAAATGTGCATTTTACACTTTGCTATTTTTGACACTTGGCCTCATTTGTGCCTTTCCGTCATTATTTTCCCCTCTTCTCCTCTTGGCACCAATCTCCATCAAGTTGAAATCGTATCTGCAAGCTTGGCCAGCACGAAGGCACGGTCGTGTAGTCTTTCTGTAGGCGCGGAAGCTCCAGTGATGGTATGATTCCTATGCTTTTGACCCCTAATTTAGCCAGAATAAATGCCTTCTTTAGTGCCTATTTTATTAAAAATGAATACCTTTTGCCTGCTTATTTTAGATAAAATTAATTCCTGAACTTCCGGGCTCTATTCATAATTCATTACGAGTAAGTCAAACTCACTGCCTTGGCAAAGATAGGCATTCTCTAGTTCAATTTCTATTTTGTGGAGATTCTACAATTAATTTTCATAATGTATATTATTGTAACCGGCTTTCATGATATTGTAGTTATTATTCAGGGTTACTGATCCCAAATTCGCGAGCTCAAACCCGATCAGTGACGGGGTAATTTTGAGCTGTCATAAATCGACGGCATGCATGCGGACTCTTGTCGGCAAGTAAAACGGATCCCAGAAAAGGCACTTGGATGATCCTGGCAAAATTAAATCATCTAGCAATTTAGTACCAATGAGAGTTTAGATTTGAGTTACGGGATAAAATTGCGGTTATTGTTTCTTCGCCCATGCTATCTGGTAACCAAATCAAACGTCAAAATTGACGCATTAGCGCCCCTAGCGAAAGCAATTGCATACTACCCAAGGTATACGTGCTCAGAATAAGTCTCACTAGAAGGCACTAGGTGCTTTTGGACACTAGCCTACGCACTAATGGTGGTGTATTACAAGAAGAAATTAATGATTTTACATTATCGATATTTAGATAAAATTAACAAATTTTTTAGTATTATTTTCTTTTCTTTTTGCCGTTTGACCTGCGTATTCGTTATTTGATTAATTCAAGTGGCCGATAAATTGATTTTTGAGAATTGAAATACTTCCCACGACGCGCAGGTCATTCTGGCCGTGGGGGTATGTGTATTCTACATGTTCTACATGTCTACTGTATTGGTATTTATTTCATTAAATATAGCTCTTATGTCGGCGTCTTTTGAGTTAAAAACTTCTTGCATAAAATTCTGTTGAAATGGATCAAAGCTTACGAGCTTACGATCACATGACGATCCCTTGTTTGGCTGAAAGAGCACCAAAACTTTGAGAACTTTGGAGTGCCATACGACATGGAACAAATCCCTTGCACTATTTGCTCCTTCGTTTACTGGATTTGTAATCACGAAAAAATACCATGCTCTCGTGAATGTGACATATATCCTCCTGAAAAAATATGTAACTGTGTGGATATCACTTCGTTAAGATTTTCTAACAATGTCACGAAAAATAGTTTAGATTTAATTGATTTCCAAGAAATTTTCCACATATTTAGTCAAAATAGAAGGAATGCACCATAAATAAAGTTTGTTGACATATTCAATAACGCTTTCTGTCACTGTAGATACTGTATTCTTGGAGAATAATATTGCAACGTGACAATATTCAAAATGGCTTACACTACTCATTACAACTGATGTATTTTCTATTAGTTTCTTTTCACATTCTAAAGGCTTGGAAATCAATGAGTGTACAATTTACCATCTGGGGAAAGTACGAAGTACAAAATCCTACAATCAATTCCAAAAACACAGACACCTCCATGCCAAAACGTTGTCAAATAGTCCTCATTAAAACTTGTAGTTCCCGAAAATATTTGCATCTGGAAAAAGTGTTTTGTAGTAGATGCACATTAATAACACACGTGTATTAAATATATACACAAATTAAAGAACTTTCTGACACTTTATGACAACCAAGAGTAGAGTTTAACCAAGTAACTTTCTTTCCATGCCCCTAAAGGAACAACTTGATTCACAATTGTGTCGTAATATAGTGTTCCCTTGATGAAGCGATGTAACATTTAACTTTGCAACCGCTTGTTACGAACAGGAAAATAACGTTGATGTTACACTTTGAGCTTGAAACGAATCCCAAAAGACTCTGATAGATGGTACATGCAATTTTAAGACGGGCTACTCGGAATATTCAATCGAAGTAATGTAATGTAATTTGTCACTTTCCCTTTCGTGTTCACAACAAGTCGTTAGTCGACTACTTCCCATAGAAAGATCGGTTCTTTTGTTCAAAAAAATTTAGTCCTTTTTCTGCTTAACCAGCTACAATATTGATGTCTTTTGAATTGCTGTACCAAATTAGATGAATTTTTTCTGATTGTAATTTATTATTTTGTATAATACATTGTGATTAATTTTAATCCAGCTTTTAAAATTTATTTTGTGTTAACGTGATTCGTATTGTTAAATTCATTTACGTTGCTTTAAAAATGAATGTATATAAAAGATGTTTATACGTGTGTAGTTTCTACACATTTTTTATGTGTACTTATTATACATTTCATATTTATTATTAATATCGATCATTTGGTGAGTTAAATGTATTTTGCATTACGGGAATTATGTTTTTTCTTATATGAATGCTTTTGCTTGACTTGAACATTGAACTGCACTATCTTTCACGTTCTAATTGTTTGAGAGCCTACAATGAATGTTCATTAATTATTTTATTCATATTTATTTTGATTTATAAATCTTACAGATTACTTGAGATCAGTGAATATAGAGTAGCTCCTACCGGAAGGCCTGTTATTTCTATTACATAATATATAGTTAAATGCAATTTTTTCCTTAGAGTGTGATTTGATAGGGTAATAATTTAAAAAAGAAACCGTTCCTTTTTTCTTTGAAGACGTTCGAAGGTTTGTCAACAGTACAGCGATTAAATGCCGGTTAATTGCAATTAATGGAAACATTAACCGGTTAATGCTTCTCTTGCTGAACAGGACAGAGACACTTTCATATATTCATATCTCCATGATGGGAATGCGATACTCATGACTTATATCACACGTTCACTAGCACTTCAAAATGCACTTCAAAATGGAGTTAACACAATTTGTCTGTAAAAGGAATCTATATTTTCAGCGGCTATCACCGCTGAATTGCATCATGTACGCTGAGATACTTCATATAATACCTGGGGAAGCTTCAAATTTCCCCACACGAGTAATAGCATCCATGGCTCAAAATATATCTGCGCAGGAATATTACACAGCGGAACCATGATTATGTTTGTCACCACGCATCATGCTTGGTATTTCAGACCAGACAAATCTTCGGCTTGGTAATTGTATTTCCTAGAGTAACTAAAGGCAAACAATGTTGTCCATATAATAAACCAAAGTATTGTTTCTTAGATAAATATTGTTTTTATTTTTTATTACATCAAATAGAAAATAGAAATTTTCTCTTGTACTTCGCACTTCTTCACCTATCTTACGATAAAATTTCATTTTCGTCTCTTGTGGTTACTTAAGTACTTCCGGTAGATCTAATTTTTGTGTTAGAAGTGTCTTGATGTGAGAATATTTAAGATGATTCTTGAATATATTAAGTGTTAAACGAGAAATATAAATCAATTCCTCTTCTCTCTTCCGCACACACTTTGATTGCGTAGAAACTAAAAATTAGTTTTCATCAAGTATTTTCCTCACTTTTACTCTTAATTACGTTTGGTGAATGCATTAAGTATTAAAAGCTCAATTGTATTCAATTCCAACGATCTGAGTTCGGTGCTCTTTAAAAATTATCTGGAGTGCTTTCACAAACATTCGGCTCTCAAGAGCTTAGATTATTTTGTTCGATTATCTTGCTTACAAGCAAAAACGTTATTTTCGCCACAAAATGCTCTGTATTTCCATCAGACCATTTGAAAGTCCCAACGTGGATCCATTTGAAACGGATATTTGGAAATACCCCTTACATTACACCATTGACAACAATGGATGCATTAGTTTTTAAGTTATCAAGAAAAGCTACAAACTCAAGATCAATCAAGAGAGGAAATTCATTCTTGGAATATCATGAATAGCATGTTGGAGAAATATAATGGGTTTTTCCAAGTAAACATCCGTTGCATGTTTTTGTTGTGATTGTATGGGTAAGTAGGAATGCTATACATTTTGGAAATATATTAAAGAGTCTTGTCTTTTCCGTGTTTATTATTCATAAGAAATTCAGTATGCTGTAAAACTTAATTTTACGTTCACGGTACAGATACTCACTCTGCGTGCACTCGGGCAGCTGTTTTGTTTAACCGGTAGAGTGCACCAGTGCAAAGAAGCGTTTGATCCTTTCAGAATATGGAACGAAAAAGGGTTGATTTTTAGAATTCTAAGCTGCATTGAGAACTGTTTCAGTGCCTTCATTGAGTTAGTTTTCATCTTTTAGACAATAGTGAAGAAATAAGAAGACTTTAGTCCTATAAACTGCTAGATATGACGTATCGATTTGTTTAAATGCAACGTTATGCAACATTTCTCGTAATGTAAATCTTATCAACCATCTTCGTATAATTTATGTGGAAATAAATTGCAAATAAACATAATTCATAAAAATGTTTACAGTAAAATTCAGAGTTCCTTGGAAATGGTTTGTTGCCAAAACTTGCGAAATGCATTCAATCTCAAGGTACGTAAAGAGAACTCTTGACAACATGATTAGTAATTTCCTTTCTTTCATGTCCGTCAAATGCACCTTTGAGGAAATTCTGAAAAGGTCCTTGCAACTTATCAGATACTTTATCTCAATAATATCGATATTTTATCCAATAAGCGATTACGAATACTTAAGATACGAAGAATTTCACCATGAACTAATTAACAGATCAACCCTATTCTGTCATTCAATTTACACAAGAGGATATTTAATCATCCTTAAGTTACGTTTACTTTGGGGTACGTTATATTGATGCAACGTTCTTGACTGATCACATACCAACAGCAGATTTTACAAACGATTTATAAATAATCATCGTTTTTTAATTTAAATATTAAAATTTAAATTATATATTAGATTATAGTGTTCATAGGTGAGGCTGGTGGGCAGTGGAGGCTACTGGTGAGGAACCCATGCCTGCATGATACAGGAACCATCCACATTTGCTGTGAAAACTGTAGCTGTCACTGTCCACACTAGTTGATGATGTATCTTATCGCCATAAAATTGTGTCAATTAAAAAAGAAATCAAACTAGACGAAAACATTCAAATGCATTTATTATCAATATTTGGGTAACGTTGTGATGCACGGTTAAATCATGCGATCTTCTCGATCATCAAAACACATGATGACGTCACGTTAAACTATGATTTTTATTCACTTTCTTTTTACTGTCACAACCATAAAAAAAGGTGTGCACCGTACGGAGTAGAAGTGGAATTTATTCACGTATTCTTGAACCCGTTATTTCTACCTTCGCTCTTATACAAAATTGAATTATGAATTATGTGGAGTTTTGACTGTTTAGGAGGTTCAGACAACTGTACCACACCTAACTTTGGTAAAACCATTCAGAATCATAAGGAATCCTCAAGGCTCCGAATTTTAACTTCCGGGCAAGACTTTTGAATTAGAACTCCAGATGAAGCATATGACATACAGGAGTTCAATTATTATTTGAACTCACAGTATTATCAAAATGAACTCATAATAATATCTTTTAGAAATTCAAGATAAACATTCTCACAAAAATCATGTTATTCGTATTCTTGGGTGGACTAATAAGTAAGGTAACAAGACCCCTCACAGCCACAATTTATTCCGTAGCATCATTCGTAAACACATATTATAAATGAAGTAGTACTAATTATTTTTCAAATAATTGTCGCAACTTTACTAAGATTGTTCGATCGGTAGACTGATGATAGGATGGTAACATGGAATGAATTGTCATCAATTCTATTAAGACCGAACACTATTCTAGAACTTTTCACTTGATAATTGCTTCCCCCGCCCATGCTGTCATCGATGACTTGTTGCATTTTAAGGAAATATGTTTGAATAGGTAGAATGGGAAATGCTTCCGACTTCCTAATAGTAACAGTGCATGAATCTCTGAAAAAATAATTTTAGTAAGATCTTTTGTTAATTTACTTTCTGATTCACCTTCGTATTATTTTATTGCTGTGCAACGAATTCAGGTGTATAGTGTTGAAAATTATAAGAATCTTTTAACAGTATGTGTATTTAATTCCAAAAGAGACATTAAAATTACAAATAAATCTTAAAAAGATTGTCAGTCTATTTCACGTTGTTGAAAAAAAAATTTCTAAATGTTGGAAAAAGAATCCTGGAGATAAGATAATTCCTTTTTAAAAACACTTCTTTTATCAAGGCAAATTATGTTTAATGTTTTCACTAAAAAAATCAGATAAGTATAGGATCTATTTCTATTTTCTACAATTGTTTGCACTGATCTAATCGATGATCTTTACAAAACAAACGTGGACTCACTCTTATAGCCTCACGTGACAACCCACTCGCTCACAAAGTCGATGAAAGATAAAGATTTTATCGAAGAGAACGTGTCAGGCAAGAAGCAGTTTCCTTCAAGTAAACATCACATACTAGATGTTGAGATCACTACTAGTGGAAAGCACATTTTATATTCTGCAGAGTCAGAAATTGTGTTACATTACCACCAGAGACTAATAAATCAATCTCCATTTGGCGGCATATATGTAGAATCCGTCACTTATGTAATAATTAGGTAACCTAATGAATCCTTCCGTTTAGAGTTCATTTGCCGTGTCTCTCTTAGAGGTAGTGTCCTCGGTGATGATGGTTTCGGTGGAGTAACGGTTAGCGTATTGGGCTATTGTTAGCGGATTCAAATTCGACAGCGGCCGTGGATTTTTAAGAGCGAGAAATTACTTTGTTCGCTGTCCTTCAGAGCGTAGGTAAAGCCGCTTGTCCCGTTTAGTAGAATTCCTGCATGTGAAAGAGGAAGTATAAAAGAAGCCTCCGAGCTAAATTCAAAAGTAACCCGAGTGATACCGTCTTTCCCCGCTAGATGGCGAAATGAGCGCTATGAAATTTGCGTTGTTGAAGAGCAAGCCTGAAGGCCCTAGCCGTGCCACGTAAAGTAAGACATTATTGAATTCAAGTAGCGGAGTACGAATTATGTTCCCTACCCAGCTTTTTTTACAAAATGTTCGATACAAGGTGGAGAGTTAGTGTCGAAAATTTTCCCCTCGTCGGATTTGGAACATTAGGCCCTCCCGGTCAGAGGCACTGCAGTGACATCAATTGGTGCCCTGAGCCACCTACGCCTGTTTTTATCTATCAAACATCTGATACCATTTTTTAATACTTCAATAAACGCATATCAAAACCAATCCCATAAGTATTCGTAGTGGAGCCTCTATCGTCTGAATTGCCACTTTCAAATACTCGAGGACATGGACTGAAAGAGCATCTTATCAATCATACGAAGCCACTCGAGAACCCGACTGTAGTCAACGTTTGTAGATGTAGTAATAGCCAACGCCATTTCCGTTACATAAGCCGACAGCCAATTCAAAGAGAATATGAAATGCCGTATTTACCGGTGTATAAGACGCACCCCTATTTTCAAAAAGGATTTCATTTTTTAATATTAAATTTTTTCTTGACTTTCATTTTTATGAAAGGAATAGGAATTGTGACCTGTGAAAAGCAATGATCTTTTCTTCATATTTCGTCGGGAGTCTTTATGATATTTTTTCTAGTACGCATGGAAAGATCGTGCTTTTTCATAAATCTTCTACACCCAACGAAATATCCAGCATTCTTTCGTCTTTCAATACTTACAGCTTCTGTAAAAATCAATTTTGTAAATTTCAAAGATCAATTATCTTCTTATTGTATCTCCTTAAGTAAGAATCAATACTTCAATATCCTTAAATTAAAAAGAGACTATGTTCAGAAGTACGTAACTACCACAATGTTCGTCATTTCTGCAGTGCTCAATATTATTATGAATAAACATGGAAACTGAAGAAAAGAATTGTGAAATTTTACTTTTCGAATAGAGGACAATTTGTAAACCCCAAATATTGCATGAAGGTACACCAAAAACTTCACTTTGATCTCTTCTCTTTAAAAGTTCTGGGTTATCTTAGGGTAGGCGTCTCCTGTACATGACCGGATCTCACTGCCACCGTCGTCTCAGCGTTCTGTGCATCGTCACCGCCACCCTCGCCGCCCCGGCTGCGGAGCCTTCGTGGCGATGGCGCGGCGGGGGGGCGGAGCGGGGGGGGGAGGAGGGGTGTGGGGCGGGTGGAGGGGGGGAGTGCAGGGATGCAGGTGATGACGTGGCGAGGGGAGTTAGAGGGACGTAGGTGGTTGTGATGAGGCAGAGTGGTGAGGGTGAAGGGTGGCCCGGGTACGAGGGGAGAGAGGGGGGGCGGTGCGGATGCTAGAAGCGTTGTGGAGTAGTTAGGTTGGAAGGTAGTGTACGCAGTATAGTGTTAATTGTACTTCTTGGAGTAGTCTGAATTAAGTATTTGATTACGGATAAATGTAAGAGTTCTAAATAGTAGAATGCCAGATGACATAGAAGTGAGAGTTTTTTGGTGGTAACTTACATGTGACATATGTAGGGGTTTACAAATTGTGCTCTATTGCGAAAGTAAAATTTCCATTTGTTGATTTCATTTAGGATGAGACGCCCTGTAGAATTACTCTTATTGATTCATTGGTGATTCCGGCGAGTCAATGTAAGTTATTAGTCGGTAAGGTGGATGCCATGGCATTTTTGCTCCGGATGGCGTGATTTATCACCCACTGAGTGGTGATCTTGCATAATGGTGAGGCTACCGTCGTTAGCGGAGGATTTTTTCGAAACAGATCTATTCAAGAATAATTGCCGGGGAAAAGTTCTAAGTGTAAGTGTTGTAAGGTAGGCGGACAGGAAAGAAGGAGAGATCGCACACGGTCTGTGGGCGCCGAATGTCCCGGCATTATCCTGGTATTGATCGGAGAGAAATAACGCAGTCTACTGATCGAGCGTAAAGTTTTCTCCCAGATGATGATCGACCAGCTATCTAGTAGCCCTCGAAATCTGGATGTCGGTACTCGAATAGGACTCCTCTGTAGAGAAACTTGTAGTGATTTTTTGATTGCCTCAGCTAGTCTCGTAGATTATTGAATAAGTGAATTCGATAATTGGTTATTTGGAGGGGAAATATTTGTTTGTTTTCAGGTAGTAGCCGATAATTTTAGATACGTCTCTTTGTTGTTTTCGCCCATTTTCAGATTCCCCTAAGTTTGACTAACTTGTGCTTCCTCATCTGTGGGAATCTGTTTGACTTGCGGAACTTCGGGCTTGCGAATCTGTGAAAAGGTCATTCGCATCTTCGTCAGACAGCGCTGCTGTGAAATTCTACAGGATATGGTAGACGGTTCAGGAGTGGTTTGCTTGTTTGATTCGGACGGAAATGAGAGGATTTGCTAAAGAGAACGGTTGGCAAGCAAAGGGAGGTGTTAATTTGACTTAAATGAAGGTAAATTGCTAATATCGTTTTTAATTGGCACTTTGTATTATAGATTAAATGATAGTCATTTTCGTGGTCCGGTAAACGATCAGAAACAATTAGATATTATTGAGCCTTTTCAGAAATTATATAATTATGTTGCATCAGTAATGGAAGGTTTTTGCCTGAGATGGGTGCGCTTATGTAGGTTTTACCTGGCATGAATTAAAACAGTTTTACGATAATAATTGTTTAATATAATTCCATTTATGGTGGTAGAATTAAAATTATTTTAGTATCTAATGACAATTTATACATTTCAAATTACAAGATTATAATTTTGTATGAAATATTTTCAAATTTTGAGACTACAGGGTTATGACGATAAAATACAATTAATACATTGTATATTAAATTCATCAATTATTAGGCGGGTCGATCACTACATTAGCGCTATAAGATTCGGATTTTATTGTCTTAGTTCTTGAGTTGGAGAATACTGCATGGGAATTAATTTATCATTAACATAAAATGTGCATTAGCGATTAGATTGAATCACACTATTTTTATTTTGCTTCTGCGAGGTAAATGTTTATGCGCATTTATAGATGAAAACTGTAATTTAGGATGAGTTAATGTACTTCAAAAAAATATTAGTTTGTAAGAGGCGATACGTTAATTTATTTCACCGTGTTGAAATTAGTACATTTTTTACCGGGGTAATGTTTAAAAATAAAGGAGTTTGCCCGTTTCTGTCGATTAAAATGGTTGTTTTGGGAAAAGGTTTTGTTTATCACATTTTATTTGAGGCTCAAGTAGGTGGGCTTTCATGAAGGATGATGTGATTGAAAGTTGGATGGTTCATGTTTGGTGAGTCCTATGATTAGAAGGATTTTAGTATAGTAGAGCAATTGAATAATACGGAGACTTCTGATTATGAATTTATTCTGCTTTCCTGGTCAATAGCATCTACGATTATCGCGTAAGCCATTATGGTGAAGGTTGTTTGAGCTATTTAGGTTAGCAATTATCATACAGATAGTTAACTTTTATACATCATAGTTGGAGATTGTTGAGAAGAGATTGGGATTGGTTGTTAATTGCAAGATTTAGAAATATATATTTTTTTAGAAAATGTAGCGCACGACGCTGATTTTTCTGGATTAGGTATTAAGGGATGATGATTATGGAATATTATTTAGAAGACCGATGGGGAGTGAAAGTCTTTAATCTTATTTTGAAAATAATAAATAACTTTGATAGTTTATAGTAAACCCCCCCATTTTATTATAATAAATGGGGAAATTTGGAAACTAAATTAACTTTCACAAGATAAAACGTCTTTGAGTAATGTTATTGAGTTCAAATATTTCAGAAGACCCGATATCTCGTTAGCATAACCCGAATTGTACGCAACATCTATGTGATGGTTCTAATATACTGTCGGGTGGAGCACGAGACCGGAAATGGGGCAAGGAGATTCGTGGAGCCGGATTTATGCCGACTTTTTGGGCCTCAAATGGTAAGTGTGGAGGAGTGGGGTGTTTGGTTTTATTTGCCGACGTACTATTATTTGAACTAAGGTGTTTGTTTTAATGCACAATAGTTCTGTTACAACGTGAGGCGAATATTTCTGGTATAGTTTTACGTGGTTGTAACTTATTCTCCAAAGTTCAAATAATGTTAGTGGGAGGTGGGGGAGGACAATTTTGGGTCAAGAAAACGCCATGGCGACCAAGAAGTCCGCGGAGATGCATGCGATTGCGTTGTAGATGGTAACTAAATGCTTTACCCTGAGTTTGTACATCGGAGGAATAAAAGATTATCTATGGATTAGTACGGTAATGATTCAGACGTGTTTAACACTCATTTTGAAGATATCTTTTGTATGAATGTTTTGTTAGCTGTGAACAGTGAT